>JAOTQM010000551.1:0-157500 GCA_026939265.1 Oreonectes daqikongensis
AACAAACCACCAAGGTCTAAGCTAGTACAGTGAATGAGGAGATGCAAGCAAGCCAAGAAACCGGTAGCAGTTTCAAGGCACGAAACGCCCGAGGATTTTGGGTAAACTACTTGCTGAAGATTTGTCGTTCAAATATTTCCCTCAGATATACACATGAGGACTAGACATCACGGGTCCCCTTATCTAAAGCCCAATCTAACACCTAAGTCAGTAAACCCAAAATGTCTAACACCTAAGGTCAGTAAACGCAGGAAGCCTAACGCCTAAGGTCAGTTAACTTAGAAGGCCTAACACCTATGGGCAGTAAACTCAGAATATCTAACTCATTAAAATTCTAGTCTTTGACGGTAGTCCGGGCCCCTCAAAGCGCCTCTAATCCATCTATGGCAGTAAGCTCAAATGTCTATACAGTTAAACACGCGGTCTTTGTCATTAGCCGGCCTTAAAGTGCCTCTGATCCACCTTATGGCATTGACTCAGAGCCTAACACCGTTGAAACAACTGGTCTTGTCAGAAGCCAGGGCCTTAAGCTCCTCTAATCCATCGGATGGCAGTAAACTCAGGATGCCTAATACTGTTAAACACTACCTCTTGGTCATAATCAGGACCTGAAAACCCTCTAATCCAACCAAGCTCAAGGTTAATAAACCCAAAGAGTGGCAACCCCTTAACTTATGACTTTGTTTAAACTAAGATTCAGGCTTATTAAATAATGTGACAGAGTAAGAGGGCCTACAGCAACATCTAGACATCCTGCACACTTTCTGTCAAACATGGGCCCTATCAGTTAACCTTAAAAAGGCCAAAATCATGACATTCCAAAAAGGCCCAGTCGTCAAACCCAACATCACATTTCAAACTAAACAAAATGCCCTTAGAACACATCCGAACTACACATATCTCGGTATAAACATAAGTAACACTGGGAACTTAAACAAGGCTGTGAACGACCTGAGAGACAAGCACGAAGAGCTTTTTACGCAATCAAAAAGAATATAAAAATTGACATCCCAGCAGGAATCTGGCTCAAAATAATCCAATCAGTTATAGAACCAATCACACTGTATGGATGAACTAGGACTATACCCTCTAATAATTAAAATACAAAAAAGAGCGATTCAATTCTACACTCACCTTAAAAACAGTGATACAGAGACACTCCATCATAAAGCCTTAAGCCATCAAGAGCTGAACCCAGAGAGAAGCCCACTCATCCAACTCATATCAGAACTAACTCTACAACCCAAAACATGCCAAACTGACCCCAAACCCAGCCCGACTAAACCAAATCATAAAAACACAAAAGAAAAATATCTCACACACTGGACGGAAGCAACAGCTCAGCAAAGCAAACTGGAATGCTATCTGTCATTAAACAGAGAATATAAACTGGCAGAATACCTCAAAACCGTATCAGACCCTAAACAAAGAAAAGTGTTGACCATGTACAGACTCAGTGATCACAAGCTCACTGTAGAGACGGGCAGACACAGACAGACATGGACACCAAGAGAAGAGCGACTGTGTCCACACTGCACACAGAATCAAGTGGAAACAGAGCTGCACTTTTTAACCTCATGTCCAAACTACACACACATCAGAGAAACATTCTTCCCCCAGTTTACAAACTTCCACAAAGACTTCAGCCAGTTTCAACAAAAGGACAAGATTTCATACATACTGGGAGAAAACTCAACCCTGGCTGCAAGATATGTCAAATCCTGTCATGACAAGAGAACGACCAGCACAACACAACAAAACACTGTACAACACACACACACAACTGACACTATATGGCAGGATCCTGTCACTCTCACTGAGAACTTTAATCAATACTTTGCTCTTTTTCTACTTGTATTGAGATATATATATATATATAGATTCTTATATACTTTTATTTCATTTCTATCTTAACCTAGATTGTAAAGAATGTTTATATTTAACCTTCCTGTGCTTTGGCAACGTAAGATTTATTTTTTTCATGCCAATAAAACTTCCACGAACCTGAAGTCCCTTACGAGACCCAGGAAACCAGTAAGCAAATAAACAAAAAACCAGAACAGGTCCCCCTTTAAGACTAGTCTACTTTTCGGCAACAAACTGACAAGATGGTAAGTTTTCGGAAAACAAACCACCAAGGTGTAAGCTAGTACAGTGAATGAGGAGATGCAAGCAAGCCAAGAAACAGCAGAAACAATTGCACCCTCCGGTGATTCCTGGAAGGGAAAGATGTCTGTTTGGGTTGCGATTATTCTTAGAAGAGCAGATTGGATGAAAAAAATCCAAGGTTGGCTCCAGCAGATCAGATATCTTGATCATAAGCTGAGATCCGAGAGTCCCTCGCGAGACCCGGGAAGCCAGTGAACAGAAAACTGGCAAGATGGTGAGCTCCCAAAAAAAGATATACCATCAAGGTGTAACGTCCACATTTTATTAATTAAGGGAATGCTATTAGCTACAGCAACAAGCAATGCTTTGAAACAACAATTGAGCATCACTTGTAGGTTGGTTCCAGCAGGTCGGATATCTTGATCAAAAGCTATAAGCTGAGATCCAAGGATCTCGGGATACCAGTGAGCAGATAAACAGAAAACCAAAATAAGTCCCCTTAAAGACTAGTCTACTTTTCGGCAACAAACTGACAAGATGGTAAGTTTTCGGAAAACAAACCACCAAGGTCTAAGCTAGTACAGTGAATGAGGAGATGCAAGCAAGCCAAGAACCGGTAGCAGTTCAAGGCCGAAACGCCCGAGGAGTTTGGGGTAAACTACTGCTGAAGATGTGTCTCAAATATTTCCCTCAGATATACACATGAGGGACTAGACATCAAGGGTCCCCTTATCTAAAGCCAAATCTAACACCTAAAGTCAGTAAACCCAAAATGTCTAACACCTAAGGTCAGTAAACGCAGGAAGCCTAACGCCTAAGGTCAGTTAACTTAGAAGGCCTAACACCTAATGGCAGTAAACTCAGAATATCTAACATCATTAAAATTCTAGTCTTTGACGGTAGTCGGGGCCTCAAAGCGCCTCTAATCCATCTATGGCAGTAAGCTCAGAATGTCTATACAGTTAAAACACGGGTCTTTGTCATTAGCCAAGGCCTTAAAGTGCCTCTGATCCACCTGATGGCAGTGAACTCAGAATGCCTAACACCGTTGAAACACTGGTCTGTGTCAGAAGCCAGGGCCTTAAAGCTCCTCTAATCCATCGGATGGCAGTAAACTCAGGATGCCTAATACTGTTAAAACACTACTCTTGGTCATAAATCAGGACCTTGAAAACCCTCTAATCCAACCAAAGCTCAAGGTTAATAAACCCAAAGAGTGGCAACCCCTTAACTTATGACTTTGTTTAAACTAAGATTCAGGCTTATTAAATAATGTGACAGAGTAAAGAGGGCCTACAGCAACATCTAGACATCCTGCACACTTTCTGTCAAACATGGGCCCTATCAGTTAACCTTAAAAAGACCAAAATCATGACATTCCAAAAAAGGCCCAGTCGTCAAACCCAACATCACAATTTCAAACTAAACAAAATGCCCTTAGAACACATCCAGAACTACACATATCTCGGTATAAACATAAGTAACACTGGGAACTTAAACAAGGCTGTGAACGACCTGAGAGACAAGGCACGAAGAGCTTTTTACGCAATCAAAAAGAATATAAAAATTGACATCCCAGCAGGAATCTGGCTCAAAATAATCCAATCAGTTATAGAACCAATCACACTGTATGGATGAACTAGGACTATACCCTCTAATAATTAAAATACAAAAAAGAGCGATTCAATTCTACACTCACCTTAAAAACAGTGATACAGAGACACTCCATCATAAAGCCTTAAGCCATCAAGAGCTGAACCCAGAGAGAAGCCCACTCATCCAACTCATATCAGAACTAACTCTACAACCCAAAACATGCCAAACTGAACCCCAAACCCCAGCCCGACTAAACCAAATCATAAAAACACAAAAAGAAAAATATCTCACACACTGGACGGAAGCAACAGCTCAGCAAAGCAAACTGGAATGCTATCTGTCATTAAACAGAGAATATAAACTGGCAGAATACCTCAAAACCCTATCAGACCCTAAACAAAGAAAAGTGTTGACCATGTACAGACTCAGTGATCACAAGCTCACTGTAGAGACGGGCAGACACAGACAGACATGGACACCAAGAGAAGAGCGACTGTGTCCACACTGCACACAGAATCAAGTGGAAACAGAGCTGCACTTTTTAACCTCATGTCCAAACTACACACACATCAGAGAAACATTCTTCCCCCAGTTTACAAACTTCCACAAAGACTTCAGCCAGTTTCAACAAAAGGACAAGATTTCATACATACTGGGAGAAAACTCAACCCTGGCTGCAAGATATGTCAAATCCTGTCATGACAAGAGAACGACCAGCACAACACAACAAAACACTGTACAACACACACACACAAACTGACACTATATGGCAGGATCCTGTCACTCTCACTGAGAACTTTAATCAATACTTTGCTCTTTTTCTACTTGTATTGAGATATATATATATATAGATTCTTATATACTTTTATTTCATTTCTATCTTAACCTAGATTGTAAAGAATGTTTATATTTAACCTTCCTGTGCTTTGGCAACGTAAGATTTATTTTTTTCATGCCAATAAAACTTCCACGAACCTGAAGTCCCTTACGAGACCCAGGAAACCAGTAAGCAAATAAACAAAAAACCAGAACAGGTCCCCCTTTAAGACTAGTCTACTTTTCGGCAACAAACTGACAAGATGGTAAGTTTTCGGAAAACAAACCACCAAGGTGTAAGCTAGTACAGTGAATGAGGAGATGCAAGCAAGCCAAGAAACAGCAGAAACAATTGCACCCTCCGGTGATTCCTGGAAGGGAAAGATGTCTGTTTGGGTTGCGATTATTCTTAGAAGAGCAGATTGGATGAAAAAAATCCAAGGTTGGCTCCAGCAGATCAGATATCTTGATCATAAGCTGAGATCCGAGAGTCCCTCGCGAGACCCGGGAAGCCAGTGAACAGAAAACTGGCAAGATGGTGAGCTCCCAAAAAAAGATATACCATCAAGGTGTAACGTCCACATTTTATTAATTAAGGGAATGCTATTAGCTACAGCAACAAGCAATGCTTTGAAACAACAATTGAGCATCACTTGTAGGTTGGTTCCAGCAGGTCGGATATCTTGATCAAAAGCTATAAGCTGAGATCCAAGGATCTCGGGATACCAGTGAGCAGATAAACAGAAAACCAAAATAAGTCCCCTTAAAGACTAGTCTACTTTTCGGCAACAAACTGACAAGATGGTAAGTTTTCGGAAAACAAACCACCAAGGTCTAAGCTAGTACAGTGAATGAGGAGATGCAAGCAAGCCAAGAACCGGTAGCAGTTCAAGGCCGAAACGCCCGAGGAGTTTGGGGTAAACTACTGCTGAAGATGTGTCTCAAATATTTCCCTCAGATATACACATGAGGGACTAGACATCAAGGGTCCCCTTATCTAAAGCCAAATCTAACACCTAAAGTCAGTAAACCCAAAATGTCTAACACCTAAGGTCAGTAAACGCAGGAAGCCTAACGCCTAAGGTCAGTTAACTTAGAAGGCCTAACACCTAATGGCAGTAAACTCAGAATATCTAACATCATTAAAATTCTAGTCTTTGACGGTAGTCGGGGCCTCAAAGCGCCTCTAATCCATCTATGGCAGTAAACTCAGAATGTCTATACAGTTAAAACACGGGTCTTTGTCATTAGCCAAGGCCTTAAAGTGCCTCTGATCCACCTGATGGCAGTGAACTCAGAATGCCTAACACCGTTGAAACACTGGTCTGTGTCAGAAGCCAGGGCCTTAAAGCTCCTCTAATCCATCGGATGGCAGTAAACTCAGGATGCCTAATACTGTTAAAACACTACTCTTGGTCATAAATCAGGACCTTGAAAACCCTCTAATCCAACCAAAGCTCAAGGTTAATAAACCCAAAGAGTGGCAACCCCTTAACTTATGACTTTGTTTAAACTAAGATTCAGGCTTATTAAATAATGTGACAGAGTAAAGAGGGCCTACAGCAACATCTAGACATCCTGCACACTTTCTGTCAAACATGGGCCCTATCAGTTAACCTTAAAAAGACCAAAATCATGACATTCCAAAAAAGGCCCAGTCGTCAAACCCAACATCACAATTTCAAACTAAACAAAATGCCCTTAGAACACATCCAGAACTACACATATCTCGGTATAAACATAAGTAACACTGGGAACTTAAACAAGGCTGTGAACGACCTGAGAGACAAGGCACGAAGAGCTTTTTACGCAATCAAAAAGAATATAAAAATTGACATCCCAGCAGGAATCTGGCTCAAAATAATCCAATCAGTTATAGAACCAATCACACTGTATGGATGAACTAGGACTATACCCTCTAATAATTAAAATACAAAAAAGAGCGATTCAATTCTACACTCACCTTAAAAACAGTGATACAGAGACACTCCATCATAAAGCCTTAAGCCATCAAGAGCTGAACCCAGAGAGAAGCCCACTCATCCAACTCATATCAGAACTAACTCTACAACCCAAAACATGCCAAACTGAACCCCAAACCCCAGCCCGACTAAACCAAATCATAAAAACACAAAAAGAAAAATATCTCACACACTGGACGGAAGCAACAGCTCAGCAAAGCAAACTGGAATGCTATCTGTCATTAAACAGAGAATATAAACTGGCAGAATACCTCAAAACCGTATCAGACCCTAAACAAAGAAAAGTGTTGACCATGTACAGACTCAGTGATCACAAGCTCACTGTAGAGACGGGCAGACACAGACAGACATGGACACCAAGAGAAGAGCGACTGTGTCCACACTGCACACAGAATCAAGTGGAAACAGAGCTGCACTTTTTAACCTCATGTCCAAACTACACACACATCAGAGAAACATTCTTCCCCCAGTTTACAAACTTCCACAAAGACTTCAGCCAGTTTCAACAAAAGGACAAGATTTCATACATACTGGGAGAAAACTCAACCCTGGCTGCAAGATATGTCAAATCCTGTCATGACAAGAGAACGACCAGCACAACACAACAAAACACTGTACAACACACACACACAACTGACACTATATGGCAGGATCCTGTCACTCTCACTGAGAACTTTAATCAATACTTTGCTCTTTTTCTACTTGTATTGAGATATATATATATATATAGATTCTTATATACTTTTATTTCATTTCTATCTTAACCTAGATTGTAAAGAATGTTTATATTTAACCTTCCTGTGCTTTGGCAACGTAAGATTTATTTTTTTCATGCCAATAAAACTTCCACGAACCTGAAGTCCCTTACGAGACCCAGGAAACCAGTAAGCAAATAAACAAAAAACCAGAACAGGTCCCCCTTTAAGACTAGTCTACTTTTCGGCAACAAACTGACAAGATGGTAAGTTTTCGGAAAACAAACCACCAAGGTGTAAGCTAGTACAGTGAATGAGGAGATGCAAGCAAGCCAAGAAACAGCAGAAACAATTGCACCCTCCGGTGATTCCTGGAAGGGAAAGATGTCTGTTTGGGTTGCGATTATTCTTAGAAGAGCAGATTGGATGAAAAAAATCCAAGGTTGGCTCCAGCAGATCAGATATCTTGATCATAAGCTGAGATCCGAGAGTCCCTCGCGAGACCCGGGAAGCCAGTGAACAGAAAACTGGCAAGATGGTGAGCTCCCAAAAAAAGATATACCATCAAGGTGTAACGTCCACATTTTATTAATTAAGGGAATGCTATTAGCTACAGCAACAAGCAATGCTTTGAAACAACAATTGAGCATCACTTGTAGGTTGGTTCCAGCAGGTCGGATATCTTGATCAAAAGCTATAAGCTGAGATCCAAGGATCTCGGGATACCAGTGAGCAGATAAACAGAAAACCAAAAAAGTCCCCTTAAAGACTAGTCTACTTTTCGGCAACAAACTGACAAGATGGTAAGTTTTCGGAAAACAAACCACCAAGGTCTAAGCTAGTACAGTGAATGAGGAGATGCAAGCAAGCCAAGAACCGGTAGCAGTTCAAGGCCGAAACGCCCGAGGAGTTTGGGGTAAACTACTGCTGAAGATGTGTCTCAAATATTTCCCTCAGATATACACATGAGGGACTAGACATCAAGGGTCCCCTTATCTAAAGCCAAATCTAACACCTAAAGTCAGTAAACCCAAAATGTCTAACACCTAAGGTCAGTAAACGCAGGAAGCCTAACGCCTAAGGTCAGTTAACTTAGAAGGCCTAACACCTAATGGCAGTAAACTCAGAATATCTAACATCATTAAAATTCTAGTCTTTGACGGTAGTCGGGGCCTCAAAGCGCCTCTAATCCATCTATGGCAGTAAACTCAGAATGTCTATACAGTTAAAACACGGGTCTTTGTCATTAGCCAAGGCCTTAAAGTGCCTCTGATCCACCTGATGGCAGTGAACTCAGAATGCCTAACACCGTTGAAACACTGGTCTGTGTCAGAAGCCAGGGCCTTAAAGCTCCTCTAATCCATCGGATGGCAGTAAACTCAGGATGCCTAATACTGTTAAAACACTACTCTTGGTCATAAATCAGGACCTTGAAAACCCTCTAATCCAACCAAAGCTCAAGGTTAATAAACCCAAAGAGTGGCAACCCCTTAACTTATGACTTTGTTTAAACTAAGATTCAGGCTTATTAAATAATGTGACAGAGTAAAGAGGGCCTACAGCAACATCTAGACATCCTGCACACTTTCTGTCAAACATGGGCCCTATCAGTTAACCTTAAAAAGGCCAAAATCATGACATTCCAAAAAAGGCCCAGTCGTCAAACCCAACATCACAATTTCAAACTAAACAAAATGCCCTTAGAACACATCCAGAACTACACATATCTCGGTATAAACATAAGTAACACTGGGAACTTAAACAAGGCTGTGAACGACCTGAGAGACAAGCACGAAGAGCTTTTTACGCAATCAAAAAGAATATAAAAATTGACATCCCAGCAGGAATCTGGCTCAAAATAATCCAATCAGTTATAGAACCAATCACACTGTATGGATGAACTAGGACTATACCCTCTAATAATTAAAATACAAAAAAGAGCGATTCAATTCTACACTCACCTTAAAAACAGTGATACAGAGACACTCCATCATAAAGCCTTAAGCCATCAAGAGCTGAACCCAGAGAGAAGCCCACTCATCCAACTCATATCAGAACTAACTCTACAACCCAAAACATGCCAAACTGAACCCCAAACCCCAGCCCGACTAAACCAAATCATAAAAACACAAAAAGAAAAATATCTCACACACTGGACGGAAGCAACAGCTCAGCAAAGCAAACTGGAATGCTATCTGTCATTAAACAGAGAATATAAACTGGCAGAATACCTCAAAACCCTATCAGACCCTAAACAAAGAAAAGTGTTGACCATGTACAGACTCAGTGATCACAAGCTCACTGTAGAGACGGGCAGACACAGACAGACATGGACACCAAGAGAAGAGCGACTGTGTCCACACTGCACACAGAATCAAGTGGAAACAGAGCTGCACTTTTTAACCTCATGTCCAAACTACACACACATCAGAGAAACATTCTTCCCCCAGTTTACAAACTTCCACAAAGACTTCAGCCAGTTTCAACAAAAGGACAAGATTTCATACATACTGGGAGAAAACTCAACCCTGGCTGCAAGATATGTCAAATCCTGTCATGACAAGAGAACGACCAGCACAACACAACAAAACACTGTACAACACACACACAAACTGACACTATATGGCAGGATCCTGTCACTCTCACTGAGAACTTTAATCAATACTTTGCTCTTTTTCTACTTGTATTGAGATATATATATATATAGATTCTTATATACTTTTATTTCATTTCTATCTTAACCTAGATTGTAAAGAATGTTTATATTTAACCTTCCTGTGCTTTGGCAACGTAAGATTTATTTTTTTCATGCCAATAAAACTTCCACGAACCTGAAGTCCCTTACGAGACCCAGGAAACCAGTAAGCAAATAAACAAAAAACCAGAACAGGTCCCCCTTTAAGACTAGTCTACTTTTCGGCAACAAACTGACAAGATGGTAAGTTTTCGGAAAACAAACCACCAAGGTGTAAGCTAGTACAGTGAATGAGGAGATGCAAGCAAGCCAAGAAACAGCAGAAACAATTGCACCCTCCGGTGATTCCTGGAAGGGAAAGATGTCTGTTTGGGTTGCGATTATTCTTAGAAGAGCAGATTGGATGAAAAAAATCCAAGGTTGGCTCCAGCAGATCAGATATCTTGATCATAAGCTGAGATCCGAGAGTCCCTCGCGAGACCCGGGAAGCCAGTGAACAGAAAACTGGCAAGATGGTGAGCTCCCAAAAAAAGATATACCATCAAGGTGTAACGTCCACATTTTATTAATTAAGGGAATGCTATTAGCTACAGCAACAAGCAATGCTTTGAAACAACAATTGAGCATCACTTGTAGGTTGGTTCCAGCAGGTCGGATATCTTGATCAAAAGCTATAAGCTGAGATCCAAGGATCTCGGGATACCAGTGAGCAGATAAACAGAAAACCAAAATAAGTCCCCTTAAAGACTAGTCTACTTTTCGGCAACAAACTGACAAGATGGTAAGTTTTCGGAAAACAAACCACCAAGGTCTAAGCTAGTACAGTGAATGAGGAGATGCAAGCAAGCCAAGAACCGGTAGCAGTTCAAGGCCGAAACGCCCGAGGAGTTTGGGGTAAACTACTGCTGAAGATGTGTCTCAAATATTTCCCTCAGATATACACATGAGGGACTAGACATCAAGGGTCCCCTTATCTAAAGCCAAATCTAACACCTAAAGTCAGTAAACCCAAAATGTCTAACACCTAAGGTCAGTAAACGCAGGAAGCCTAACGCCTAAGGTCAGTTAACTTAGAAGGCCTAACACCTAATGGCAGTAAACTCAGAATATCTAACATCATTAAAATTCTAGTCTTTGACGGTAGTCGGGGCCTCAAAGCGCCTCTAATCCATCTATGGCAGTAAACTCAGAATGTCTATACAGTTAAAACACGGGTCTTTGTCATTAGCCAAGGCCTTAAAGTGCCTCTGATCCACCTGATGGCAGTGAACTCAGAATGCCTAACACCGTTGAAACACTGGTCTGTGTCAGAAGCCAGGGCCTTAAAGCTCCTCTAATCCATCGGATGGCAGTAAACTCAGGATGCCTAATACTGTTAAAACACTACTCTTGGTCATAAATCAGGACCTTGAAAACCCTCTAATCCAACCAAAGCTCAAGGTTAATAAACCCAAAGAGTGGCAACCCCTTAACTTATGACTTTGTTTAAACTAAGATTCAGGCTTATTAAATAATGTGACAGAGTAAAGAGGGCCTACAGCAACATCTAGACATCCTGCACACTTTCTGTCAAACATGGGCCCTATCAGTTAACCTTAAAAAGACCAAAATCATGACATTCCAAAAAAGGCCCAGTCGTCAAACCCAACATCACAATTTCAAACTAAACAAAATGCCCTTAGAACACATCCAGAACTACACATATCTCGGTATAAACATAAGTAACACTGGGAACTTAAACAAGGCTGTGAACGACCTGAGAGACAAGCACGAAGAGCTTTTTACGCAATCAAAAAGAATATAAAAATTGACATCCCAGCAGGAATCTGGCTCAAAATAATCCAATCAGTTATAGAACCAATCACACTGTATGGATGAACTAGGACTATACCCTCTAATAATTAAAATACAAAAAAGAGCGATTCAATTCTACACTCACCTTAAAAACAGTGATACAGAGACACTCCATCATAAAGCCTTAAGCCATCAAGAGCTGAACCCAGAGAGAAGCCCACTCATCCAACTCATATCAGAACTAACTCTACAACCCAAAACATGCCAAACTGAACCCCAAACCCCAGCCCGACTAAACCAAATCATAAAAACACAAAAAGAAAAATATCTCACACACTGGACGGAAGCAACAGCTCAGCAAAGCAAACTGGAATGCTATCTGTCATTAAACAGAGAATATAAACTGGCAGAATACCTCAAAACCCTATCAGACCCTAAACAAAGAAAAGTGTTGACCATGTACAGACTCAGTGATCACAAGCTCACTGTAGAGACGGGCAGACACAGACAGACATGGACACCAAGAGAAGAGCGACTGTGTCCACACTGCACACAGAATCAAGTGGAAACAGAGCTGCACTTTTTAACCTCATGTCCAAACTACACACACATCAGAGAAACATTCTTCCCCCAGTTTACAAACTTCCACAAAGACTTCAGCCAGTTTCAACAAAAGGACAAGATTTCATACATACTGGGAGAAAACTCAACCCTGGCTGCAAGATATGTCAAATCCTGTCATGACAAGAGAACGACCAGCACAACACAACAAAACACTGTACAACACACACACACAAACTGACACTATATGGCAGGATCCTGTCACTCTCACTGAGAACTTTAATCAATACTTTGCTCTTTTTCTACTTGTATTGAGATATATATATATATATAGATTCTTATATACTTTTATTTCATTTCTATCTTAACCTAGATTGTAAAGAATGTTTATATTTAACCTTCCTGTGCTTTGGCAACGTAAGATTTATTTTTTTCATGCCAATAAAACTTCCACGAACCTGAAGTCCCTTACGAGACCCAGGAAACCAGTAAGCAAATAAACAAAAAACCAGAACAGGTCCCCCTTTAAGACTAGTCTACTTTTCGGCAACAAACTGACAAGATGGTAAGTTTTCGGAAAACAAACCACCAAGGTGTAAGCTAGTACAGTGAATGAGGAGATGCAAGCAAGCCAAGAAACAGCAGAAACAATTGCACCCTCCGGTGATTCCTGGAAGGGAAAGATGTCTGTTTGGGTTGCGATTATTCTTAGAAGAGCAGATTGGATGAAAAAAATCCAAGGTTGGCTCCAGCAGATCAGATATCTTGATCATAAGCTGAGATCCGAGAGTCCCTCGCGAGACCCGGGAAGCCAGTGAACAGAAAACTGGCAAGATGGTGAGCTCCCAAAAAAAGATATACCATCAAGGTGTAACGTCCACATTTTATTAATTAAGGGAATGCTATTAGCTACAGCAACAAGCAATGCTTTGAAACAACAATTGAGCATCACTTGTAGGTTGGTTCCAGCAGGTCGGATATCTTGATCAAAAGCTATAAGCTGAGATCCAAGGATCTCGGGATACCAGTGAGCAGATAAACAGAAAACCAAAAAAGTCCCCTTAAAGACTAGTCTACTTTTCGGCAACAAACTGACAAGATGGTAAGTTTTCGGAAAACAAACCACCAAGGTCTAAGCTAGTACAGTGAATGAGGAGATGCAAGCAAGCCAAGAACCGGTAGCAGTTCAAGGCCGAAACGCCCGAGGAGTTTGGGGTAAACTACTGCTGAAGATGTGTCTCAAATATTTCCCTCAGATATACACATGAGGGACTAGACATCAAGGGTCCCCTTATCTAAAGCCAAATCTAACACCTAAAGTCAGTAAACCCAAAATGTCTAACACCTAAGGTCAGTAAACGCAGGAAGCCTAACGCCTAAGGTCAGTTAACTTAGAAGGCCTAACACCTAATGGCAGTAAACTCAGAATATCTAACATCATTAAAATTCTAGTCTTTGACGGTAGTCGGGGCCTCAAAGCGCCTCTAATCCATCTATGGCAGTAAGCTCAGAATGTCTATACAGCTTAAAACACGGGTCTTTGTCATTAGCCAAGGCCTTAAAGTGCCTCTGATCCACCTGATGGCAGTGAACTCAGAATGCCTAACACCGTTGAAACACTGGTCTGTGTCAGAAGCCAGGGCCTTAAAGCTCCTCTAATCCATCGGATGGCAGTAAACTCAGGATGCCTAATACTGTTAAAACACTACTCTTGGTCATAAATCAGGACCTTGAAAACCCTCTAATCCAACCAAAGCTCAAGGTTAATAAACCCAAAGAGTGGCAACCCCTTAACTTATGACTTTGTTTAAACTAAGATTCAGGCTTATTAAATAATGTGACAGAGTAAAGAGGGCCTACAGCAACATCTAGACATCCTGCACACTTTCTGTCAAACATGGGCCCTATCAGTTAACCTTAAAAAGGCCAAAATCATGACATTCCAAAAAAGGCCCAGTCGTCAAACCCAACATCACAATTTCAAACTAAACAAAATGCCCTTAGAACACATCCAGAACTACACATATCTCGGTATAAACATAAGTAACACTGGGAACTTAAACAAGGCTGTGAACGACCTGAGAGACAAAGCACGAAGAGCTTTTTACGCAATCAAAAAGAATATAAAAATTGACATCCCAGCAGGAATCTGGCTCAAAATAATCCAATCAGTTATAGAACCAATCACACTGTATGGATGAACTAGGACTATACCCTCTAATAATTAAAATACAAAAAAGAGCGATTCAATTCTACACTCACCTTAAAAACAGTGATACAGAGACACTCCATCATAAAGCCTTAAGCCATCAAGAGCTGAACCCAGAGAGAAGCCCACTCATCCAACTCATATCAGAACTAACTCTACAACCCAAAACATGCCAAACTGAACCCCAAACCCCAGCCCGACTAAACCAAATCATAAAAACACAAAAAGAAAAATATCTCACACACTGGACGGAAGCAACAGCTCAGCAAAGCAAACTGGAATGCTATCTGTCATTAAACAGAGAATATAAACTGGCAGAATACCTCAAAACCCTATCAGACCCTAAACAAAGAAAAGTGTTGACCATGTACAGACTCAGTGATCACAAGCTCACTGTAGAGACGGGCAGACACAGACAGACATGGACACCAAGAGAAGAGCGACTGTGTCCACACTGCACACAGAATCAAGTGGAAACAGAGCTGCACTTTTTAACCTCATGTCCAAACTACACACACATCAGAGAAACATTCTTCCCCCAGTTTACAAACTTCCACAAAGACTTCAGCCAGTTTCAACAAAAGGACAAGATTTCATACATACTGGGAGAAAACTCAACCCTGGCTGCAAGATATGTCAAATCCTGTCATGACAAGAGAACGACCAGCACAACACAACAAAACACTGTACAACACACACACACAAACTGACACTATATGGCAGGATCCTGTCACTCTCACTGAGAACTTTAATCAATACTTTGCTCTTTTTCTACTTGTATTGAGATATATATATATATATAGATTCTTATATACTTTTATTTCATTTCTATCTTAACCTAGATTGTAAAGAATGTTTATATTTAACCTTCCTGTGCTTTGGCAACGTAAGATTTATTTTTTTCATGCCAATAAAACTTCCACGAACCTGAAGTCCCTCACGAGACCCAGGAAACCAGTAAGCAAATAAACAAAAAACCAGAACAGGTCCCCCTTTAAGACTAGTCTACTTTTCGGCAACAAACTGACAAGATGGTAAGTTTTCGGAAAACAAACCACCAAGGTGTAAGCTAGTACAGTGAATGAGGAGATGCAAGCAAGCCAAGAAACAGCAGAAATATTTGCACCCTCCGGTGATTCCTGGAAGGGAAAGATGTCTGTTTGGGTTGCGATTATTCTTAGAAGAGCAGATTGGACGAAAAAAATCCAAGGTTGGCTCCAGCAGATCAGATATCTTGATCATAAGCTGAGATCCGAGAGTCCCTCGCGAGACCCGGGAAGCCAGTGAACAGAAAACTGGCAAGATGGTGAGCTCCCAAAAAAAGATATACCATCAAGGTGTAACGTCCACATTTTATTAATTAAGGGAATGCTATTAGCTACAGCAACAAGCAATGCTTTGAAACAACAATTGAGCATCACTTGTAGGTTGGTTCCAGCAGGTCGGATATCTTGATCAAAAGCTGTAAGCTGAGATCCAAGGATCTCGGGATACCAGTGAGCAGATAAACAGAAAACCAAAAAAAAAGTCCCCTTAAAGACTAGTCTACTTTTCGGCAACAAACTGACAAGATGGTAAGTTTTCGGAAAACAAACCACCAAGGTCTAAGCTAGTACAGTGGATGAGGAGATGCAAGCAAGCCAAGAACCGGTAGCAGTTCAAGGCCGAAACGCCCGAGGAGTTTGGGGTAAACTACTGCTGAAGATGTGTCTCAAATATTTCCCTCAGATATACACATGAGGGACTAGACATCAAGGGTCCCCTTATCTAAAGCCAAATCTAACACCTAAAGTCAGTAAACCCAAAATGTCTAACACCTAAGGTCAGTAAACGCAGGAAGCCTAACGCCTAAGGTCAGTTAACTTAGAAGGCCTAACACCTAATGGCAGTAAACTCAGAATATCTAACATCATTAAAATTCTAGTCTTTGACGGTAGTCGGGGCCTCAAAGCGCCTCTAATCCATCTATGGCAGTAAGCTCAGAATGTCTATACAGCTTAAAACACGGGTCTTTGTCATTAGCCAAGGCCTTAAAGTGCCTCTGATCCACCTGATGGCAGTGAACTCAGAATGCCTAACACCGTTGAAACACTGGTCTGTGTCAGAAGCCAGGGCCTTAAAGCTCCTCTAATCCATCGGATGGCAGTAAACTCAGGATGCCTAATACTGTTAAAACACTACTCTTGGTCATAAATCAGGACCTTGAAAACCCTCTAATCCAACCAAAGCTCAAGGTTAATAAACCCAAAGAGTGGCAACCCCTTAACTTATGACTTTGTTTAAACTAAGATTCAGGCTTATTAAATAATGTGACAGAGTAAAGAGGGCCTACAGCAACATCTAGACATCCTGCACACTTTCTGTCAAACATGGGCCCTATCAGTTAACCTTAAAAAGGCCAAAATCATGACATTCCAAAAAAGGCCCAGTCGTCAAACCCAACATCACAATTTCAAACTAAACAAAATGCCCTTAGAACACATCCAGAACTACACATATCTCGGTATAAACATAAGTAACACTGGGAACTTAAACAAGGCTGTGAACGACCTGAGAGACAAAGCACGAAGAGCTTTTTACGCAATCAAAAAGAATATAAAAATTGACATCCCAGCAGGAATCTGGCTCAAAATAATCCAATCAGTTATAGAACCAATCACACTGTATGGATGAACTAGGACTATACCCTCTAATAATTAAAATACAAAAAAGAGCGATTCAATTCTACACTCACCTTAAAAACAGTGATACAGAGACACTCCATCATAAAGCCTTAAGCCATCAAGAGCTGAACCCAGAGAGAAGCCCACTCATCCAACTCATATCAGAACTAACTCTACAACCCAAAACATGCCAAACTGAACCCCAAACCCCAGCCCGACTAAACCAAATCATAAAAACACAAAAAGAAAAATATCTCACACACTGGACGGAAGCAACAGCTCAGCAAAGCAAACTGGAATGCTATCTGTCATTAAACAGAGAATATAAACTGGCAGAATACCTCAAAACCCTATCAGACCCTAAACAAAGAAAAGTGTTGACCATGTACAGACTCAGTGATCACAAGCTCACTGTAGAGACGGGCAGACACAGACAGACATGGACACCAAGAGAAGAGCGACTGTGTCCACACTGCACACAGAATCAAGTGGAAACAGAGCTGCACTTTTTAACCTCATGTCCAAACTACACACACATCAGAGAAACATTCTTCCCCCAGTTTACAAACTTCCACAAAGACTTCAGCCAGTTTCAACAAAAGGACAAGATTTCATACATACTGGGAGAAAACTCAACCCTGGCTGCAAGATATGTCAAATCCTGTCATGACAAGAGAACGACCAGCACAACACAACAAAACACTGTACAACACACACACACAAACTGACACTATATGGCAGGATCCTGTCACTCTCACTGAGAACTTTAATCAATACTTTGCTCTTTTTCTACTTGTATTGAGATATATATATATATAGATTCTTATATACTTTTATTTCATTTCTATCTTAACCTAGATTGTAAAGAATGTTTATATTTAACCTTCCTGTGCTTTGGCAACGTAAGATTTATTTTTTTCATGCCAATAAAACTTCCATGAACCTGAAGTCCCTTACGAGACCCAGGAAACCAGTAAGCAAATAAACAAAAAACCAGAACAGGTCCCCCTTTAAGACTAGTCTACTTTTCGGCAACAAACTGACAGGATGGTAAGTTTTCGGAAAACAAACCACCAAGGTGTAAGCTAGTACAGTGAATGAGGAGATGCAAGCAAGCCAAGAACTGGTAGCAGTTCAAAGCCGAAACAGCCGAGGAGTTTGGGGCAAACTACAACTGAGGATGCGTCTCAAATATTTCCCTCAGATTTACACATGAGGGACTAGATATCAAGGGTCCCCTTATCTAAAGCCAGTAAACCCAAAATGTCTAACATCTAAGGTCAGTTAACTTAGAAGGCCTAACACCTAATGGCAGTAAACTCAGAATATCTAACATCATTAAAATACTAGTCTTTGACGGAAGTCGGGGCCTCAAAGCGCCTCTAATCCATCTATGGCAGTAAACTCAGAATGTCTATACAGTTAAAACACGGGTCTTTGTCATTAGCCAAGGCCTTAAAGTGCCTCTGATCCACCTGATGGCAGTGAACTCAGAATGCCTAAAACCGTTGAAACACTGGCCTGTGTCAGAAGCCAGGGCCTCAAAGCGCCTCTAATCCATCGGATGGCAGTAAACTCAGGATGCCTAATGCTGTTAAAACACTACTCTTGGTCCTAAATCAGGACCTTAGAAACCCTCTAATCCAACCAAAGCTTAAAGTTAATAAACCCAAAGAGCGGCAACCCCTTAACTTGTGACTTTGTTTAAGCTAGGAATATCCTGGTAGTATAAGTATAAGGGGAAGGGCAGTAATACTAGCGAAAGCGTTGTCGGTCGACACTTAAAAACATGCGCCGGCCCGTGCCTTTCCTCAGTCTCCTATTCCAAACCGTGGCAAGATGTCATGGGGGAGGCTGTTGTATCTTTCAAAAACCAACCTAAGTCCAACCGTATTCCCTTATTTAATCTCGACACATAATACTTTTTTCCCAACACCTAATTTGGTATTCCCTGTAGCTGTTCTTTACTCAGACCATGATCTAAACCTAAACCCAACATTCCCTAACACCTAAGGTTCGTATTCTCTTATTTAAATTCTCTAGGTATAAATGATTTTAATAAACCTTACCCCAACATTCTCTAACACTTATTGGTGTTACTGTTAACCACTTCATAGGCATAACCCTCTTTAATTTAATCCTAAATTATTTTAGCCTTAACCAAATTAAACCAAGTTTGGGCAGTCGTGGCCCAGTGGTTAGAGAGTTGGACTCATGACCAGAAGGTTGCTGGTTCAATTCTCAGGGCTGGCGGGTAATGGCTGAGGTGCCCTTGAGCAAGGCACCTAACCTCCACTTGCTTACTATACAAAATGTACAAATGTATAGTACAATGTAATGTAAGTCGCTTTGGATAAAAGCGTCTGCCAAATGCGTAAATGTAAATGTAACCCTAAACTACAGAACCTTATTCCATTAGAACACTAAGTACAATAAAACACTCTTTGGCTTTAATTATTCTTTATATCTTCCCAGGATTCATTCAATTAGGATTTATTTACAACAAAATTCAATGGGATTTATACACTAGGGGGTTATTTGATAAATACTTAATATTTATTCATCATTGGATCTTATTTTATCTTAATTTTAAGGGGATTGCCAGGTAAAAAAAGTAAAAAGATTTCGACAGCATATTCTTTCCATTGTCCACATGAAGGCGACCTCACTCCATTTTAACACCATTCTATTTGGTTTCAAGCAGTTAGGGATGAATCTAGAGTTCAAAAGAGGACTTCTCGCAGTATACTCAACTATTTCTATAACCTGATTTTCTTAGACACCCCTTTACGGCAATAAAAGGATGAGAAACATAATAATTATGAAAATATGACATACACCTACACTTTCAGAAAAAAGGTGCAAAATTTGTACCTTTAGGGGTTCAACGGTTTGTCACTGGGGCAGTACCCTCAAAGGTACAAATATGGTTCACATGGATACATATCTGTACCCTTACAGCAGTGTTTCCCAATCCAGTCCTACGGGCCTCCACTGTTTTAGATGTCTCTCTATTGAACGCATGAACAATTTAATCAGATAATGAAGTGATGATTGAGTTATTAATGATGAACACCTGCTGTTAACAAACACAATCACTGAAATAAAACATGACCACTAAGAACAAAAACCATAATAGTGTTTAGTGTTTCCTTTAGTGGGACTCTTGACTCTTGTGTTTCAGTGTCTGCTTGTGTTTAGTCACTCTTGTGTTTAAGGATACATGGTGAAAAGAGTAAACATCAGGACACAAGAGTAGCTGCAATATTACAATAAAATCACTTGTAAGCACCTCAGTGATATTCGAGTGTGTTGTGTGATATTGCAGTGTGGGATTAAAGCACTATTATGGACAACTAACAGAATAAATGATTATGAAAAGGCCTGTTTCTTAGCTAAATCAATTACACATGAAGAATCAGATTATGAATCTCAACAATGGTGACAATCATCAAACTAAAACAGATCATCTGCAATGCATGCTGGGAGTCATCAATGAGTTTTGCACTATGATGTTACCCAGCATGCATTGCAGCATGAAGTTTTCTTTTGTTGACTGTCACCATTGTTGAGATTCATACACTGATTCTTTATGTCTAATTGATTTAGCAGGTGAACAGTTTTCTCACGAAATCATATCTTTAATTGCCAATGACACTGCTTTAGGCTCATATTGAATAATTACACAATAACAATACAACACAGTCAAAATATAATTAGATATTATCCATGAGATAATATGGTGATATTGCAGCCACCATAATGTCCTGATGTTTACTCTTTTCACCATGTATCCTTAAACACATGAGCGGCTAAACACAAGCAGACACTAAAACACAAGAGTCAAGAGTCCCACTAAAGGAAACACTAAACACTATTATGGTTTTTGTTCTTATTGGTCATGTTTTATTTCAGTGATTGTGTTTGTTAACAGCAGGTGTTCATCATTAATAACTCAATCATCACTTCATTATCTGATTAAATTGTTCATGCGTTCAATAGAGAGACATCTAAAACAGTGGAGGCCCGTAGGACTGGATTGGGAAACACTGCTGTAAGGGTACAGATATGTATCCATGTGAACCATATTTGTACCTTTGAGGGTACTGCCCCAGTGACAAACCATTGAACCCCTAAAGGTACAAATTTTGCACCTTTTTTCTGACAGTGTATATGGAAAACTTTCGGATGATCGTGCGATTGAATGGACTCCAATCCTTTCTTGCAGAACCTTATCCTTTTAGGTTTTGATACTTTACATAGCAATGGATACGGACATATTACCAAATTTGAGGTCTCATGAGGTCCCTTTTCATAGTATTAAAATAAAAATAAAATTAAAACAAATTTCCCCTTTAAACAGACTTCAGTTTACCACTAGCTGGATTTGGAACCATTACGTTGGTCTCGAACCATATTTTTTCATAGAAAAACAAATCTTGTTTCTAAAATCAAACACAAGCATTAGTTTCAATGGTGCACAGTACCAATGTGTCATCAGCAATTGTACATAATAAACACCTGTGACATTATAAAATGAAATGTTTTAGGCATTTTAATGATTTGATTTGTATTTTCATTTGTAGAAATGCGGATTTTAAGGGTGGTGTATGCTTTCTTACTTTTATATGCTTAATAAATAAATAAATAACAAACATACAAACACAAGCTTTAGTTTTCTTTTGGTTTTAATTGACTTATATGAGAGCAAATATACAATGTGTCACCAGCGATAGCATATAAGAAAAAAACAGTGACATCATGAAATGAAATGCAAAAAGACATAAAAACATGACAGTAATCTAACCCCGGACTCTATCTCCCTCCGGTGGACATTGCCGGGGCTAGTGTATGATCCTCGGGTGTATGATCGTGGCTGTCATCTCTATATCCTCAACTTAACTCAGTACCTTACCTGCCTTCAACCTGCTAGACTTACCTTTAATTGGAACCCAAACCACCTTGCGACCAACATGGATCACCTCGACCGTCTCCTTGACACCTATTTACTTACACCTTCAGTTTACTACATCTCGACTTATCCAAAACCTTCGACTCAGACCAATTGACTGGTGGGTTGACTTTCAGTATAACACGTCAGATAGGGGTCAGTCAACATTTAATAACATGTACCGGCCCGTGCCTTTTCCTCGACCTCCTATTCCAAGCCACGGCGAGATGCAGTGGGGGAGGCTATTGTAATTTTCAACCTAAACATGACCTACCCAAACCGACTTTTGAAAACAACCAGGGGGTTGATTATAACACTCCATGCGTTAGATAGGGGTCCGTCAACACTCAAAACCATGCGCCGGCCCGTGCCTTTTCCTCAGTCCCCTATACCAAACCACGGCGAGATTCTGTGGGGGGATTGTTGTATTTTCAAAACCTAACCCTAACTGGTTGTAGGAGAGAGGTCAATCAGACACCCCCAACCAAACTTCAAACTAACACCTAAGGTTGGTGAAACCTATGCGGTTCACCCTCATGTTTTAACCCCACCTGGGGAGTATATTCGTAGGTCTGTGCTTATGGGCTGGGCCTGGCCTCTTGGGAGCGTGGTGGCCAGTTGGTGGATGGCCAGCGCACAACCTGGCATGGCCTTCCGGCGTGTCATGGACTCTCCATAACCTAACCCAGCCAGTGCCTCTTCCTCTGGGCCTCGCTCTTCTCGGGGCTGGGCCTGGTCCGTGGCACAGACTTTATTTTATTTTATTTTGTTGGTTTCATTGAAAGCAAAAATATGCTTCAGGGAATTTAGCCATTATTCCACCAAATTACGGTGTTGAGTTGCTTTAAAAATTTATATCCACCCAAAAAGGGTGTTGGAAAAACTCAAAATAGAAAATCCACCCAATACGGGTGTTGGAAAAATTAAATATAGAAAGCCTCCACCGAAAAGCGGTGTAGAGATGAGAGAGATGTCTCCACCTCACACAGGGTGTCGAGAATTTAAGAGGGCCTCCACCGAAGAGCGGTGTAGAGAGTCATAATTAAAATATGGCACATAATAAAATATCAAAAGACTTAGACTTGTAAGTGTTTTCATACTATCTGTATTACTTAAAAAATATCAGCAAAATGTATATATTCTAATACATTAATTTAAAATGAATATATTACATGACGTATTGGACATACAACTGTGGGCCTAGCATTTTAAATCTTTACCACTGTCACAGCAGACCTTCATCTTCTAAAGCAAATTAATTATCATGTAGTCAATCAATTATCATATAGTCTAGTGTACTGAAAACTGTTACAGTTTTTCAAAAATATGACAACTGTAGCAGTTTCTACAATTAAAAGAGTCTCCATTAATATGACTACATCAGCAACTGTTGAAAATATAAAGCTAATACAGTACAAAGTCAGATTTTATTAAATCAAATACAGTTAGATTTTTTTACAGAACATACAGAAAGAACATAAAAGTGTTCTATCCTGCCTACACGATTAGCCTATAATCAAATAACATTACATATACACAACACAATTTTGGTAAAACACACTGGTAGAAAAGCATAAACATGGTAAAATAACAGTAACAAACATTTCAACAAATCTACATTTTATGTAACTAAGACGTGATGAGTCAGTATAAAAACAGTACATATATCTAAACTATTCTTATATTTGATAAACACTGTTTACAGTTTTATATATGATGTGGGTTTTAGTTTTTATACACCGATGCAGATTTGTCTTCTGTGAAAAAAAGCTGATTTATAACGTTTCACAGTCAAAAAACGTGACTTTTGAAATCTGTGATTCATTGACAATGTCTTCCCCGTGAGTGTGCGTTAACTCTGAGTAACTTTCGTAAAGTTGATTAAACTTTACTACTTAAACTACTCGGGAGATGTACGCAGCTGTCCGGCTGCAACATTCGGCCGATGGGCAGCTGCAACAACCTTGTTGGCCAGACCATGTTTCGGACACGGGTCTTCAGGTATGCTCGTCCAAAGACTTATCCGCTACACCACTGCGGCCATTACTTGCTTTGCCTGCTTGGAACTCTGCTTTGAGTGTCCTGGTGGTCCCCGCATCCACCCTATGACTCGCCCGTGGACGCCTGGCATCCAACGTTGGGAACACCCACAACGTTCAACATCCATCCTTCATTTGGACGTGTGAGGAGCACATTGGACGGGACATATCCAAGAATGGACGCCCACTACACCTGTTCTCTATCGGGTAATTCCTAACCCTAACCCCCCCCAACCCAACAGGACAGTGTTATGGAAAGTTTATTAGTCCTAAGTTTGTTACTTCTGTGTTTTGTTTAAATTTTTATAGTTCATGTTTCTACATTGTGCTACTATATTCCTTAGAAATGCTAATTACCATAAGACACAATGCATAGGCTAAATACCTTTAATGTTTGCCAAATACTTTACAAACCTGGTGCTGCTAAAATTTTTCAGTTTACACTGGGTGTTTCTCAATTCTTATTTATGCACCCTTGTTTCCTTTCCTCGGATGCAAGCGAAGGAAGCAAGGAAAAGACGCGAGGTTGGAGAAATTAACCCTAACCCTAACCCCAACAAGTGAATGGCATATCCTCGCTCTCTTGAGCGTCACTTCAAAGCGTCATCAGTTAATGATGACTGTATACATTGCACATTGAAAATAAAAAACATTAACTCAAATACAGAAGTTAATAATCCCCACTACATTTACATTTTTATTTATGCATTTGGCAGATGCTTTTATCCAAAGCAACTTACATTACATTGTACTATACATTTGTACATTTTGTATAGTAAGCAAGTGGGGGTTAGGTGCCTTGCTCAAGGGCACCTCAGCCATTACCCACCAGCCCTGAGAATTGAACCAGCAACCTTCTGGTCACGAGTCCAACTCTCTAACCACTGGACCACAACTGCCACTACATTAAAATGAAGTAAAAAAAACATGCTTAAAATTGCTCAGAAATGTATATGAAGTATGCCAAATAGATTAGATTAGATTCAACTTTATTGTCATTACACATGTACAAGTACAAGGCAACGGAATGTAGTTTAGGTTTAACCAGAAGTGCAATAGCAGCAAGTGCAGGATATACATTGGTTGCATAAGTTACATAAATAAATATTACAGAAGTAATACAGAAGTAATTTACATATGGAAATGTACTATGACCATGATTTACAGATGTCTCTAACTATAGACAGAAATTAACAGATGGATATATACTATGAACATAATATACAGATGGCTATTACTATAAACAGAAATGTACAGGTGGATGTATACAATAAGTTAGGCTATGGTGAGCTGCAGTGCGATGGATATAGAGTAGTGCAAATAAATTATGGACAGAAGCTATCTAATATATGTTATACATAGATATTAACTGTATTAATAATTATTTATATTAATATTAACTATACTGTTTCAGATATGTCTACATTTAAAATAATATAATGTAATATAATATAATATAAGGTTTCCGGGTCATAGGATGGAGGACGGAGGAGCAAGAAAACGAGGACGCATATTGAGAAACACCCACTCTGTACAACCAAACCTATTATCTTCTTCTTCTTTTAATGTTTTATGGCGGTTTGGCAAGCCAACGTAAGAGGTGCATTACCACCACCTACTGATCTGGAGTGTGGAGTGTACTTAAATTTGGAAGAAGTGATCTGGAGGAGGATAAAAAAATAGTATTTAATTACAATACACCACTTACCATATTCTATCCATTGTTCCTGTGGTTTTAAGTATTTTAATAATATTCCGTGATATTTGGTAGATCGTAGGATCTGAATTTCTTAAAAGCAACCTTTTAGTTTGTGTGTATTTTCTAAAGATTATGAAATTCTGAATACAGACATACATTTTGTGTTCTTATATTTGTTATTTTTATTCTTCTTTATTATTTTGATATAGTTATTAGTTTTATATTTTACCTACTTATTTTGTTCTATATTGCTGTTCTTGTTCTTGTTCTGTTTGCGTTGGATGCTGCATTTGTATTGTCCTCACAAGTAGATATGAGTTTCAATGGTCTCATTCTCAAGGTTCATAATAGGCTTGTGCCGGAAGTACATTTTTATGTTGCGGTAATTGATGAAGCTTTTATTACGGTGGACGGTATTATCACGGTGATGAAATGCATTATAAAAACAGGTCGAAAACATAAGCAAAGTTCAGTGTTATAGTGTAAATAACAAGTTTAATAACTTTTTCAAATATTAACCAATAATAAAAAATGAAAAGTAGCCTACAGCTTATTGATCATTTGTCAGGTGTTTAATTAAATATGATAAAATATATTTTATTCCATACTATCTTAATAAGTGAACACAGTGATGATTAAGCTAAACTTTACTTGCTGTACAATAGTGTATTCAACATACATAGTCAAATACATATGTAACATAATATTCATGAATTGATATTTAAATGGTCATTTTTACTGACACATCACTTCATTATAAATGTAGTGTTTCATGTTTTTATCCGTATAGCAAGCAGTAGGATAACTTATATAGCTTAATAGACATTTAAAGGCAGCACTCTGTGGCAAGATACGACTGTGTTGCGTTCCATCTTCAACTTGAAGTCAAAATAATTGTTCTGCCACACTGCCATTATTAACTACATAACTTATATTAGCGGATTTCTGTACTTTATTTGCTAAATAACGAGACGCAAACTTTAGCGTAGCTAGCGGACCAAGCTATCTCTTCAACTGTTAGGAATGCAAATGGCAATAATCCATGCAATTTGGGCATTTTAGTTTAGCTATTTGATTTTATGTAGTATTCAGAAACACATAAATATGAGAAGTGGCGTGACATAACTCATATTTCGTCTTAGTTCGGCAGAGCTCCGCCTTCCGCTATTCTAATCCACGTGAGGCTGTTTACATCAGAGGGCGGGTGCGCGTATGACGTGCGCATACGTTTATGACTGGGGCTATTTTAACCAGTCAAAGGAAAAGAGAAGGCACATTCTTCTTCACGGTGATTTGACGTGCCCGCAATAACACTACCGTGCATTTTCACTACCGTGATTAACCGTATTACCGAACACCGGCACAAGCCTAGTTCATAATAACATCACAAGACTGAATGTTGTGAAGCAGCAATGTTCCACTATCTATGCTGGTATAATCAGAGGCGGTCCTAACATAGAGGCATAGGTAGGCGGCTGCTTGGGGCCCCCTACCAGCGGTCATAATAGGGGGGCCCCCAACCAACCTAAAAAAATAAATAAAAAAAACTTATCATCATGAACACTTCAAAAGCATGGTATATTGTATTAATATTCTTAAGAAATACGTTGAAACTTTGAAGTAGTAGTTTACTGTAGTTAAAATGTCCAGTTCATTTTTCTCTGTCACTACACACATACACCCCCTTCTTTCACAATGAAATGGACTAGTCCGTAACCGTGCGCGCTGCGAAAGATTAACACAGAGTGTGACAGGAGGACTGGGAAAGTACACAAACAGAGACGAATGAATACAAATATAAACGCGAAAATGAAACGATCTTACCCAAACGGCTCAAATAAAAGAAAAAAGCGAAAAGACAGCGATAAATACTTGGCAACGCTGCCATGATGACACATTTTTTAGTACTGTTGTTGAGAATCAGAATCAGAAAGAGCTTTATTGCCAGGTATGTCTGCACATACGAGGAATTTGTTGTGGTGAAAGAGGCATCCAGTGCACAGAGATCATGATATAATACAAATACACAGATGTATCTATATATAAAGAATAAAAAATAAAATGTAAAAAAATAGGAAGTAAAAATAAGATAAGATATAGAGTGTAATACCTATGCAGGTGTATATGTATATATGCAGATAAAAAATAGACTATTGTATGTACAGAAAATGCACTATATACAGCATGATGGAATATAATTTAAATAAAAATGGAATAAAGGTATAGGGTACTATCAGTTGGATATAATTAGTATTGCACATGTTATTATTGCACAAGTTATTAATTGCACGGTGGGTAGAACAGTTAGCTGTTCATGAGGTAGATCGCCTGAGGGAAGAAACTGTTCCTGTGTCTGCTTGTTTTGGTGCTCATTGCTCTGTAGCGCCGACCAGATGGTAACAGTTCAAAGAGATGATGGCTTGGATGTGAGGGATCCAGAATGATTTTCTGGGCCCTTTTCCTTTGAGGATACTGACAGGAACAACAACAACGTCCAAAGTGTTGAACAGGCCTGTACAGCAGCAGCAGCTAGCTGTGAAGTGGCGCTAGATAACGTTAACCAAGAAGAAATTGAACAGGACTTCACGTTGTTGGTGCCCGCTGTCACCGGCGACAGTGTCAATGACGTTGACACAGATGAGGTGGAAGAGTTGTCCAGTGATGGCCATTTTGAAACTGATGATGACGATGATGGGTCAACCGCCTAGTTCCGCCTAGTCCTAGTTCAATAGCCATAGCCCTACACTGATAAAAATGATTTTGTGGTGAAGTAAATAACGTTACTACAGAAAAATCTGTTAATCAACCTCAGGCCTGATCAAAACTGCTAAATGTTTAAGAAAAAATCCTTTACTCTTTAATTGCCAATTAATTTTTCAAAAACTGATTAAAAAAACACACAAAATGACTTATTTTCAATATAAAAAGTGATTGTGGACTGGATTTTTTTAAACCTTTTATCACAGTCTTGGACATGTGAAAGATTAGTAACAACATTGGCTTTGATGCATTGTTAGTTTTTGTGCTAAGAGCCAAATGCAACCTCACCTCTCCCCAGTTCGCCCCCTTACCCCCTCTCACGCACGCACGCACGCACGCACGCACGCACGCACGCACACACACACACACACACACACACACATGTACATAGATTTGTTTTTAGAATGTTTGAAATGTTCAATCTCAAATGTAATGTCAATTCACTTAGAATATCTTGTATCTTGTACACGGGTTTGTTTGTAGAATTTTTGAAATGTTATATTGATATTGATTTGATCTTAAAAAAATAATAAACCGTGCTAATTTTCCTGGCATTTTGGCAAAGACGTGTTATCTGAAACCTTATTCTCTATTGGGTTCCATGTGACTATTAGTTTGTGTAGTGGTAGCCTACACTTTGTGTGTTCTCTGCTTTCCATCTTCATTTTGAAGTAAACATTTTTCGTTCCCTTTTAAAGATCGGATAGTGGGGCCCCAATACACACCTTCGCCTTGGGCCCCCAATTTGCTACATTTACATTTACATTTATTCATTTGGCAGACGCTTTTATCCAAAGCGACTTACAATTGAGGAAAACAGCAAGCGATTAGTCTAAGTAAGCAATATTCACAAGAAGTGCTAGTAATACAAAGTTTCGAATACAACGTCAAGATAGTATAAGCAAGTATATAGAGAACATTAGGAAAGGAAAAATTGAGGTAGAATTTTTATTTTTTTAATATTATGAGACAGTTAAGTGCTCATGGAAAAGGTGGGTCTTCAGCTGTTTTTTGAATTGTGAAATTGATCCAGCCGTCCTGATGGAAACAGGAAGATCGTTCCACCAGCCGGGAGAAGAAAATGTCCTCAAGATGGATCTCATGCCTCTCTGTGAAGGAACAATGAGGCGCCGCTCGTTTTCAGACCGCAGACTTCTGGAGGGGATGTAGGTCTGTAAGAGAGAGTTAAGGTAGATGGGTGCTGTGTTAGTCAAAAGTCAAAATCAGCTTTATTGTCAATTCTGCCACATGTACAGTACATACAAGTGGAGGATTGAAATTGCGTTACTCTCAGACCCTATAGGTGCATACAGATAACATAGAATAACATATATCAAAAAAAATATATCAAATTACAAATAAATACAAAATCTATATATGTACACAAAACAACTTTACAAGCAAGGGATATGTAACCGAAATAATTGTGCAAACCAAAGAAATAATCAACAGTGCAGATGAGATAAACAGCAGTGCAGATTAAATAAACAGCAGCGTAGATGAAATAAACAACAGTGCAGATGAAATAAACAGCAGTGCAGATGAAATAATCAAGTCAAATGGTGCAGATGAAATAAACAACAGTGTAGATGAAAATATCAACAGTGCAAATGTAATGTAGTGCAAAACTTATCGGTCTGTATTAAAGTGTCAGTAGAGCAGGCTTGTTTTAACTGACTTAGAGGTAGTTAGTTGAGGAGGCTCAGACCACTACTGAAAAGGGGTTGAGCAGTCCAATGTTCCATAAAGTGACAAGTGACAAGTGCGGGACAGAGTATGATGTGGGAAGGGATGGATGGGTTCAGGGTTCAGAGATGCGTGTGGCAAGGGAGGGGAGGGGGGGGAGGGTCGGAAGGGAGTTTAGCTTCCTGACTGCCTGGTGTATGAAGCTCTCCTTCAGTCTGCTGGTCCTGGCCTGGAGACTCCGAAGCCTCCTCCCTGATGGCAGCAGACTGAAGAAGCTGTGTGATGGGTGGGTGGGATCACCTGCAATGCAGAGGGCTTTGCGGGTGAGACGGGTACCAAAAATGTCCTGGAGGGAGGGGAGAGAGACACCAACGATCTTCTCAGCTGCTCTCACTATGCGTTGGAGAGTCTTGCGGCACGATGCGTTGCAGGCGCCATACCACACAGTGATGCAGCTGGTCAGGATGCTCTCGATGGTGCCTCTGTAGAAGGTGCACATGATGGGGGTTGGGGCTCTGGCTCTTCTCATGAGCCAAGTCTTGTTAGTCTTGCTAAATCTGCCACTGGGTATAATAACATCTTATAAATCTGTTTCTAGTCAAAGTTACAATGGACTAGACCAACATAGTTGGAGTTCGCTCCTGAAGAAGCTATATGAACATCCTAGCGCAACTATGACTTTCTCTAATAAACTTGGCTCATTTTATTATAACATCAACTTTGCATCCTGCCTGATGTTCTTCCCTCGTCATCTATGATAGTAGACTTTTAAGTCTGCTGGATTGTTCTATCACGTTCGGCTTCACGGTAACAAGATTGTATCATTTGTATTAATACAAGATAGTATAATATATCAGATCAATCAGTACAGAGATGTGTGATGAGTGTACAGACTGAATGTGTAACTTAAACTGGACAACAAAATTCAGTCCTTTACTCAAAAGTTAAAATAACTGCACAGCAATTCGATGCATTTTATTTACAATTATCACATCTGCACTTTCACACAAACACAGAATAAAGAGCTTTTGTCACACTTGCTCTGTGTAATGACACAGATGTGCAGAAAATGAATGAACAGAAAATCCGACCTGACTGTCCTGGACTTTATTAGCTGACAAGTTCTCAGAATCTCATTATGTGTGCGATGCCAAGCAATCTGATTCAATGTGGTTGGCTGATGCTTATGGAGCGTCTAAAACTGATTCTAAGGTGAAGAAAAGTTCATGTTAAGCTAAGTATGTTTGTTTAAGTCTGTACTTTACAGTGCAATCTCGTCGGCTCTGGAAACGGGTAAAATTATAATCATAAATCCTTTTCTGTTTGCTAACCCTTCCTAAAATGGACCGGTTATCCTCTGGGTTAAAGTTGCTGGTTTGTGAAGAGCACCTCACAAACGAGACATTGCATCATCTCTCTTGCGTCTGCTTGTGTGTTTATTCTTTCTGATTCTTTACAAATGAATAAAGTGCCTTTATATAACCACAGCTTCTGTACACTAAATTACATCAGGTAGGATTAATGTTACATTTCGTTTATTGTGCAAATCTGTTGAGCGAATATATTTGCATGACAAATGTGTAAGAGTCTGATAAACGGTGTCTGGATGTTTGTACAAACACTGACAGAGCACAATGAGACTATTTAAATGCTGAAAGAGAGAGAGAGAGAGAGAGAGAGAGAGAGAGAGAGAGAGAGAAATCGTCAAATATTTGCAAAGATTTTTCCTTGTAGTGACACATTTCAATGTCTATACCTCAGCATAAACACGTGTGAGCACACTTACACAAACACACAAGCCTGGTTTCACAGGCGAAACTGTCACTGTTTGCTACTGCGAATCAGCCGTCACCCCCTGAAACAAAAACTGACTTTGAAATGTGTTATAGCGCCTGACTGGACTCTATAAAGCTCCATACTGTGATTTGCTAAGCATCTCTTTACCCCACACTCAGACCGCTCTTTGGTGAGAAATTCTCTGTGACCTTTTAGTTTATTGACCATTAGGGTGATGGACCAAAAAATGTCATTGTTAAATTCCTCTTAATGCTGCAGATAAAAGTACACCCAGAGAGAAAAAGGGTAAAAGATATTGAAAAAGCTGTGAAGAAAACAGAAATCAAAATCTGTCTGTCTGTCTGTCTGCTTTCATAAAGGACATGAGAAGCACAAAGTTATTATACAGTTCAAGCTGTTTTTCTGTATGTGAGAGTAACAGAGCATATTCTTTATGTTCATGTTTCTTACTTCACAGCCCCAACCCCCATGATGTGCACCTTCTACAGAGGCACCATCGAGAGCATTCTGACCAGCTGCATCACTGTGTGGTATGGCGCCTGCAATGCATCCTGCCGCAAGAGCCTCCAATGCATAGTGAGAGCAGCTGAGAAGATCATTGGTGTCTCTCTCCCCTCCCTCCAGGACATTTATGGAACATTGGACTGCTCACCACCTCTTCAGTATTGGTCTGAGCCTCCTCAACTACCTCTAAAGTCAGTTAAACAAGCCTGCTCTTTTTGACACTTTAATTAGACTGATAAGCTTTGCACTGCATCACATCTGCACTGTTGTTTATTTCAATATGCACTGTTGTTTATTTCATCTGCACTGTTGTTTATTCCATCTGCACTGTTGTTTATTTCATCTGCACTGTTGTTTATTTCATCCGCACTGTTGTTTATTTCATCTGCACTGTTGTTTATTTATTCCGCACTGTTGTTTATTTAATACGCACTGTTGTTTATTTCATCTGCCCTGCTGTTTATTTCACTGGTTTGCACATTTATCTTGGTTATATATCCCTTGCTTGTAAAGTTGTATTGTGCGTATATATATATATATATATATATATATATATATAGATTCTGTATTTATCTGTATTTTGATAAATTTTTTTGATATATGTTTATTCTGTGTTATCTGTATGCACCTAGGGTCTGAGAGTAACGCAATTTCAATCCTCCATTTGTATGTGTCCTATACAAGTGAAAGAATTGACAATAAAGCTGACTTTGACTTTATAAATTATTATTCTGTCATTTCATTTTAAAACTGAAATCGCATGTACGTGTCAGAACATGTGGCAATATTCTGGTGTTTAAAATGTTTGTCAGTGTATACATGCAGAAAGCGGTACTTTAGTATTTCATTTCAAACACTCGGCCAGAACCTGCCATTTTGTCTGTGTGTCCACCTCCTGTTGCTATGGTTACTCTGCAGTGAAATGAGAAGCCTCTGTAAGATGTTTGGGATAATCACCTGCTCGCTCTGTCTCCTGTAGTGTGTCGATGAAAAGCCTCTGATAATTTGCCGTGAATAAGAGCCGTCTCATGATTGCATTTGCTGCACTTTAGTGTTGAGGTGAATCTGAAGTTTCACATCAATCAGAGTTCTCCATCACTGCATTTTTATGTGCTTCTCTTTCTTGGAAAGCTACATAAGCCCTTTTCACACAGCAATGCTGGTAAATTACTGGTAAAGTCATTCCAGTAATACACAAATGTGTTGTTCAGAATCAGAATAAGCTTTAAAAATATAATAATATAATAATATACAAGGTGCAGTTTGGTTATGTCCAAGTGTGCCTAGTAAGTACTGTATATTACAACTGTGTACTGTACATGTTTAAGACCAAGAAAATATAATAATATGTATTTACATAAAGTGTCAGAGTAAAGATATTGCACTGATATATATTGCACTTAACAACTAGGAGGTTATGGTGGATGTACTAGCTGTTCAGGTTTGAGATGGCCTGCGAGAAGAAGCTGTTCTTGAATCTAGATGTTCTAGTGCGCAGTGTTCTGTATCATCTGTCTGATGGCAGGAGTTTAAACAGATTGTGTCCAGGGTGAGAAGGTCTTTGATGATGTTACCAGTCCGTTTCTTCACCCTGGAGTTGTACAAGTCCTGGACATTGGGCAGGGACACACGCTGCAGTGATAGCTGCCCACTGCTCCGTGTGTATGTGTGTTCACGACTTGAAGTGTGTGTGTTCACTATTCACTGGATGGGTTAAATGCAGAGGTCACATTTCGGGTATGGGTCACCATATCTGACTAAGAACCCACTCTCACACACACGTCACACTAGTCACACATATTAACCCAATTTACATGGTTAGTGGTCAGTCGTGGCCCAGTGGTTAGAGAGTTGGACTCATGACCAGAAGGTTGCTGGTTCAATTCTCAGGTCTGGCGGGTAACTGCTGAAGTGCCCTTGAGCAAGACATCTAACCCCCACTTGCTTACTATACAAAATGTACAAATGTATAGTACAATGTAATGTAAGTTGCTTTGGATAAAAGCGTCTGCCAAATGCGTAAATGTTACGCTAAAAAGTCTGCATTTAAAATGACACCAAAATGTGTTCAGCTGGATTCAGGACTTGGTTTTATGCAGACCAGTCAAGTTCTTCCACACTGACTGAATCAATGATTTCTTTTTTAATTTTATCTCATATGCAGGGACATTGTCATGATGGGATAGAAAAGGGCTCTTCCCAAACTGTTGCTATTAAATTAGTTAATTAAACTTACCAGGGTAAGTTTTTGTCTCTTTTATTTTTCTTTAAATTTGTGTTTTCATTTTTGGAATAATTTGTGTGTTTTTACTTAACAGTGTGGTGTAATCAGGGAAAGCTACTGGCCAACTCCTTGACAGTAAGTTTGTTTAACTTCTAACAGTTTGGTAACAATTTCTTTTCTGATCAGTAATTATTCTAAAATGAGATGTGCTTTTTATCATTTAGACAACATTGGCTTTATTAATTGCTTTTTGGAAATTGTTTGTTGTTTACACTAGCAGTTTGGAAAAATGGCCACACCAAGAGCTTCACACACAAAGAGGTGGAAACATTATCACACGATGGCGGGTTCCTGACAAGAATAGGGGAAAACTTATTTAAAACAACGTTTTCAAGTTAATTAAAATATGTGTTTCAAAGTGGTTTTTAATATATGTGCAATTTTATAAATAAAAATTAGTTATTTACATTTTTGCATTTGTTTTTCTATTTTTATAGCTACTTGTTATAGCCGTATAATTGCAACAACTATTAATATCTAACGTTTTAGATTTATTTGGGTAATATCAATATTTGGTTCTATATAATATTAAATAATACATAATAATATTATTAAAAATAAATATGATCAAAAGGGTATACCGTTCATATAATCATATCAATATTGAATCGGGCCGGCTCCGGTGTGCTACACATATTACTGCCGGGCCGCTTCTGCTTACAGCAGAGTAGGCAAGGCACCGGCTGCTTCAGCTGAGCCAATTGATTCGGGCCGGATCCGGGCAGTGAGTACTTTCAATTACAGAAAATGGAGGCGGGCCGAAGGGTAGGCTCCGGCAGGTAGGAATGTAAACGGAACTGGCTCGACTGTCTTTTTGCTAACTGGGGACAGATCGTGTTTTCAGTTTTCATAGATATGAAACGTTTATCCTGTAAACTTTCACTTATAAAACCAATGTGCACGTTGTTAAGACATAACGCGTTTGTCCTGTGTACTTTCACTTATTAAAGCAATGTGTTTGGTTTTTAAAGATGAGACAGTGTTTCAGTCTCTTAGCGCTTTCTGCTGGAAAGGGGTGGAGACCAGCAGCTCATTTGCATTTAAAGAGAGACACACCAAAACAGCATGTTTTCCTCACAGGCAAAAATTGACAAAGAGGGCACAGTATAATAAAAGATCTGTGGTGTATTTTAAGCTGAAACTTTACAGACACATTCTGGGAATACCAGAGACTATTTTTACATTGCGGAAAACACCCAGGTTAGTGGCCCTTTAAAGATTGGGATATTGTTCCCATCATCAGTCATGTATGCCAACAGCTTTCTGGTGTTTGTGGTTTGTATAAGGTTGTATGCTGATAATGAACATCACGAAATAATCTAAATTCACTAAAACACAAACACACACAAATACAAAATAATGCCTGCCTGCAGATATAGCTGTTTGCACTGTTTCTCCTTGACTGTAGTAGCATGCAATCACTCTTACAAAACAGAAAAAACTCTAATCTCTTCTCTACTCTATTCTCTTTTTAAGCTAAAACAAAATAGGAAGGAGAAGATCTTAACACAAACATACAGTGCATGCTTGCGTGGACACAATATCAATTACTGCCTTACACACAACAACAAGTCTTTACTACAGATTTCTAATGAGCTTGTGTACTGAGGCTTGTATCTCAAAGAGCAAACACCAATGCTTTTATCAGAGGTTGTGACCTTTCAGGCATACAAAGACGCAGTCTGATGTTTAACTGATGCTCATCTGATCACGCACACATTTTTAGCACTGATGTGTTACTGTGCAAGTTATCAACTTTGCAACCTTAAAATCTCACTTTCTTGTTAAAATAATCACAATTCAATTCAAATAAATGCATATAAAGTTTGATGTCAGTTTACTATATTATTCATAAAACAGTTGTCAAATATCATGTTTAGCTTCATTCAATTATATTAATATTAACAAGATGCGTCACTGCCATTACTCAACTCAAGTTTATTTATATAGCGCTTTTTACAATTTTTATTGTTACAAAGCAGCTGTACATGAAATACAATTACTATAAGCATAACATAAAATTCATAAAAGGAAAGTAAGAACAACTAAATGAATAAATACACCCCAATTTCACACACACGCACGCACACACACACACACACACACACTTACGCACAAAACACAGACACATGCACACAAGTACATACACACACAAAACACACAAGCACGCACGCACACACACACACACACACACACACACACCACACACACACACACACACACACACACACACACACACACACACACACACACACACACACACACACACACAGTGTTACTACAGAAAAGCACACAGAAGAAATAGGAAAGAGAATCACAGGTAACAAATTATACGAACTATAAATTCATTTTATCAAAATTGTTCACTTTATCATAATGACTCGTGTATGTGTAAGTGGACGCTTTAAGAGTCAAGGACACACCACACCCTGCTAAAAAAAAGCAATAGAAACTATCACCAAAAATCTAATGTCATTATAAACCATTAGCTTTTCCATAAGAACCATTACAAAATTGATCTTTGTAGGGTGTTTTGGGCATTCAATAAGATTTAACATCCCACCAATAGAGTCGAGATTATTATAGTTTTCATACAAACTAATACAATTCCCATTATAACCATTAAATCCACAACTTTCTATTGTGTTTGGTAATAGTTCCGTTGTTGTATTCAGCAGGGCAAACACGCTCAGTGCAGTGATGTCATGAACGGTTGTACATTGAACATTGAAATTTCATAACGACACACTTGAACATATTTACTAGTCCTCACAAAATAAAAACTCACACCTTGGTCAAATCACGCTTGTCTCTAAGTCTGATGTTGTATGGGACATTTTACTGGTCCCCACTAAATAAAAAGGCTCATAATTCGGTCAAAAAGTGTTTTTCTGTAAATCTAATGTCTTGCACATGTTTGTGTGATTATTAGGTTTAGGGGTAGGGTTAAGGGATAGAATATATCATAAGCCTGATATAAAATCAGTGGAAGTCTATGGAATGTCCTAACTGGTATACAAAAACAAACACGTGTGTGTGTGTGTGTGTGTGCGTGCGTGCGTGCGTGCGTGCGTGTGTGCGTGGTGTTAGTTTGTCACAGTTTGTTTCATGGTCTTCAGTCATTAATCAGTTGTGACTCAGCGGCGGCCATTTTGTTTAAGTGTGTAGAGCTGCTGATGGCTGTAACTTTGAGCTAAAGGGGCTCGAATCTGTTACACTGTGCCTGTCCATCAATGTCATGCTCTCCAGCAACCCTCATTCTAAAACAAGAAATTATGATGAGAGCTATATTCAGTTTGGCTTTACAGTGGCTGGAACAGATGTTGAACCCCTGCCCCAGTGTGTGATATGCACGGATTTGCCATGCAAATTGAAGCGCCATTTAGAAACGAAGCACCCACAATTTAAAGACAAACTGGCGCAACTGGCGAGGCACTATTTGACATTTTAAATGGCTTTATACGGGATGCAGGCATGTCATGGGACAAGTGTGTTGGCATATGCATGGACGGGGCGCGTTCCAAGACAGGGAGGGTTCGCGGCATGGTGACTTGAGTCCATTAGCCAAATGAACCCACTGTATGATTAATCGCAAATCACTTGCATCAAAGCAAATGCCTGAGTCTCTCGAATCTGTTTTTAAATGGTTAATTTTATTAAAGCTAGGCCATTGAACGCACGCTTGTTTTTCTTGCTTTGCCTATTTCACACTAAGGTGCGCTGGCTCTCCAGAGGATGGATTTTACATCGCCTCTATAAATTGCATTCAGAAGTGAAGGCGTTTCTAGTTGACGCAAAGTCTGACCTTGCATGTCACTTGGACGACCCCCTATGGTTGGCGTTGCTGTCATACCTGGTAGACTTTTTCGAAAGGTTGAACAGGTTGATGCAAGGGAGAGATGCAAACATTTTGCTTCTTTCAGAAAAAGTCAGTGCCTTCATTGGCAAATTGAATCTTTGGCATGATCGGTTGATGAATAAAAATGTTGACATGTTTCCCAACTTCGCCGACTGTGTGCAAGAGACAGGAATAGATATATTCCCTTTGATCGATGTAGTCGTTCAACATATTGACGGACTGAAACAACAATGCGTCCGTTATTTCAGTGAGGATTTCAGTTTGTTTGCATGGGTCAGAGACCCCTTCAGTTGCCCAGGAAAAGATCTATCAATTGACATGGAGGAGCAGTTAGTTAAATTAAAGAGCGACACCAGACTGAGACACCTTCATAGCCCTTGCTCTCTGCCTTCGTTTTGGTTGAATATGAAGACTGAATATCCGCAGTTGTCTCATGCTGCCGTTAAAATGCTGCTTCCATTCGCCTCAACTTATTTGTGTGAAGCTAGGTTTTCAAAATTGACTGCGTTAAAAACAAAATAATAAATGGGGGGGCCTTAGCTCCAAAAGGTTGAGAACCACTGGGTTAGGGTATTGGGTCACACCGAAGATGTAGGAAAGAGAAACACAGGTAAAATTATTATACAAACTATAAATTCCTATATGGAGTACTAAATGAATTACACAGAATGATTACATTTAAAGTGATATTAAGCTGATGCCAGCAGCTAAGTAAAAGGTGCTAAGTAAAAGATCAAATATAGAATGAAATATAAAATAAAGTATATGTAAATAAACAAATTGAATGAAATATAAACAATTAAAATGTATATAAAATGTCAATTTTAAGCAGTAATATCTGCATTTGCTCTGTTTCTAAAGACCTATGATATTCTGGCATGATCTTTGACATAAAACAACTGTTAAGTTGCATATTTTTACCAAAAAAAAATCACATAACAAAAAAGAAAAATTTGGGAAAGAGTTTTTTAAACACTAGCAATTAATCAAATGAGAAAAATCTGTAGAAATACAGCATGACACATGCTGCTAGGTTAGTAAGATATAAATGTGTGTATGTTTATGTAAGTATGCGTGTTTATTTAGATATTTTGTAACATTTTGTGACACTTTTAGTCTCTTCCATCTTTAGAGCAAATTGCTTGCTGTTTAAAGGAGTCATAGTTAGAGTGCTAAAATGATCATTATTGTGTGTATTTGGTGTAATAAGGTTTACGTTGTTTACGGTTAAACAAACACATTCGTTTTCACATACCGTACATTATTGTATCTCCTCTATGCCCCGCCTTCTAAAACGCTCCGTTATGTCATGGTTCTCTCGTGCATTTCAGTGTTGTTTGCTCTGATTGGACAGTTGAGCTGTGCGTTGTGATTGGCTAAATACCTCCAGTGTGAGGCGGAACTTCCGTTTCGGTTTCGTTTCATAACAGTTGCAAACACAGTACGCTAATAACAGCAGTGTCAGATTAAACCAGCGGATTAAAACTGCATATTCAATTCAATTCACTTTAATTTATATAGCGCTTTGTACAATGTTGCATTGTTGCAAAGCAGCTTTACAGGAAGAAATTCAAAACAAAACAGAAGTTAAGAATAAAAATAGCAAGCAGTCCATCTTTGCTCTTGGTTATTGGTGAAAATAGCATGTTTTGAGCTGGGATGGTCAGTCAGGTCCACAGGTTCTTTCAGGAGGAAGGCACGTGAGGTCCAGAGGTTCTCTCAGGTGGATGCACGTGAGGTCCACAGGTTCTCTCAGGTGGATGCACGTGAGGTCCACAGGTTCTCTCAGGTGGAAGCACGTGAGGTCCACAGGTTCTCTCAGAAGTATGGTACGTGACGATCATCTGGTAGCTGCTGTTCATTTCTTTTAGACTAGAGATAATACTGGTATGCATTATGTGTATGCTTTGCTGAAAAGATGCATTTTTAATTTAGATTTAAACTGAGAGAGTGTGTCTGACCCTTGAATATTATCAGGAAGGCTATTCCAGAGTTTAGGTGCTGCATATGAGAGAGTTTAGTGATCTCAAATAACATCTGTATTATTATCTATATAAAATCAAAACGACAAGGATTCTGCCCTGGAGTAACCAAAAGAAATTTCACAGAAGTTTTATCATTAACATTAGGTGATGTTATATGAAGTACCATCACTTAAAAATTTTGAGTAATGTTAGTTAATGTTTTAAAAGTGTTATTGTAAAGTGCAGCGACACCTCCCTCTCTGCCTTTTAAACGAGGCTCGTGTTTATTCAGTTCAATTTTATTTTAATTTCATTGTCACAAAGCAGCTTTACATGCATCATAGTTAAAAAATAAAATGATAATAGTAATAGAATAATAATAGTAATAGATTCATTACTGATTATAACAGTAATCTTTGGGAATAGACTAATTTAAAGTAATATAATCATCTGGTTTTAGCCACATTTCAGTCAGTCTATTATCATGTCATTAACAAAAAGTTCTTTATTAGTTTGAGATCTAATATGTAGCAAACCGAGTCGTATCAATTGTTTATGTGGATTATGTTTGTGTTTTATCTGTTTAACATATATTAAATTAAATTACTGGAATTGTGCAGTTTATTGTGTATGTTGTTTTGGAGACAAGGGTACTATATGTTGCATATTTTGTATTTTCGTTGACATGAGACGGCTAGCAGACGATTGGTTAAGCCATTCTGTTTGCTCCCTGACCTGGGCCCCAGTGAGTCAAGTTTTAGCATTTCTAGACAGGAGAGCAGCCCAAGAGGGATGGAGACCATCTCTTTTTCACAGGTCAGGTCTACCCCAAAAACTCCAGTTATTTATAAAACTATATCATTCTGCATACACCATCTAGACAACCAGCCGGTTAGGGATAATAATCTGCTATGTATCTCATCACCACGATATGCAGATAATGGACAAGAGAATATTACAGTGTTTGACATCTTGCTTGTGATTTCACACTTTTCTTTAATATTATCTATTGTGATCTCCGACTGATGGAGACGAACATCGTTTGTGTCATGCTATGGGTCTGATGGAGAGGCACACCACAGTAATCCAAAAAGCAGGCAATTTCAAACGGGTAAACGTACAACTGACAACAAGATCAGACAAAGAAACACTGAACAAAGGTGAAATAAAGTCCGGTAAACAGGATGCAGTTGCGGGTGCAATCAGTGATGGTTGGTGATTGATGACGAGGGGCAGGTGTGGAAGCGTTAGGGAATGCTGGGAAGTGTAGTCCGGGAAAGTCATGGGGAACAGGCAGGAGAACAGAAAGTTTGTGCCAGCATGAATTACAATTTTACTAAATTTGCGGTTAGCTTTTGCCAGCACATTTAATTTTTATCTAATGTCAGTCGCTCTGGCTCCTGGTAAATCTAAACATTGGACTATGGTGGCTGGTGCCTCTATTTATGTTCCATTCAATGGAATCATCAATAACTAGGGCACTTTCAGCAGGTTTCTCAGTCGGTGTGTCACTGAGAGGAGCAAACCTGTTCGAGACTGTAATCGGAATGGTTGGCGGGTGCTTTGATTTTCAACCAGAACCGAACAATGGGTCTCATTCACTAAGCATTCATATGCACAAATTTGTGCGTGAAATTTCCGTAAGAATGATTTTATGAAAAAATTATGATTTAGTTACATTTATTCTAAATTTACGGAAAAATATAGGGACTGAAACCACACGTATGCAAAAAGCACTTACTCTGTATGGTCTTTAAATTGTTTTAAGAAGTAATATTTTATCTTACAACAACAATAAATATATTAAATTATGTTACATTAATTGTATTATATAATTCGGTAATAAAATAGCACAAATACATTTCATATTAAATACATTTCATCATACAATATACAGTGAAAGAGTAAGAGTGTGGCCGCTCATTTACAACCCTCAAAGTTTACCTCAACTAAACTACTGTAATAATGTTGGCAAACAGAATTTGTGAAAAGTCAGAAGAGAAGGTTTGTATGCTCTGTACACACGTGTGAGTTGTTGTGGAGTGGTGTGACGTCATTTGACCTTTAACGCCGACAGCTGTCATCACACAGTAGATGTACCTGTCTGAAATGATGACTGGAGTCTTCTGATACCTCAGACGCTGTTAATAGCTTTCTTCTGTTCTTGCTGAGTTCTGTTCCGTGTTTTATGTTCTTAGACGCCTGTTGTCATTTCTGCATGCAGTCCAAATATGACGTCTCCTGCGTCAGTGTCTGCTGTGTAGCTTTTATAGATGTTTTTGGATCATCATTTGTTTGGAATGTATATTAATTTTGGCTATTGGTAAATGAGACTTCTTGAAACCTTCAAACGAGGAACAAGCATTGCTCATGTTGTTAATCAATTTTGTGACAAGCTTTCAGCAGAAGAATCATTATTTGGTCACAGAAACATCTTTAAAACATTAATATCCAAGCATCAGGTGGATATTTGTGTTACTGTTGAAATATACAAACATCATGCTGTTCTGTACAGTCTGATGTTTGAATCATAGTATGTTCATTTTTACAATGTTAACTGAATGTATATATATATACATATCAATACAAGTAGAAAAAGAGCAAAGTATTGATTAAAGTTCTCAATGAGAGTGACAGGATCCTGTCATATAGTGTCAGTTTGTGTGTGTTGTACAGTGTTTTGTTGTGTTGCGCCGGTCGTTCTCTTGTCATGACAGGATTTGACATATCTTGCAGCCAGGTTTGAGCTGTTTGAGTTTTCTCCCAGTATGTATGAAATCTTGTCCTTTTGTTGAAACTGGTTGAAGTCTTTGTGGAAGTTTGTAAACTGGGGGAAGAATGTTTCTCTGATGTGTGTGTAGTTTGGACATGAGGTTAAAAAGTGCAGCTCTGTTTCCACTTGATTCTGTGTGCAGTGTGGACACATTCGCTCTTCTCTTGGTGTCCATGTCTGTCTGTGTCTGCCCGTCTCTACAGTGAGCTTGTGATCACTGAGTCTGTACATGGTCAACACTTTTCTTTGTTTAGGGTCTGATACGGTTTTGAGGTATTCTGCCAGTTTATATTCTCTGTTTAATGACAGATAGCATTCCAGTTTGCTTTGCTGAGCTGTTGCTTCCGTCCAGTGTTTGAGATATTTTTCTTTTTGTGTTTTTATGATTTGGTTTAGTCGGGCTGGGGTTTGGGGTTCAGTTTGGCATGTTTTGGGTTGTAGAGTTAGTTCTGATATGAGTTGGATGAGTGGGCTTCTCTCTGGGTTCAGCTCTTGATGGCTTAAGGCTTTATGATGGAGTGTCTCTGTATCACTGTTTTTAAGGTGAGTGTAGAATTGAATCGCTCTTTTTTGTGTTTTAATTATTAGAGGGTATAGTCCTAGTTCATCCATACAGTGTGATTGGTTCTATAACTGATTGGATTATTTTGAGCCAGATTCCTGCTGGGATGTCAATTTTTATATTCTTTTTAATTGTGTAAAAAGCTCTTCGTGCTTTGTCTCTCAGGTCGTTCACGGCCTTGTTTAAGTTCCCAGTGTTACTTATGTTTATACCGAGACATAAGTAATCTCTCTCACTCTCTCTCTCTCTCTCTCTCTCTCAGACTGAGTGTCACTGTTGTCTCAGAATGGCTCCATTAGAGTGTCGCTGTGAGAGAGTTGCGCCCTCGGTTAGCTCAACAAATAGACATTTGATTTTCTCCCCATAAATCCCTGCTATTGATTTCTGTTTTTCATTAGCTGGGGAAGACGAGAGCCGTCCAGCCCGACTGCATGTCACTTTATTTTCTCCATTAAACAGAAAGAAAGACACACATTGACGTTAACCCTGTCTGTGGCATGAGGCTTTTCTTTATTATTCAGTGTTTAATCAGTGTTTGATTTAGCAGTGAACACATGGTGGGAAATGTATTAACTATGTTTCTTTAAAGAGTGAGGGTTAGGGTTAAGGTTGGGTGTACAAAGAATGTGCTAGTGGGTTTTCTTCATTCTGCTTACATTTAATACTTTTGCTTACATGTTATGGTATAGGTGTGTAAGATCAGTCACATTTTGCCTCCAGAATACATTTGTGTGAGATTTAAAGACTCACTTTCTATACCAGAAGCTGTGATTTCTTGATTGTCTTGAAAAATCTTTGTGTTTCAAACGTGCAGAGAAATCGTCTTCACTTCTGAAATTATTCTATACTTTTTATCAATTAAAAAAAGCACTGTAATCTGTGGAATAGATTTTCACACACAACTTGCGGAGTGTGAAAATCTGGTGTATCTTCAGATCTGAGTGTCTGAGTCAAAGAGCCGCAGGGAGAAACAAACATATCGGATCACTCTAATCTCTCTAAATACCTCCCTGTGTGTCTTTTTCTAAATGCTCGCTCTTTCTCTCTCTCTCAAGATTCAAGAATTAAGATTCAAAGAAGCTTTATTGGCATGATAAAATAAATCTTACATTGCCAAAGCACAGGAAAATTAAATAAAAACATTCTGTACAAATCTAGGTTAAGATAGAAATGAAATAAAAGTATATAAGAATCTATATATATATATATATATATATATATATATCAATACAAGTAGAAAAAGAGCAAAGTATTGATTAAAGTTCTCAGTGAGAGTGCCAGGATCCTGCCATATAGTGTCAGTTTGTGTGTGTTGTGTTGTGTCAGTTTGTGTGTGTTGTGTTGTGTCAGTTTGTGTGTGTTGTACAGTGTTTTGTTGTGTTGTGCTGGTCGTTCTCTTGTCATGACAGGATTTGACATATCTTGCAGCCAGGGTTGAGTTTTCTCCCAGTATGTATGAAATCTTGTCCTTTTGTTGAAACTGGCTGAAGTCTTTGTGGAAGTTTGTAAACTGGGGGAAGAATGTTTCTCTGATGTGTGTGTAGTTTGGACATGAGGTTAAAAAGTGCAGCTCTGTTTCCACTTGATTCTGTGTGCAGTGTGGACACAGTCGCTCTTCTCTTGGTGTCCATGTCTGTCTGTGTCTGCCCGTCTCTACAGTGAGCTTGTGATCACTGAGTCTGTACATGGTCAACACTTTTCTTTGTTTAGGGTCTGATAGGGTTTTGAGGTATTCTGCCAGTTTATATTCTCTGTTTAATGACAGATAGCATTCCAGTTTGCTTTGCTGAGCTGTTGCTTCCGTCCAGTGTGTGAGATATTTTTCTTTTTGTGTTTTTATGATTTGGTTTAGTCGGGCTGGGGTTTGGGGTTTAGTTTGGCATGTTTTGGGTTGTAGAGTTAGTTCTGATATGAGTTGGATGAGTGGGCTTCTCTCTGGGTTCAGCTCTTGATGGCTTAAGGCTTTATGATGGAGGGTCTCTGTATCACTGTTTTTAAGGTGAGTGTAAAATTTAATCGCTCTTTTTTGTATTTTAATTATTAGAGGGTATAGACCTAGTTCTGCTCTGCAGGCGTTGTTTGGACTTTTTCGCAGAACCCGTAGGATGTTTTTGCAAATTTCTGTCTGCAGGGTCTCTATATTTTACTGGTGTAAGGAGAACCATCTCCTACTTAACATTAATAAAACCAAGGAACTGGTGATAGATTTCAGGAGACAGGATAAGGAACACAGCCCCATCACCATCGACGGGACACCTGTGGAGCGGGTAAACAGCTTCAAGTTCCTTGGAGTAAACATCACTGAGGACCTCACATTGACTGTTCACGCTGATGCAGTGCTGAAGAAGGCACACCAGCGCCTCTTTTTTCTCAGGCGCCTGAGGAACTTTGGGATGAGCCCCAAAATCCTCTGAACCTTTTACACCTGCACAGTAGAGCGCATTCTAACTGGCTGCATCACCGCCTGGTATGGAAACAGCACTGCCGGCAATCGCAAAGCACTGCAGAGAGTTGTGCGAACTGCCCGTCATGTGGTGGGAGACGCTCTTCCCTCTCTTCAGGACATCTACACCAGGCGGTGTATTAGGAAATCCAGGAAGATCATCAGTGATTCCAGCCACCCGAATCACAGGCTGCTCTCCTTGCTGCCTTTGGGCAGACGATACCGGAGCATCAGGTCCCGCACAAGCCGATTGAAGAACAGCTTTTACCCTCAGACTATTAGACTGCTCAACACTTAAAACTCAACACTTAAACTGACACACTCCACACACTCACTCTTCGCCATACTATACACCACAGTATGACTCTTCACCATACTATACACCACAGTATCATGGACTAATGCAATAATTAACAATCTGCACTATGTGCTGAACCATCACACATACACTCTGTGTGCATATCTGTATATTCTGTTATATTTTTTATATTTAATGTTTATAGACACCGTCCAATGTGTATATCTTGTGTATATATATAATGTGCATATGTGTAAATGTATATTGTCTTTTTTGTACAGCCCATCTGTTATAATTTGCTCTGCTTGCCTGCACTACATACTGTCTACTTACTTTACAAGGTTTTGTCATACAGTTGTTTGTCTGTTCAACTGCATTATGTTTTGTATTGAGCATGCACCCAAGACTTTCACTCACCATTTGTGGTGATGTGACAATAAAGGTGATTTGATTTGATTTTGGCAAATATTCGGCACACTAAATTCTGGCTAATGTGGCTGTGAGCCTAAAGTGGCCCAGATAAGATATAGAAAATGTGGCCCAATCATCTTAAAATATATGTGGGCCCGTTTTGGCAAATGCTTAGCACAGTAAGCTCTGGCTAATGTGGCTGTAACCCTGAAGTGGCCCAGATATGATAAAGCAAATGTGGCCAAGTTATCTTAAAACATATGTGGGACAGTTTTGGCAAATGCTTGGCACAGAAAGCTCTGGCTAATGTGGCTGTGACCCTGATGTGGCCCAGATAAGATATAGCAAATGTGGCCCAGTCATCTTACAATATATGTTGGCCAGTTTGGGCAAATGCTTGGCACAGTAAGCTCTGGCAAATGTGGCTGTGACCCTGAAGTGGCCCAGATAAGATATAGCAAATGTGGCCCAGTTATCTTAAAACATATGTGGGCCAGTTCTGGCAAATGCTTGAGACAGTAAGCACTTGACACCTAATTTTTCTATGTAGGGGTTAAATGTAACCAAATATCATTAGTAATATCAATTTAATGAGAGTAAAAGCCTAACATGACCAACAATTGACATGGCCCAAATTTCATTAAACTGATTACAGCCACTTCTTGCATGACTTTTGACATTGGTAACTGAGATGCATGATTAGAAAGGTTCATGTTTGAAATGGCAAATATGGCCTGAATCTTTATATTGAATATTTATTACAGCATTGGGCTATGTTTGGTAATATGCAACTCTTTTGGCAGGCTATCTGGGTATACGCCTTAATAAGGCTGTATGTTACATATTGGTTGTGGGTTACCCTGCCCTGTGTTTAATTTTAGTTAGGGTTTGTAAAAATCTGATATTTTATTCAGGAAAATGTTCGTATTCTTGCTTAAACAAGAAATGTTTTGGTTGGACAATTTCTTTTACACAGGCACAGTGGATGAAAACAAGAAATGCAGGGATGATGATGATGATGATACAGAAAAAGGCTCTAGGTCAGATTCAAACCCCTGCCATTGTGGAACAGCACAAGAAACATGCTCTACGTGATGGGTCACTTGTATTTTGTAGTGCAGGCCCTTCAACCTTTTTGTTTTAGTATTCAATCTCAGGACTTCTCGGATCCAAAGATCTGTACCTGACCTGACCTGACAGGAATAAATTCTTACCTGAACCTGACGTGCATAAATTAACTGGACTGGAATGTAAACGGCATCGGCATATGTGTTCATCCAACAGCTAGCCTAGCTCGCACCAGTCGGACCATCGGAGCAGAGAGAAATTACGCTGGGCTGAAAATGAATTTGGCCCGGGACAGTTCGGGTCCATTTGGAAAAAAACACATTACCTGAAACCCGAGGGCAGTAGTAATAGACCCGGCCGTGTCTGAGGCCCTTGTCAAAGTTTTATATGGGTCGGACTGTCATTCAGTGTTCATTGTTTTTCATTATATGTGTTCTGTTGCATCAGTAGCATTGGCACAGTTAAGGACTTATGAAGGTGTTTTTTAAGAAAATGTTCTCATGTGTTGTGCAGGCACAAACACAAATGTGCACTTTTAACAGCTCTTTAAATCAGTTCTTGTGACATTCCTGTGTTGGTGGAGTGTGTAAGCGTTTGGTTCAGACATACATTTTTTTGGATGCAGGACAAACTCAAAAATAATTACACACACACACACACACTTTTACTATGTCTTACATTTGGCTAAATATTGTCATTTATAAAGATGGCATCTTTAAAAAATAATGTCTTTCTTTAAATATAAATGAAATGAAATAGTGTTTCAGCTCACACGACCATGGTGTGACACATTCATACATTAGGGGAAAAAATAATATGTTTCATATTTTGATAACATTCATTTTTAAGCTATATTTTACTATGCTGCATTGTGACAGTTTTGGGTTAAAGTCTTATGAAATATGCTTCAACTTTTTGTTAATGGTAAGATATATATTTTTGTATAAATATGGTAATAATTTGTGTAGTTCAATTCTCTTGCTGTATTGCTGTGGGCTAGATTTAGGCGGGAGTTTAACACTAACAGGTCTGGCCCTTTAAATTTGAACTGTGCCGGTTTGAGGAAAGCAAAAAAGCGCCTTTTTTTCCAAAAGTGGAAGGATGTTGGTGCAGAGCTGATTGTTGGCGGAAAACTGTGTAAAGGTAAGCTTTAAATAAACATATAAGTATGTATTTATAATATTATTGTTGTAATTTAGCAAATCGCTAGCTGGCAAAAACATCAGTTTATTTGTTATTTGATGATAAATTAGCGCCAAAGCTTTCTATCTTTAGCAGGCTAACTCATATGGTTACATTACAGTATGTTTCTGCTGAGACATTAGCCGAATGAAGCTTGCTAGCTAATACCAAAAATTGTTAACTATCTATAACACCACTGGTAATATGCATGCTGTGCAAATACGTTAATATTACATCGTCATATTACAATGGGCCTACCCATTAAATAAACACTATGAGCTTTTACTGGGCTGTGAAAAATAAAGCAGTCGGACGATATGAACAGATCAACATTCAAAGACTGTACTGCTCACACAGCTCTGCTTTATTTGTATTAAGCTGAACTTCTTTATTTCTGTACTGTTGCTCTCTATCATAAACCAACTAAAATGAATCTGCAACAATGTATTTACTTACTTATATTTAACTCGTGTCTTGTTATGGCTTAACAATTGTTATTTCTATAATTATAACGTAAATTGACATTAATATTTCCAATATATTGGATAATACTGCACTGTATTACTTTGTGACAGCGATGTTTCCTTAAGAAAATTAACCATGTTTTATGGGTGGATTGATTACTATTTGCAATTTTGTATGACCATAGTTTTACTACAAATAAAATGGGTAGACTATGTAGCAATACTGTAGCAATATCATGGTTACCAAGTCTTTTATTTTACCATGGATATTTTCGTAAAGGACTCATTCACAAATAACCATATACTTTCCCTTATCAAGTATTTGATATTTGACATTTGCCAAGAAGAACAAACATTAACAGCAATGAATTGTCCTTTAAATTTAGATGGGAGCAAAGCATCACATGTTGGTTTATTTCTAGAAAGTTGGTCAGCATTTATTCTTTTTATGTATTAAAAAAAGTTTTTGTCATGTAATGTTAACATTCATTGTGCATGTTACAGAGATTTGTTGGTGGACAAACTGGACATAAAATCAAGAATGGGATTGTCAGTGACCATTAAGGTAAGCTAATGATACATTTAATACTATAGTACAGTATATGATGTATAGTACATCTGTAATATACAGTAGTCAACATTTGAAGTGGATCAAAAAAGTTAATCAAAGTTGTCCTAAGACAAGAACGGGTATTCTTTGATCCACTTTACATGTTGACTCCTGTGTAATACATACAATATAATACAAATGATACAATACTGGCATACATCACAAGGAAACTGTTATTTGTATTTGTTTGTTTAGAAAACAGGATGAACTATTACAATTAACTGTTGCTTTGATTGGTGGTAAAATGCAAAACACTGTTTGGTAAAAAGAAAACCTGAAGCAACCTGAAACCGTAGATTTTTGTTAGGTGTTTTATGTTTGTTTCTCAGAAAAAAAGGCATTTTAAATGTTTTCTTTTGTACTTCACTACTATTGTACAATCTGTATTCTGTTACTGAGTCACAATAGTTTGTTTATTTGTGTATTCTTTAAAGGCCAGCAAGATAGGATCCAGTCCGTATCCAGACCAAGAACAAGAATGAACAAGAGCAACAATATGCTTACCTTTGAGTTTTGCCTTAACTTCTGACAGAACGTGAGGAGGTTCATTTGTTTTTATTCTTTCTCATTTGTATTTTGTTTGTTTTTTAAAGGTTTGTTCAGTCTTATTGGCACAAAAATAATTCCAAAGAACTATCACTTTAATGGATATGCCCATTTAATTATGTGATCATATTTTAATACACATATATTGCTAAAAGTACTGGGTCACTCTATCTAATGAACAGGTTTGATGACTTTAGTATTTTCCATGAGTATAAATCTTAATGCTGCAGAATATCATGATATTCTATGGAACTGTGTGCTTATAATTTAATAGCAACAGTTTGGGAAGAGACCTCTTCTATTCCATTATGACAATGTCTCTGTGTATGATACAAGATTCAGAAAGAAATCATTGATTCAGTCATTGTGGAAGAACTTGACTGGTCTGCATAAAACCAAGTCCTGAACCCAGCTAAACACATTCGGTGTGACTTTAAATGGTGTGACCCTAATACTAAAGTCATCAAACCTGTATATTAGATAGGGTGACCCAATACTTTTGGCAATGTAGTGTACCTGCTTACTGATGCTATGAATATATCAGTTCAATTGCAATCCCAAAGACTTTTTTACAGCTACTATTACTAATGTACATCTTAAAACTGGACACATACTGTAGCTAATAGAGCTCTGAATATAACAGATTCAAATTATTAAAAAGTTTAGTATACTTTAATATAGCTATTCGTATAGCTAATCTACAATGTATACAATTATATATTTGCAGTACTGCCATACATATTATAATAAAATCTATGACTTTTTCAAATTCTTTCAAATTTAAAAAAAATATAAATTTTTTTCCTTTCTTATTTCTGTACAATTGTTTCTTATGTTTCTACAGTTTTCTTTCTTGAATACATTTTCTGTGTAGCTGCTTTGCAACAATGCAAAATTTGTGAAAAGTATTAAAAGTATTATTTGAATTGCCATTCCTATATTAATCAAATGTCAATAGAATTCCTTTATGTTCTGTTGTTTCTTATTGGCATTTTTGTTGGGGTGAGCTAACTTAATCCTCAGTCAGTGCTAATGGAAGTCTGTTTCTAAAGTGTTTTTAATACAGTTATGTTTAACTGGATTTCTTGTAGTAATGTTTTTAGAAATGTAATCATGCACTGATTTCATTGTCAATATTAATAAATAATGCAATCAATTTCAGAAATGTTTTGGATCATCTGTTTATTTATATTTAGGGAGATCAGTCTGGGAAACCAGATCTGGCAAACAGAATTGGACTGCCCAAGTGCCATAATTCCATGCGGCATGTGGGCCGGATGAAAGTGCAGGCTTGGGGTGGATCTGGGCCAGAATAAAAGCAAACTGTGGGCCAGATTAGGGTCAGTTTTGGTTTATTTGGTTTACATTTGGCTTACATGTGGCATTGCCATGGTTTGCTTGTGGCTCAGATCTGGCAAACAGGAGCGGTCCACCCAAGTGCCATCATTCCATGTGGTGTGTGGGCCAAATTAAAGGGTCAGGCTTGAGCCGAATCTGGGCCGTAACAATTTTACTATCTGGGCAAGATTTGGGCCAGATCTGCTTTATTTGTTTTGAGTTTGGCTGACATGTGGCATTGCTAAGGCTTTCTCATGGTTAAGACCTGGCGAACAGGAGTGAACCACCCAAGTGCCATCATTCCATGCGGTATGTGGGCCGGAGCAAGGTATTGGATCTGGGCCAAAATTAAATTTACTGTTGCCCAGAATTGGGCCAGATCTGCTTTATTTGTTTTGTGTTTGGCTGACATGTGGCATTGCTAAGGCTTTCTTTTGGTTGATATCTGGCAAACAAGGGCGCTCAAGTGCCATCATTCCATGCCAAAAGTGGGCCTGATGAATGTGTCCAATGTGAGCCAGATCTGGGCCACATCAATTTTGCAATCTGGGAAATGACTTGTTAATGTTATCGCTCTCCCGCGTTGGTCTTATGCTTCTCTGTTCGCCGCTCTGTGAATGAAGAGTGACGTTGCTTTCAGCCTATAGAAAACACCGCATATTTCTGGTGTTATTTTTCTAATTGGTTAGGGCAACCTACAGCTTAAATTGCTTTTGACCTTACGCTGTCTTTGTCTAAATTATGATTGGGTGGGCTCTGTCTTGCCCACCCTGCCCATGCCTAGAGCCGGCCCTGACCCTAAATGTCAATTTTAAGAAATAAGAGAGAAGCTATTGATTCAGTGAAAGATCAGAGATTCAGCTTGTGTGAAGTTAAAGGGGTTTGTGTGCTTTTATTTGTTTACTGAAAATACTCCCATCTGTGTTAGGGTTAGCCGAAACAAAAGACCTAACAATGATTCTCATCTGATGAAACACAACTCACAGCAGCACAACACAGACCTGGAAATGAAAATAAAGCACAATGTACAGTAAGAAGCTTTCTTACAGAGATACACTTTATATCAATGAAGATACAGCCTACAAATGACCTAGACAATATCCAGCTTTACTATCCGACAAATTATAAAAGAAATTGGCTGCAGTTCCATTTGCATTTTAAACTGAAATGCATCATATCATCTTTTCATATCATATTGTATCAGCTTTTCTGAAAGACTTTCAGGCAGTTAATTTCATAACTCAAATACATGAAGAGATGTGCAGTAAAATAAAATAGTCCTTTCAAATGTTTGCAAATCACCTCCAATCTGAAGTAGTGCACAATAATAAACTTTTCACACGTCAGTAAATCTTAGAATAAGTTAAGTATCAATATATCCCTTTCATAAAGAACATATCAATTATACACTTTTCCTTTTGAAAAGCAAAGTTTATATTTTTCGAGCATTTCTTTATGTTGTACTGACATGTGTCATATCTCAATGAAGGTGAAGATGGGTCCTGAGAGAGAAGAGGTGTGCCTGACCCTCCGGCTGCCTGACTGGATTTCCAGCTTCAGTAAACACAGGCGCTTTCATCGTAGTCTCGACAGATTGGCTTTGATTCTACCAAACCCGACGTTGTTCGTCACATGATGAATCTGTCACAGTTTTTACTGTAAGTTCTATATAACTCTAAGCATAAAGATGTTAAATATGTTAAAACACGGAGGCATGTTCCTAACATCATTTTGATTAATTCAAATGTTCCTGATAACTAGACTAAGAAAGATCTAAAAGTTATTATTAAAAAAGCTAGAGTGCGATTTGTAATAATAACAAGCAAACAAAGCATAGAGTAAAAGTGACCTATTTGTCAGATATGGTGAAATGTGACCCGAAATGTGACCTCTGCATTTAACCCAACCAGTGAATAGTGAACACACACACTTCAAGTCGTGAACACACACACACCCGGAGCAGTGGGCAGCTATCACTGCAGCACCCGGGGAGCAAACGGGGGTAAGATGCCTTGATCAAGGACACATCAGTTGTTACCTGCCGGTACTGAGAATCAAACCAGCAACCTTCTGGTTACGAGTCCAACTCTCTAACCATTAGACCACAACTGCCTAAAGAGAGCAGTATAGAGGGCAGTAGAATCAAAATGTATTTCTAAAAGTTTACCTTCTTCAACCAAAGATGTGGTGTTGAAAATGCTCAACTCAACAGCCACAAACATCCATCAGACCAAAATTGAAAGCGAATGAATTTACAGACACTACTGGGCTTGTCTAAGATGCTTTTCAGTCTTTGAAAAGTTGCTTCAAAAAATTCAGCAAGAAGCGGGTTAATGTGTGCATGGTAATGTTCATTATTTTCTGAGATGACAGTTACTGTGGAGTAAAAAAATGCCAGCTAATGAGCTGTGCTAACAGTTAGAAATGCATGCCTTCTCCAGAGAAGCGTGTTAACAGTGTTATTAGCCTATTAGAGTGTGTCTGTGTGTGCTAATGGAGCGGCAAGCCATGCTTTGCTGTACAGGCCTCAAATTAATCTTTTAATAAGGTTTAATGTGGAGGTGTTTGCCGGAGTCATGCGAGAATAACTCGCGATCAACACTAAATGCTCGGCACACTGTCAGAAATGAAACCATGAGCATCACGTGAAGGCTGTGATCAGCTGATGGCCTCAAAAATGACAGGAATCAGTGTAGAAACTGCTAGACTATCTCAGTGTGTCAGCCGCACCGAGATTATTACACTCACACATATACACCAATCAGGCATAACATTATGAGCACTGACAGGTGAAGTGAATATCACAAATTATCTCTTCATCACGGCATCTATTAGTGGGGATATATTAAACAGGAAGTAAACATTTTGTACTGAAAGTTGATGTGTTAGAAGCATAACACATTGGTAAGCATGAGGATTAGAGTGAGTTTAATAAGGGCCAAATTGTGATGCTAGATGACTGGGGCAGAGCATCTCCAAAACTGCAGCTCTTGTGAATGTTTTCAGTGTGCAGTGAACAACAAAATGAATAAATACACCCCTATTTCACATACCCCACAAAAAATAAAAAAGAATATATGGCACACACAAACACATTCAATTCAATATTATTTATATAGCGCGTTTCATAATGTGCAATGAGAAAAAAAGGTAGAATACAGTACAGTACAGTCTTAACTCAAGTTTATTTATATAGCGCTTTTATAGTCATTTTGTATCATGTACAGCTGCTTTGCAACAATGAAAATTGTTAAAATAAATAAACTTGAGTTAGAAATGTTATTGACGACATTGCTCCAGTAAAGGTCAAGATGATAAAGACGTAAAGCACCCTGGAAAAACACAACAGCAGTACAGAGCAGAAAAAGAACATGCAGAAAAGCTGAGCGTATGTGGCGAAAAACTGAACTTGAAGTTCACTATAATATCTATAAAGACAGCCTGTGTGCCATCAATATCGAATTAGGCAAAGCTAGACAGACTTTTTTCTCTAACATGATTAACTGCAACATAAACAACAGTCGCACTCTTTTTGCTACTGTAGAGAGATGACAAATGCAATGAGTTTGCAACTTTTTTCCTTGAGAAGATCAACAATATCAGAATGTTAATCAGCAAAGCCCCATGTGGCACTCAGGTCTGACTTCATTACAACAACCTCAGAAATTATTAACTTTATCTGAATTTATAATCTTTATCTGAATTTCAGACAATTGATCACAAAACCTTTTTTGTTAGTCTCTCTACAGTAGCAAAAAGAGTGCGACTGTTGTTTATGTTGCAGTTAATCATGTTAGAGAAAAAAGTCTGTCTAGCTTTGATTCGATATTGAAGGCACACGGGCTGCCTTTATAGATATTATAGTGAACTTCAAGTTTAGATTTCCACTTGCGCCATCATGCGGTCTGGGCTGTCATCTAATACTGTCAACATTACTGATAATGTTTGCTAACATATTTATTCAAAATTGAGATTTGTCGATTTAAAAAACTATAACATCGGGAGAAGCCCAAATTCGAATTAATCGGAAAAATCTATAAAATCGTCCAGCCCTACTTAGAAATGAAAGGTTGATTCGAAATAGGTCTATAATTAACTAATTCCCTAGGGTTGAGTTGTTGTTTTTTGACAAGGGGCCTAATAACAGACACCTTATACGCTTTAGGGACATATCCTTGTCCCTGGCAGGTAACAGCCAAGGTGCCCTTGAGCAAGGCACCTTACCCCCACTTGCTTACTTAGAAACAAATGTGTAGTATAATGCAATGTAAGTCGCTTTGGATAAAAGCGTCTGCCAAATGCGTAAATGTACTGTAAATGTAAATCCTTGTCAGAGATTAGTTAATAATGCTAAGAAGAGGATCTATAATTTCTGGGAACATCTTTTTCAATAGATTTAGATATGGGGTCTAGCATGCATGTTATTGATTTAGATGATGTAATGATTTTAGACAGTTCGTCGTGATCTACGGTAGAAAATAATTGCAGTTTCTCCTTAGGGCAGCTGAAGTTTGTTGTCTGGTCAGCTAGTGTAGCCTCAATTTTATTTGTGAAATAGTTCATAAAATCATCACTGCTGTGCTGATATCCAACATCAGAAGTCACTGACGATTTATTTTTGTTAATTTAACCACTGTGTTAAAAAAACCCTAGGGTTGTGCTGGTTTTCTTCTATTAGTGATGAAAAGTTGGCAGCTCTAGATATTTTTAGATCTTTTCTGTCTGTTAGAATACCGTCCTTCCATGCTATACGAAATACCTCTAATTTGGTTTTCTTAAAGCTGCGCTCCATTTTCCGGGCAGATCTCTTTAGAGAGTTAGTGTGTTCATTATACCACGATGTTGGACTGCTATTTTTATTCTTCTTTAAGCGCAGATTAACTGTGTTTAATGTTTTGGAGAAGGCGTTCTGTGATAATGTCAAGCTCTTCTACATTATTAGGCAATCTCAGGAGACAATTCAAGCAGATTATTGAGAAACGAATGTGTGGTAGTTGAAGTTATAGTTCTACCATATTTGTAACAAAGAGTTTGATTTGCAGCCATAGATTTAAAAAATGTGTTTACATATACATGAAATATATTCCGAAATCCAGTCCAATGGCCATTCAAAACGATCCAAAAACTAGCTCGCATAGCCCAAATATCAATGTCTGGTGTACAACATTTTTTCACTAGTAACTCATGAGAAATAAAACGCGACAACCGTTTAAAAAGTTCCTGATTGACCAAGTACTTCAAACATAATGGGACTTGGCAACACTGCATCTAACATTGTGACATTGTCATGTATAAAACATGTTCTTGTAGTGAATTTCGTGTGATTTTCAATATTTGATGCAAACATCAGATAGTTAAGACATACAGCACTGCACTGCGCATGTGCACAATGTATTTTTAAATCCAATTTAGAAAATACTCTGATTCAAGCGTTTACATGCTTAATCTTTTCCTCTTAATCGGATTGCTTTCGGTCTACACCACCTCTTTCAATCCAATCGAAATTTCAATCATATCGACCTCAATCAGATTGATTAGGGTGTTTAGTTTAGGCTTTTCAGTCCAATTGAGCCATCAATCTGATTACAAGTTTATTACAAGATTATTTGGTTGCATGTAAACGTGGCTAATGTAGATTTTGCTGTTTCAGCAGGACATTAAGACTTTAATTCACCAAAGCAGCATTCACCAAATTAAAATGCAGTGCCAGGATATTTATGAGAAATTATATTAAAATGTATAATTAGCCTACAATTTCAACTGCTAAAAAAACACGCTAAACAGACGGGGTTCAATTGCACATACAGTTGCACTATTCAAACGCTATTTTTAAGCACAATATGTGCTTCTTTTTTTGTTATAGATGCCCAAACTGCACTAAATGTTTACGCATATGAATCAACCGCTAATAACCGTTTTTCTCCGTGCTTTAACTGCAAAGTAAACGCAGTGTTGCACCCTAAATAGTGCCCCTACTTCCACAAACTCTATACATACCTTCATTAATCAGTTGCCGCTACAGCATATACAACAGTGCGCTGTTCCCGCTTCCGTCTGTTTGAACAGATACGCGTCCACGGAAGACGATTCGCCTCGTAACACTCACCTGTGATTGGCTGAATCTTAGTTCACTCTGAAAGTGAGGGGACATGTCCCCCGCGTCTTCTACGCCCATGTATCAGACTCTTTGTGTAATGAGTATGAGATTTTTAAATCAAGTCCCCAAGCTCTGCAGCATAAGATCTGGAAAATATTAAAACTCTTACAGGACTGTCACGTCCGCTGTGAGAGTATTTTATATTTCATATCACACATATATCAGTCTGCAAGATTGTGTTTGCCGCTTTCTAATGGCCCTTTTCTCTCCTTTGCCTTGCAAATGTACAATTTCAGAGCCAATTTTTTTATTCAACATGGAGGAAAAACGGGCGACAGGCACTTTTGTTGAAAAGCGCCCACAGCTCCCTGATATCACACACACTTTCACATGAAGATAAGTGCTCACCAATTTTCTCTCTCTCCGTGCACGTGGAGTACAGGGCTGTTCCAACTCAGCCAACTTGATTTAATTCACACATTCATTATTTTCTGTTAAAACAGTGAACAAGTCAAAAAATCTCTTCCTGGTCGAGGGCAAAAAGCATTTCGCTGCAGCTTGAGAATTTTTGAGCCGTTGAGATGTTTTTCTGTTTGAAGGTTCAAGCTCTGGTAATGACAGTAGTTTATAATGCAGGAGGCTGCAATGAAGATGTGTTTTATTGTGTAGAATAACAGGATGAGCTGTACTGTCACCAAAGAGAGAGAGAGAGAGAGACATACAAAATCCCATACAAAATGAAGAACTATGGAAAGACTCAGTAGATAGTCTTACAGGTGATCAGAAAAACCTACAAAATAAACAAAAATCTTTTAGACTATCTAATTAGTTTGAAAGAATTAAATGAAGCACTAAACAAACTAAAACCCAGGAAGGCACAGCAATGCAGGAGGCTCTCTTAAAACTTTTTATTCTGGTTTTACAATCTGGACACTTTCCTGAAACGTGGAATACAGGCTTAATTCAGCCACTTTACAAAAGTCTACATAATAAGAAACAGAACTTGCGCTTTAAAGGAAGGAGATCGAAAGAAACTCTGGGTCCTCGTCAACATCACAGGCTATATTTTCATAGGCAACGTGGGAAGAATCTTTTGGAGTGACGAATCCACCCTTGTATGGATGCTGCTTCAATTTGATCACATGCTTCCTCCATAGCTTGAATGAGGGCCATCTGAACATAAGGCCAGAGATCATAAACTCCTCGATGGGGTTTAAGAAAGGGGGAGTATGGTGGAAGGTATTGAACTGTAAATTGTGGCTGTTGATGAAACCAGTTTTGGACCAGAGCAGAACGATGGAAAGCTACATTGTCCCAGACGACAATGTATTGCATCTGGTCCTTTTGGTTTGCTGCTGTGATAATATTGTGTAATCTGTCTAAAAATGTAAGAATGAGGTCAGTGTTGTAAGGACCCAAGTTGGCATGGTGGTGGAGGACCCCATTCTGTGTAATGGCAGCACTAAGGGTAATGTTACCCCCACGTTGCCCTGGTACATTGACAGTAGCCTGGCCAATGATGTTTCTTCCCCTTCTTCTCACTGTTGTCAGGTTAAATCCAGCCTCATCAATGTATATAAACTCATGCGGGACTTCTTCCACATCCATTTGCAAAACTCTCTGAAATACAGCAAAATATCACATTGTGTAGATCAATATACTGTAGTTCTGCTCTACAGTTGAAAGGTTATGTGTGCAGTACACAATACTACAGTCAGTGAACAAAACGTACCACCACATATTCACGCTGCAGGACTTTCACCTGAATTTCTTTCAAATGGCACTTTATACAGTTGTTTCATCAGAACTTGATGTTTTTTAAGGATACGGGCTATTGTTGACAGAGAGACTTGCTGGACAATATTGAAAATTAGGTGATCATTGACATTATGGGCATGAATTTCTCGAAGTCTGATTGCATTATTGGCCAAAACGAAGTTTATGATCTCTCTCTCTTGCTCCTGTGTGAATATGGGACCTCTCCCTCCTTGGTGTTCTCGACGTTCAATCCTATGTTGGCCAAACAAGATACATGTAGCTTACTGTAAAATGATACATGAATAGATACCAAAACTGTTAATATAGTACATGCAGTAAGCTATGGATTTTCTGTTGACAGAAGTTACGTTTCTCACCTGTGCTCTTGACAAAATGTCCAAACTATTGATGCCACCATGTACCTGCTTAGGTTAGGCTGTACTCTCAGTCCAGCCTCCCTCAGTGTTAGTCCGTGGTTTATTACATGGTCCACAATTGTAGCACGAATTTCGTTACACAGATTTGGTTGTCTTTTTCTTTGTGCATGTCCTACCCCTCCTCCAGGTCTCCCTCTCCCTCTTCCTCTACCTTGGCCTCTTCCTCCACTTTGTTCTCTCTGGATTCCCCCTCTAATCCGCACTGCCTCTTTCTCTGAAACCGTCCATTTTTGTTGAAGACAGGTGAACTTACCTGTTGCCTTCTTATAGTGCTTAAACCTGATTGGTGTGTCTGTCTACAATTAAGCACTAGTGTGTGTGCACACCTAGTGGCTGTGTTTAACCAATTGGTTCATGGGTGTGTTCATTTGAAAGCCTTTGCTTTGAAATTGCAAGGAAATGACATCATGATAAATTTCTGTCTAATGCATACAAGTATGTTTAGTGTTTTGCAAATCACTGTGTGTAATGTTTTGCAAAAAGTGTGAAGCTGTTCGAATGGTGCTCATAAACCTTTCACCTCCAAACAGAAAAAAATCGTCTTATTTCATTTTATGCTAAAATATTTGAAAATTAAAAAAATAAAACTTCCACAATGTAACAATGTAACTCACATGTCAATGTGGCGTGTTGTCTGCCAGAAAATTTTTTGACATTCTCCATGGGGGTGGTGTGAACATACAGTTACACTAATATTGTGGCATTAGAATGCAATGTTGTACAACACTGAAATGCATTCCGTTTTTTTCCACACACAACTGACAAACATAACATAGGCTGAAAGTAGCAAGCTAACATGGGGATGCTGCTCGGTATAATAGTATTAATCCTAGGCTACTAACACAAAGACCAAAACTTAACATAAACTCTTAAAAATTAAAGCAATTCATGCAATAGTTAGATGGAAATCTTGCAGCCTGCACGTTTCTTACCTTGACCACCTTCTTGCAATTGTTTTTGTTCCTCTCTCAACAACAAGAGACTGTGGGGCAGTCGTGGCCTAATGGTTAGAGAAGTCAAATTCAAACCTTACCCTGGAGGTCCGGAGCACTGCAGCACTTTTTAGCTCCAACCCTAATCAAACACACCTGAGCAAGCTAATCACGGTCTTCAGGATCACTAGAAAAATCCCATGTAGGCAAGTTTGATTGGGTTGGAGCTAAACTCTGCAGTGCTCCGGACCTCCAGGGTAAGATTTGAGGAATGACCAGCGCTCTCCTCCACCTTCAACACCATGACTGAGGTGAGACCCTTGAGCAAGGCACCAAACCCCCAACTGCTCCCTGGGCGCCGCAGCAAAAATGGCTGCCTACTGCTCCGAGTGTGTGTTCACAGTGTGTGTTCACAGTGTGTGTGCACTTGGATGTGTTAAATGCAGAGCACAAATTCCAAGTAGTCACTAGTTGGCCACATGTCACTTCACTTCCACTTCACAAGTCCGGGCAAACTACCAAGTTTTATGATCATCACATAGACTTCTTACAAAGTATTTTGCAGTATTTTGAAACTACAAAAATACAAACACTGAAGTATTTTGATACAAAATATGAAACCATTTTCATCAATTCAATCAAATACAAATTACAAAATACTATTTTGTATTTGAAAAACATATTTTAAATACATGTATCATAAATACTGCCCAGCCCTGCATACAGTGATGAACTTTACAAATGTCTATTGAAACAGCTGCATATAGTGTAGTACAGTAAATTTGCAATTACAAAAATACAGTAGTATACTGTACCTGTTCTCTTCTCTGAATGTCTCTTCTCTTCTCTGAATGGTGGACACAGAAAAGCAGCTCAAAAAGTCAGGCTTCTCTCATTGTCAGTCCATGGACAAGGACATGGTCTATGACTGTTGCTCGAATTTCATCAGATATTTCCACTCTTTGTCTTCCTCTTTGTCCTCCTCTTCCTTGCCCTCCTCCTCTTCCTCTTTCTTGCCCTCCTCCTTTTCGGTTTCTTGCCATTCTCCTTTTCCTCTCTCTTGCCCTCCTTGTCGCCCACCTCGCATAGGCACCCATCCTTGTCCTCTCACATTGTTTCTTCTATTCATTCTCAGACTTTCTCCTTCCCACCTTAAACAACTTGTTTGCTCTCTAAATTAGTTGTGTCACATCATTTGAAACAGGTTAAATCAATTTTGAGTGGTTGTGTTCAATCGATGATATGTGTTCTCTATTTGTATTTTATTGTTTCCAATTGTGTTTAGCAGTATAGATGACATGTGCATTAGAGTGCACAATGTGTTTTGAGAATGAGAATGTGTTTAAAGTTTTGTCGAAAAGTCTAAGTGAGATCTGCAAATTGTGTTTAACCATGTGAAATGGTTTAAGGTATTGACAACAGACTGCCCAATTAGCTAAATGGGTTCAGGCAAATGAGAACTTTGTTCAGCCAATGGGTTTTAGTGTTTTAGCAATTGAGAAAAACTGTAAACATCCACCTAGAGAAGCCTTATGCCTCAAACTTCCCCTCTCTTCTAACCTCCTTTAACCCCAACTAGTCCCCACCACAGGTACACATAAGTCAAGTAATTGACTCGATCTCATCGAGGTTACACCTTTGCATATCGTTTGCTGTTTTCCTCAATTGTAAGTCGCTTTGGATAAAAGCATCTGCCAAATGAATAAATGTAAATGTAAAGAGTGCTTGAATACATTGAGTATATAGAGTTTTATACATAATGAAGGCTTCCATTGTGAATTATGGAGAACAATTGACTGCATTTAAATTAAATTATGCATTTATGAGCAGAAGAAATAATAAAAAAATGAATAAAAAATATGAGATCTATGTGCTGACTCTTAAGAAAGCTTCTGAGGGTTTCTGCTCATATGTGTCAAGAAGACGTGATCAATAAACTGTCATGTTTGTAATGTTAAACACGTGAGACTAAAAGAACATCTGGTCCTCCTAACAATGGGAGACCGGTGACATCTAAAGCCATTCCCACACAGGAATTTACATGATAGAGAAGTGAATAGTTTTTGCTGAGTATATAAAGTGATTCACAGTGACGTGTCCTATTAGTCAGTGTACAATATAAAACAACAGGGTATGAAATAAAAAACCTGCTATATAATCTCTAGAATGAGATTTTCTCATGTGAGAAAACAGCAGATCTAAACCCTTTCAAATATAAACCTTTAATATATAATAATACAAAGTCATTTGAGAACTACAACTAAAACTACACTTGAATCTATAAAACCAGCAGTAGAGAGACGATAAGTATCTGTATAACATCTATATAACACTGATCTGTGATTGATGTCTTATTCTCTCTGTTTTATTTATTTTCACTGGCAGCAGCGTAATGAGATGAACGAGATGAGTTTGAGCATCAGCGGTTGATGAAGACGAGCATCTATAGAGTAACAGAAAACAGCCGTGGCCATGGTTTTTCCTCTGGACTGTTTAAATATTCAGTGTGTAATGAAAAGGTGAGTAAATGTGGCCCTGCAGGACTGAGGTGTGAGACGGGTCGTATTGACTGGACTTAAACAGAGTGGCATTTTCTTACCCTGCAGGCAGCCGTCTGCAGTAAGAGATCTGTTCACCTGATTGCTCTAAAGAAAACCCTGAGGACATCAGCTATCAGCACAGTACGGACTGACCGACTGCTTGTGTGTGTGTGCGTGCGTGTGTGAATCCACAATGTGAATAGTAAAAGACTGATCAGCTCAAAGCTTCAGCATTGTTCAAATGTTCAAAAACATCTTGAATAAGATTATTTCCCAGAAATTGCACCCTTACGCTCAACTTCACATCAGGATCAGGCTACTGGAGATAATACGAGATTTTACAGGAAAGAATGTCTGCAAAGACATCTGATGTGAGTATACACATATGCATACAGTATTTGACACAGTCTGTGAAAACCCAGCTAAAGTCATGTTTCTGTGATTTACTGTTTTATACAGAAAATTATCATGTACATAATGTGATAAACATTCGTAAATATATAACCTTGACATTTTTCATATTGACTGAGTAAGGATTATAATCACAGTAAAACTAATGATTGATGTTCTTAAGCTCATCATTACATCATGAGACATAACTCTATCTGACAGACCGGGTCACACATATACAGAGCTGCTTGAAAGTTTGTGAACACCTTGAGCTGTTCAAAGTTAGTTTACCATGATTTTCTTATTTTATCATCACCTACCTTTTATACATGTCAGATGTATGTTGATCAGTTGCATGTTTGTTGAGAGGGAGTTTTGTGAGTAGCCAAAAAACTACATGAAAGATTGAATTATTGTATGTGAAAGTAAGTGAAGCCGCAGCTGCACTGGTAAAGTCAAGTGGGTAACAGATTCAGGTGAAACACATTTTGGTGTTTAATTAATCAGTTAATCAGACCAATCAAATTAGACATCCTATAGGAAAGTGGTTGGGCAACACTGATTAAAAGAGAGAGGAAACCAACCAAACCACTGTAGTGCCAAGAGTCAAACAATGCCAAGAGGAAAGGAGATATCAGAGAACATCAGGAAGAAAGTGGTGACAGCCCATCAGTCTGGGGAAGACTGTAAGGCCATCTCCAAGAGATTCCAACTCCATCCATTCACTGTTAGACAAATCATCTACAAATGGAGGACATTCAACATGACCACAACTCTGCCTAGAAGTGGACGCCCATCAAAACTATCATCAAGAAGCACCAGAAAAATAGTAAATGAGGTAAATGCAACCAACACATCACCTCTAGAGAAGTGCAGACCTCTCTGACAGCATCTGGGGTAAATCTACATGCGTCTACAATCAGATGAAAATTCTGACGAAAAATCAGGCTTTGATTATGACCAAATAAACTATTTTGGACTCATCTGTCCAAAGAATGGACTTCCAAAAGGCATCTGGTTTGTCCAAATGCTCACTGGCGAAGTTGAAATGGACAGCTTTGTTCTTTTTTGAGAGCAGAGCAGAGGCTTCTTTCCAGCAACCGTCCCATAAATGTCATGTGTGTTCAAATTTTGTCTGATTGTAGACGCATGTACATTCAATCATTTATGTAGTTTTTTGGCTTTTCACAAAATTCCCTCTAAACAAACATATGCAATTGATCAACATACATCTTATAAGAAAATCATGGAAAAACAACAGAAAATTCTGAACACTTTAAGGTGATCACAAAAACGTTTGTGATTTGAAAACAGTCTGGACAGAACAAGACATCAGCCCTATGAAGAGAGCAGGCGCTCAACATCAAAGCTGCCTACATAAAGTCAATGTTAGGAATCAAATTCTTGATTTGTTGAATAAAAGTCTCTCTCTCTCTTTCTTAAAAAATATGAAGCATGGTATTTTCTATCTAAACTTTGTGCCTTCATTTCTCATGGTGGGTCAGGACACAACTTCCATTCCGTCTGTCACTTCTCAAACTTTGAGTGATGGAGGGCATTTTCACACATCTCTACTGTTGTTCTGTGTCTTTGTTCTAAAATATGAAATATTTTGTTCTGAAACACTGTCCCATTATAAAGCCAGTACAAGTTTAATTTGCGCACTGAAGATAAACTGAAGATTATGAAGGCACATGAATTTTAAAAAGAGAATGACCCACATTGATGAACTATTTACAATAAATCCTGCAATATTTCATGGTCAAATAGGCATTCTCATTTTTTATTTCACTGGAACTTTAAGCAGCTGAAGGGAAATATTTGTCAATTAGACACCACATGTGACAAAACACCTCAGAATGAATGAACATGACATGAGTGGATTGTGATCAAACGTAGTGGATTGACATTGATACTTCACAATAACATTTGAACAATACCATAACAATACAGGCTAATGTTAAGGAAAAGGTCATAGCAGACTAAGATACATAAGTAATACAAGATGATACAACTGAGATACAAAAAAAGAAGAGTTGAAAAAAGAGTTGAAAAAACTTTTATTTACAAAGGAACTTTTATTAACATAGTAACCACCACCAAACAATAAACAATAAAGACGTGAAAATTAGTTAATCTTCAAAAACAGCACACAAGGCATTATTATAGCACCAAATAATCTCAAAAGAAAACAAGTCATCAATACATGTATAAAAATAAAAATTAATTAGAATTCTAGATTATACCAGGTTAAAGAACAGTTCAACAATATTGTGTTCGACATTTTGCTCGATTTTCTTTTTCCTACTCAAATACATGGCCATCTTAGCTTGACCCACCACAAAATGTAACAGTTGACATACATACTTCTTTTTAAAAACATATCTACATCCCAAAATGAAAATCTCTTGTGAAAATTCTTAGTTACAATTAGATTAGATTAGATTAAACTTTATTGTCATTACACATGCACAAGTACAAGGCAACGGAATGTAGTTTAGGTCTAACCAGAAGTGCAATAGCAGCAAGTGCAGGATATACATTGGTTGCATAAGTTACATAAATAAATCAATATTATAGAAGTAATTTACAGATGGATATGTACTATGACCATAATATACAGATGGCTATTACTATAAACAGAAATGTACAGATGGATGTGTATTATGAACATAATACACAGATGTCTATTACTATAAACAGAAATGTACAGGTGGATGTATACAATGATAAGTTAGGCTATGGTGAGCAGCAGTGCAATGAATATAGAGTAGTGCAAATAAATTATGGACAGAAGCTATCTAAGTAACAGTGCAATGGAAGAAGTTATTGCATATTCAGTTAAAGTGTAGGAGTGCAAGATGCATAGTAAACAGTCGGTACTGTAAATGAACAGTTGGCAGTGCAAATGATCAGTCTGGTAGTGCAAATGACAAGTGAAGTCAGGTGTGCAGTGAGGGGGGAGAGAAGAGTGTAGTAGTATATGAGGGGCAGTGGGATCAGCGAGGGACAGAGTTCAATAAAGAGACAGCTCTGGGAAAAAAGCTGTTCTTTAGTCTGCTGGTCCTGGTCCGGAGGCACCTGAAACGCCTGCCGGAGGGCAGGAGAGAAAACAGTCTGTGAGCGGGATGAGAGGAGTCCTTAAGAATGCTGCGAGCTCGACGCAGACAGCGTTTCCTCTGGATGTCCTCCATGGATGGAAGTGGAGTGTCTGTGATGCGCTGGGCGGTTTTCACCACCCGCTGCAGTGCCTTGCGCTCTGCAACAGAGCAGCTCCAATGCCAGACTGTGACACATTTGGTCAGGATGCTTTCTATTGCACAGCGATAGAAGTTCACCAGGATAGCCGAGGACAGCCGATTCTTCTTTAGTGTCCTCAGGAAGAAGAGGCGCTGGTGAGCCTTCTTGACCAGGCTGGAGGTGTTGGTAGTCCAGGACAGGTCCTCCGAGATGTGGATCCCCAGGAACTTGAAACTGGAGACACACTCAACAGCCATCCCATTGATGTGGATGGTGTCATGTGTGCCTCTTGACTCTTTCCTGAAGTCCACAATGAGCTTCTTTGTCTTGGAGGTGTTAGGGAGCAGGTTATTGTCATTGCACCATGTGGCTAGTAGGGTTGGGTATTGTTTGTTAACAATAGATTAAAAACATGTATTAAATAATTACAAAAATACACAATGTGAATGTGAAATAAGCATGCACACCAACATTGCTAGAAAGATGATTTGGTGTTTACTGTTTACCTTTATTACAACTAAATGCTCAACATATTGTTAAATATGGGCAGAAAATGCATTGAATATTCCATATGGAGCCTTCAAGGGTAAATTATATGTACATTATTTTAAAAACAGACAGCATGTATAATGATTATTATGCATAAACATGCAGTAAGAGTAAAAAGCTTGATGTCTAGAGATCATACTAACAGGTGCTGTAAGGTTTTAATTAGCACTTTCACTGTGTCTCTCTCCTCTTTCTTGTCAAATGCGTAACTGTGTTAAGAACGAATTCCACGACACGCTGCACGCACAACATTTAAAAATGCGCAACAGTTTTATTGTGATCGCTTGTATTACAGACACATCATTTGCATGTCGAATTAATAATAGTTTAACTCTAAAACTTGTCTTACACGGCTGTTGAAGTTAAAGACTGCGGCAGGTGATGAATGCCGAACTGGCCGTGATGGAGGCAGAGAGAAAGCGTGCGCACTAAACTAAAGTCTGCGCGTTCTGTTTAACCATCATATAAGATGTGTTGGATTTGTATTATTAGAGCATTCAAGTGGCACCGAAATGAGGCACCTAAACTTGTGATTTGATTCGGTCCGGTACATTTACATTTACATTTATTCATTTGGCAGACGCTTTTATCCAAAGCGACTTACAATTGAGGAAAACAGCAAGCGATTCGTCTAAGCAAGCAATATTCACGAGAAGTGCTAGTAATACAAAGTTTCAAATACAACGTCAAGATAGTATAAGCAAGTATATAGAGAACATTAGGAAAGGAAAATAGGGTTAGAATTTTTTTATAATATTATGAGACAGTTAAGTGCTCATACATACCGAATAAATAGGTACCGGTGCCATATTGGCACCGGGTTTCGGTACCCAACCTCAGTGGCTAGGTGCTGGATCTCCTCCCTGTAGGCTCTCTTGCTCTACAGCAACAAATTCTCATAAAAATCAACTGCCCTTTGGCGAATATCTGAAGGATCAGTCAAAAGAATAACCAGACTCAGAACGTAAAGCATGGATAACCCTGCTTTGACCATTATTTTTTCCAAATTAAAAAAGAACTTTGTTGAAGATCTATGCTTTGAAATCTCGACCTGACCAAAATCCCCTGTGTTTTAGCACCAAGTAGATCAGCTAATTGTGTTTCTTTTATCTAAAAGAAATTTTACAAAACCTCTTGTACCAGTAGACTCTGCCAATTCCTGAAGTTTTAAAATATCAGCCTCCAAGAGTCTCTGTAGTGATGTTTTGAGTAAACTGCAAACAAAGCTGTTTAATTTGAGTTTTTCCAACATCCTACCATTGTTGTATAAACACTTGTCGCTTAACAAAGAAGTATTAAACTGCCAATAAGCACTCTTGGGTTTCAAAAGATTGAAAAATTGAACATTTGACCATACAATGGTCAGAAAAGCTAACAGGCACAATGTTACAGTTTCTAATGATATTACAGTGGTGTTTAAAAACATACAATCTGTCTAATAATAAAATCACCTCCCAAAAAAAACTCATCTTGATTACATTTTTGTAAAACAGAACACAAGATATTTAAAAACACCATTCTCTCCACAGCCGAGACTGGACAGTATACACACAAACAAAAACAATGACAATTTTTCCATAATTTGCGCTTACTCTTAAAAGTCTGCCCTTTACTATTTCTTCCACTTGAAAAGAATGTGGGCTAAAAACTTTTCTCAAAAACAATGGCCACTCCACCACTAAGTGACGTATTATGACTAAGAAAAGAAGAACTGGCAATATAAACTGGCAATATACCTCAAAACCATATCAGACCCTAAACAAAAAAAAGTGTTGACCATGTACAGACTCAGTGATCACAAGCTCACTGTAGAGACAGGCAGACACAGACAGACATGGACACTAGGGCTGCAACAACGAATCGATTAAATCGATAAAAATCGATTACTAAAAGAGTTGGCAACGAATTTCATAATCGATTCGTTGTGTCGCGCGACGCGGAGACGTTTGATTATTAAAAAAAAAAAAAAAACTTTAGTTGAGCGCGGAGCGGAGTGAACACACTCGGTCTCTCACTGTTGCTCGCAGAGTTCGGCGCCTCATAGACAGGGCGGAGCAAAAATTTAAAAAAACGAGCGGAGGTAGAGGAAAGATACATGGCGGAGGCAGAGAAATCCGTGCGACCCAAGTCATCCAGGTGTGGGAGCATTTAACAACTAAATAAACAGAAAAGGTGTGTTAACTGCAAAATATGCAAAAGCGACATGGCATGGCACGGGAGCACCACGGCGATGATCCAGCACCTGAAACGCAAACATGTTGGAGTCTTTGATGAGGAGGAAGGGAGTTCAACTGCAGGGTAAGTCACTAGAATCCTACTTTTGTTCTGTTTCGAAGTGACGAACGTAATGTCCCTCCAGTAGCCCTTCTGGTGCTGGTGTTTACTCGTTATCCAGCTTGACAAGCATGGCAAGTTAGCGTTAGCTCGTTAATAACAGTAGTAAAGCAGGGGTGGTATAGTTACTTTGCACTTTGCAAGACTAAGACACGTTTTTATTCACTCGCCTTTTTTGGACCATTCATTTTTCAATCTGTTGTCATGTATAGCTACACTGCAAAAAAAGCTTTTCTTACTTAGTAATTTTGTCTCGTTTCCAGTCCAAATATGTAAAAAATCTTAAATCAAGATTACTAGACAAGAAAAAATGGCATGAGAAAATTAAGTGATGCTTAAAACTTCTGTTTGAGATTATATGAGCAAACAATCACTTAATTTTGAGGTGTTTTTTCAGAAAACAAGACATAATTTCTTATGCTATTTCATGTGTCTAGTAAATGTATCTTGATTTAAGATTTTTTTTAGATATTTTGGACTGAAAACAGGACAAAACAAATTAAGTTAGTAAAGCATTTTTCGCAGTGTATATTCTGTGCTTTGTCCCATATAGGTTATTATTGACAAATATATTTGTGTGTGTTGTACTTTTTAATTTAATTTTAAAGTTCTTTTATAGCACTTGGTCATCTTAAGCTGTGTTTAAATGTGGTGTATAAATGAACCTTGCACTTACTACAATGATGGTAATAATTTAATGAATAGACTTCAAGTGAACTTGAGAGAGAGCGAGAGAGAGTGAGAGAGTGTGTGTGTGTGTGTGTGTGTGAGAGTTTGTGAGTGTGTGCGTCTGCGAGTGTGTGCGTCTGCGAGTGTAGTGTAGAGAACAAGTTCTGACATTCAAACAAATCCTGTTAAATTTTCTGATTTGTATTGTTCTTTATTTTTTATAAATTATTTATTGTTCTGACAGCTCAGGTGGCACTTTATTTAAAAAAAGTCTACATATTTGGCAGATGTAAAGCATACATGTGTATGTTTTTTGTGTTAGTCCATTTTTATTTTATTATTATTATTATTATAACAGCTCAGGGATGTTCAAGGAGCAACATGTTTGTGCACTTTCTAAAGATTTTAGTTCTGTTTTTGAATAAAGGGTTGGAAATGAATGCTTTTCTTGGTTTTTGTCCGATTCATCGATTAATCGAAAAAATAATCGACAGATTAATCGAATCTTAAAATAATCGTTAGTTGCAGCCCTAATGGACACCAAGAGAAGAGCGACTGTGTCCACACTGCACACAGAATCAAGTGGAAACAGAGCTGCACTTTTTAACCTCATGTCCAAACTATACACACATCAGAGAAACATTCTTCCCCAGTTTACAAACTTCCACAAAGACTTCAACCAGTTTCAACAAAAGGACAAGATTTCATACATACTGGGAGAAAACTCAAACAGCTCAAACCTGGCTGCAAGATATGTCAAATCCTGTCATGACAAGAGAACGACCAGCACAACACAACAAAACACTGAACAACACACACAAACTGACACAACACACACAAACTGACACAACACAACACACAGAAACTGACACTATATGACAGGATCCTGTCAATCTCACTGAGAACTTTAATCAATACTTTGCTCTTTTTCTACTTGTATTGAGATACTTATATACTTTTATTTTATTTTATTTCTATCTTAACCTAGATTGTAAAGAATGTTTATATTTAATTTTCCTGTGCTTTGGCAATGTAAGATTTATTTTATCATGCCAATAAAGCTTCTTTGAATCTTGAAGAGAGAGAGAGAGAGAGAGAGAGAGAGAGAGAGAGAGAGAGAGAGAGAGAGAGAGAGAGAGAGAGAGAGAGAGAGAGAGAGAGAGAGAGAGAGAGATATGCAGAGGGGATGCAGATGCAGTGAAGGTGTCAGGCAGTATGGACATTTCATTTCTTTTCAGAAGATCCATTGTGCATTAGTGATCCATTTAATGGTTCAATAAGAGCTCTCTAAAGGGATATTGTTATCACTTGCTTATTGGTCCATTTATTATTCCAGCACATGCCTGTGTGACTTTAACACACACTAACACACACCCTGGGAAGAGTCTATTAAAGAAGAAAAGACTCACATCAAAAACTAACACAGAGGATTACACAGGGCTGCAGTTTTAGGGTTAGGACAGTAGACACATATGAAATGATGTTTATCAGTATATATACCAATCAGGCATAACATTATGAGCACCTTCCTAATATTGTGTTGGTCCATCTTTTGCGGCCCCATACGCACCAAACTGTGATGCTCTGTGTATTCTGACACCTTTCTATCAGAACCAGCATGAAGTTCTTCAGCAGTTTGAGCTTCAGTAGCTCGTCTGTTGGATTGGACCACACAGGTCAATCATGACCCTGTCACCACTTCACCACTGTTCCTTCCTTTAGATAGATACTGACCACTGCACACTGGGAACATCCACAAGATACTGACCACTGCACACTGAGAACATCCACAAGATACTGACCACTGCACACTGAGAACATCCACAAGATACTGACCACTGCACACTGAGAACATCCACAAGATACTGACCACTGCACACTGAGAACATCCACAAGATACTGACCACTGCACATTGAGAACATCCACAAGATACTGACCACTGCACACTGGGAACATCCACAAGATACTGACCACTGCACACTGAGAACATCCACAAGATACTGACCACTGCACACTGAGAACATCCACAAGATACTGACCACTGCACACTGAGAACATCCACAAGATACTGACCACTGCACATTGAGAACATCCACAAGATACTGACCACTGCACATTGAGAACATCCACAAGATACTGACCACTGCACACTGGGAACATCCACAAGATACTGACCACTGCACACTGAGAACATCCACAAGATACTGACCACTGCACACTGAGAACATCCACAAGATAATGACCACTGCACACTGAGAACATCCACAAGATACTGACCACTGCACACTGAGAACATCCACAAGATACTGACCACTGCACACTGGGAACATCCACAAGGTACTGACCACTGCACACTGGGAACATCCACAAGGTACTGACCACTGCACACTGGGAACATCCACAAGATACTGACCACTGCACACTGGGAACATCCACAAGATACTGACCACTGCACACTGGGAACATCCACAAGATACTGACCACTGCACACTGAGAACATCCACAAGAGCTGCAGTTTTGGAGATGCTCTGCCCCAGTTGTCTAGCATCACAATTTGGCCCTTATTAAACTCACTCTAATCTTCATGCTTACCAATGTTTTATGCTTCTCACATATCAACTTTCAGGACAAAATGTTTACTTCCTGTCTAATATATCCCCACTAATAGGTGCCGTGATGAAGAGATCATCAGTGTTATTCACTTCACCTCCCATGGTATGTGTGCGTGTATTGACACCACAGTTGTTACAGTATGTTCCTATAATTGAAGTAATGCTACGTTTTATAGTTATGAATTTTTCAAGTAATTTTGGCTATAGTAATGTTTACACAGAAAACAGTGTATGTGACAAACAGATTTGTAGCATTATCACACTATTGTATGACAATACATATCATTAATTAAATACTGTACAAACGGTGACAAAATACACACTTTTGTACACTATGAGAATTCACACAAGCCAGGACTCAGAGTTGGTCTGGATGTCATAGCTCCAGCATCTGTGTTGTGATTGGCTGATGGAGAAATGAATGTGATTATAAAATAACGTTTCGCAGCAGCTCTCTACAGGTGCACAACATCAGCATCAATGACAGGATGATTCAAATACATGTGCTGTTTTATCATTGGTCCATTCATTTCACCATAACAACCTAAGAATTGAAGAACTTAGGTTTCACTTCAAATGATTTAAAAAATGATTAAAGACAGCTGGAAGACAAAAAAAGCAGCAGTCTTGGAATTCTGGAAATATAATGTAAGCTGAATAAATATGTAGAACTTAATAATACTGTTTTCACTTTGTGTGTATTATGTTTAAAATTAGGTTTCATCACCATGATTGATACCTACAGCTGCCTAATTTTGCATTTTTATGTGAGAATGAATGATTTTAAAAGAGCAGCACAGTCCAGAACATTTCATGAGTCAATTATGTGAAACACTACAGGCAGTTTCCACTGAAGGCTTTTAGATTTACAGAGGTGAGCTCTCAGTCAGAGCAGTCTCACGGGACAGAAATCTAGATGCTGGCTCATATTAATGTTCAATGCAAATGAAATGTCAGGACTTTATTGAAGATAAAGCTGTTTGACAGTAAATTACATTAAATTATTCAATTAAAAAGCATGTCTGCACGCACGCACACACACACACACTATCTGTGTAAGAGAGAGAGTATGGAAAACTCAGCAGTATTTCCCCTAAAAACAAAAAATTGATCATGAGACATACTGAAGTATATGTTCATATTCTGACTTTTGATATTTTACAACTTTAACTTTTTTTTTTCTTGTGAACCTTATAAACGAAAACAATTTACAGTAAAAACTGAGGCAGCTATAACAAAGATAATAACTGGTGTGCCGTGCCGATCCTAGACATTTTGGGGCCCTACGCAAACTTGTGAGGGGCCCTTGTACAAATCATTAAAATTAGACAAACATAACTGTAAAATAACAAAAGTAATAAATCAATTATTACACGAATGAAGATTTAAAAAAACATTACAGTGACACTAAGAACAATTAAGTAGCCTATAAAATGTAATTCAAATTTTGATTGATTGATTAAACATGTGGCTCTACCATCTAGCTGTCAAAAAAAAAACAATAAAACGCAAAAGCTGTTTTTACTAACCAAATTAGTAATTTACTAACAAAAAGCATGATAAAACCATAGCCGCGGGAACGTATTTTAAACAAGGGGGGCTGTTATTTTTTTTATGTGTACGGAACCGAACTCGACAACTATAGTTGTTAATAACGTATTTAAACTCCCACCAGTGATGTGATTTAGTCTGTTTTTGTGAGGTGCAAGAAATGAACAGAGAAAGAAGTTCTTACTTTTGCACATTTTGACACGGCTCTCACAAGCAATTACGCTAAAGTGACAGGATTGCCAGATCTTCACAGAAAAAAATCAGCAAATAAAGACGAACCGAAAATAAACCATAAAACCCGAATAGTTTATATTTTATTAGACCAAAAATCTCAAATATCTGCAACTGGCCATTTTTTAACATCTAAGTGCTGGGGCTTTATAATCTAATAGACCAAACAGCAAGCGTTATCGCACTTAAAATAAATGAACAAAGTAACACTGCAAAAGAAGCAGCCTTCCGAGCATATTAAACGAAATGCAGCGCATCTATCAGCGGTAGTTTAGTTTACAGTGGCAATCCGTACGTTTTTTTATTAAACCAATTATTGAGCAAGTACATGAAAGAACGGTGTTTAAAACGTGTCATTACCCTTGCTGGATTCATCACGGACAGCTTGTAATAGCGGTTTTTAATTTTCTTGTCGGGTCGTGTTTCTCTGGAAATCTTTATTTGGTGTCTTTCGTTACTGTAGGCCTACTGATGTACAGGTAAGATTCTCACTGGTTCACTGTGCCGAATTACAACTCACTTAAAGAAAATCACCTCCGCACATCACCTGCAGTAGCAAGTTACAAACTGAGATGGGGACAAAGACATTCTTACGGACAGCCACTTTAAATTGACGGACAAAACGAGTCTTTAGCCGAAAAATAGCAAATACCAAACGGGTAATTATTCACAGCTGTGAGCTGCGAGACGGTATCGTCGCTATGGTTACAGTGTCAATCATCACAAATGCGGTTGTGACTACCTGTACACACTTGAACGATCATTTAGTGAATTCACTCCCGCATTTAAATGCGGTTGTCACTCCCAAAATTTTGCAGTGTGTACGTTGCCATTGCGAATATAAAATACAGCATATACAATACATGTTATATGTAGCCTACGTAACGTTATAGCCAAAGCACAATCTGCTAAACGAAACTAACATTACAAGCTAGCTACACGGCGGCAGCTTACATCAAATATAAACCACCATGGGCAAACCATTCCCATGATTAAACACAACTGCACACTGTACGGCGACAGCACATTGATATCAACTCGTACACATAGGCTACTGACTATATAAAAAATATCTAATTAATTACTTACTGCCAGGCTGCATGCACAACCCCAAATGTGACATTTCTTTCTTGGTTGACGACGCTAAAATCTGTTTTTGCGCCATTTGAACAAAGACCGCTGTGACACTTGACCTTCACTAACAAATGCCGTGTGACGACATGACGGCGTTGCCATTGCTTACCTGGGGCATGTTCAAGCGCAAAGCGGTGCGCTCCGGTTTCCGGGTTGAACCACATGTTTCCTGGAAACGGTGCGCTACGGTGGGTAACAGGGTTTGAGATCCGTTTTCTCTTGTTTGGTGGTGTGTCAAACGTATCAGCCCAATCAGCAGCAACATGTATATAAACCACGTGGTATTAAAGCGACAGCATGCACAATGAGTCCAAGTAAAGTCGTTTACAAATGTGTCCGCTGCAGCTCGGTATACGCTACATTTACATTTACATTTACATTTATTCATTTGGCAGACGCTTTTATCCAAAGCGACTTACAATTGAGGAAAACAGCAAGCGATTCGTCTAAGTAAGCAATATTCACGAGAAGTGCTAGTAATACAAAGTTTCAAATACAACGTCAAGATAGTATAAGCAAGTATATAGAGAACATTAGGAAAGGAAAAATAGAGGTAGAATTAAAAAAAAAAAAAAATTTTATTATAAGACAGTTAAGTGCTCATGCATGGAAGAGGTGGGTCTTCAGCTGTTTTTTGAATTGTGAAATTGATCCAGCCGTCCTGATGGAAACAGGAAGATCATTCCACCAGCAGGGAACGGAGAAAGAAAACGCAAGGCTACACGCTACAATAAACGCTACAATAGAAGATATTAGAAGACATGTTTGTCGTAAGAGTTTTATAGTAAAAACATAGCATATCAACATATGATGTATAGTTGTCATAAGAATGGCCTTCTCAGCTGCCATAGTTTCAAACCTTGCGTCATCAGAACAGAGTGTTCAATGCACCACCGTTTCTGTTTAAAAAACGTTTTGCAACGTTTTGTCGGGGCTGAACGCAGCCCTGGCTTTTACAGTAAAGGAATTAATGTTTTCAATGAATATTAGTTAAAAAAACTAATTAATAAAATGAATTTTATTTGTTTTATGCTAAAATATTTTTATTTATTTATTTTTAGCACCATTACAATTTTTCTTTCGCTCGAGGATAAAAATGTTTACTTAAGAAAGCTAAGCATACCAAAACACATCATTCATTCTCTAAATATTACACAAACTAAAAATTATGCCTATATATTATTATGAGCAAACGAAATACAATGTACAAATAGCCCACTGAATTTGTAAATCTGTAATGGAGAATTGTTTTGTTAGTAATATTGTATAATTTGCAACTTGTTTTTTTGATTCGCGTTGGTGCTGTTTTCTCCGCTACAGACAGATTTTAAAGCCATGGTCATAATGTAAAGACGAATATCAGTACATTTTGCTACTTGCCGGCCGCCCACTGCACGCATGCTTTCCATAGCCTATGTAACAGTAATTAAATAAGTTAAGTATGAAAAAAGACATTTCCAATTGATTTTACTAAAGTTGAATCCCCAAGTTAGAAAAAATAGCGTCTTGTTTACAATAATGTTTTGATTTGGTAGGCTACTCAATGAGGCCCTCTGGTGGTGCAGGGGCCCTACGCAACCTGCGTAGTCTTCGTATAGGAAGGATCGGCTCTGATGGTGTGCATAGATCGAGCACAACTGGGGGGTATTCCAGAAAGCTGGTTATGTGACATACCTGGCTGGTTATGTTCGAGTATAAGCGAGCGGATAACCTCAGCTTTCGGTTCCAAAATCGAAGGTAACTTTCAGGGTGTGTAGCCTAAGTAACCATAGCAACTCACTCTCTGAAGATAACCTGCTCCGAAGCAGGTTTTGTTCCAGGGTTAGTTCATTTTAAGGAAACGTTACTAAGGTGGCTTTCACACTTGTAGTTTATTTCGGGACGGGGCACGGTTCGCATGAAAAATCGCTAATGTGAAAGCTGTCAAGCAAACCCGGGTGCGCACCTGACTACCGAACCCGAGACTACCTGAAGGAGGTGGTCTAAGATCGGTTGCTCTCGAACTGTGCCGCGGTTCGCATAAGTATGAAAGCAACACGGACCCGGGTGCGCACTTGATGAGCAAGTAAAGTGACCTGCGCATGCGTTTAAGCCGATTGCGATGTATTTCCTTTAATAAAACACATGTAAGATATGATAGTATTAATGATTTACGTTGGAATCGAACAAGAGGGAGCCTGCATTGTATTTCTGCGTTGCGAGTGGAATCAGAGCGTCAGGTCAATGATAATTTGCTCAAAAATAGTCTGTTTGCAAGCGGCATATAGTAAACCCAAATGTCATTTACTCTGCTGCGCATAATATCACCAAATTAATAAAAACACAATATATCAATTCGTGTTCTGTTTTCTGTCATGCGCTGTGCACATTTCTGATGACGTAAGACGAACGCAAACGCACCAGGGTTGACAGAATCAAGTTGAGTCTGAAACAAAAAATAAAAATTAAAAAGTTGAGTCTGAAACCAAACCAACGCTGCGGGGGGCACCGGGAACAATCGCACTTAAGTTCGGATCGCAGCAAACGAGTCTGAAAACGCCCTATGCTTCAGAAGTTGTCTGCGCATGTGTGCGCTTTTGATGAGCGACAAGTGGGCGTGGAAGCACAGATTACGTATAATATTATAATTTTACAGTATTACCATGATTACATTTCCAGTCACACCCATTGCAACAACAAATTATTTTATGCTAATTTTATAATTTGTAACCTTTTAAAATAAAATAATCTTTAAATAAAATAATGTGAGCTGTTCCTATTAAATTTAAGGCTTTATGTGCTTACACTGAATTACTTTTAATTAGGTTTATTTTTAAATCTCTAAATATAATTGATTCAAGATTTCAAGATTTTTATTCGTCACATACACAGCTAGATAGAGAATATACAACCAGTAGTGAAATTTAAGTCAGATCAGCTCCAAAGATTATTATAAAATACAAAACAAATAGAAAAGACAAATAGTCTATGCATAAATAGTAAGCACACCTTACAATTCTTGTAACTTCAGATCAATTTAAGCGTCTGCATCTCATTACTCTTTCTCACTAATATTTGCTTCATTTTAGGACAGTTGTAGTGTAATGGTTAAAGAGATTATAGACTTATAACCCAAAGGTTGCAGGTTTAATTCCAAGTCTGGCAGGCCTGATTCCCAGGATAAGTTTTATTAGATTCTCACCCATGGCATAGTGTTCACAGATTTAATTTCCCTTTATCACTTTAATTCAGGTTAATAATAAATGACATCAAAAGACTTCATGCTATTTCTATTTCTTAATAATGTTTGTCTGATCCTCAGCCTCCTCTACAGTATTGCAAGGCCTTTATCCTAATTACAATTTGTCTTTGGTCTTTTTACACCTCATTTAACATTTGGAAAGCCATGGCCTTTTAGCAAACAACATCAAAAAAGATAAAAAAAGAAAAAGAAAACTGTATGTGTATTTAAAAGGGATATACTCTATATTACATGACATATTAGACATGTGACCATGGGCCTAACATTTTAAATCTCAGCAGACCTTCATGCTTTAGGTATGGTAATTCATTTGCATTAGTGTAGTGTAGCCCACTGAAAAGCATTACACAAGTTTTTCCAAAATTATGACAACTGTTGCAGTTTCTACAATTAAAAGAGTCTCCATTAATATAACTACATCAGCAACTGTTGAAAATAAAGCTGATACAATACAAGTCAGTTTCCAGAAAACCAAATAAAGGTAGAAAAAGGAACAAAAAAAGGGATTTAAAATATCTTAGATTAGATTAGATTAGATTCAACTTTATTGTCATTACACATGCACAAGTACAAGGCAACGGAATGTAGTTTAGGTCTAAACAGAAGTTTAATAGCAGCAAGTGCAGGATATACAGCGGTTGCATAAGTTACATAAATAAATCAATATTATAGAAGTAATTTACAGATGGATATGTACTATGAACATAATATACAGATGGCTATTACTATAAACAGAAATTTACAGATGGATATGTACTATGAACATAATATACAGATGGATATGTACAATGAACATACTATACAGATGGCTATTACTATAAACAGAAATGTACAGGTGGATGTATAAACAGAAATTTACAGGTGGATGATAAGTTAGGCTATGGTGAGCAGCATTGCAATGGATATAGAGTAGACAATTAGCAATGTAATCAAATACATATAGGCTACACAACACAATGTTGGTAAAATACACTAGTAGACACGTTAAACAGCTCAACAAATCTAGACTTGATATCACAAAAAAGCCACGATGAGTATATATTTAAATATTTTAGTATAAAAATAGGCTACTACATATATTTGAACTATTTTATATTCAATTAAATAATTAATTTATAGCATTAATATAGTTTTATAAAAAAAAATTTATCCTGCACTTTACACACCAATGCAGATTTAAGTCAAGTTTCAAGTATCAAAGTATTTTATTGGCATGATTTCATGATTAGAATATTGCCAAAGCATTGCACATATAACGGAAGACATATAATAGGTACAAACATTTAAGTGAAATTAAAATAAGGTGCTAAGTAAAAAATAAAATATAGAATGAAATATAAAATAAAGTATATGTAAGTAAACAAATTGACTGAAATATAAATGATTTGACTATATATAAAATGTACATTTTAAGCAGAGACATAATAATGTGCTAAAAGTAAAGCTGCTTGTGCAGCTGATAGATGAATTTAGCAGCAGTTGATGTGCGTCTCTTCTCCTCCAGTAACATCTGCATTTACTCTGTTTCTGAACACCTGTGAAACTCTGATAAAGTGTTTCTCTCTCTCACATCTTTAAATTGTATTGTAAATCCAGATTGTATTTTCTGTTTAGAGTCTGATAACATTTTAATTTTTACTCTCATTTTCCCAATGGTCTAAGTATGACTTTTTACTTTCATTGGTAATTTGGTTTATTCTGATTTGGGTTTGTTCAGTAGTTCTGGTCTGAAGTTTCAGAGCCAGCTGGCAGATGGGACTTGTTTTAGGTCTCAGCTCTTGGGTTTTAAGTGCTTCATATTGTAGTGTGTTCAGGGAACTTGAGTTTAGATGTGTCCAGAATTTAAGGGAATGTTTTTGGATATGTATTGTTACATGCATTAGTTGGTGTTCTTCTCTGAACTCTTAAGATGTTTCTACAGAATTCAGCATGCAGGGATTCTATGGGGTGTTTATCTGTCAGACACTGTGGACCCCAAACCTTACAGCCGAACAGAGCTATAGGCATAATAACACTGTCAAAGATTTTACACCAGACTGTAACAGGAATATCTGTTTGAGTAAATTTGCCTTTAATGGCATAAAATGCTCATCTGTCTTTCTTTTTCAGTGCCTTCACTGCCAGACCAAAACGTAGATTAAAGTGTGTTCTAATGTAGTGTTTCCCAGAGGGAATGTGTATCTGTTATCCTGTAATCTGGCTTTTTTCTAGAAGATCATAACTTTATTTTTTTTTTCAGATCGACTGTCAGGGTCCAGTTTTGACAGTATTTCTCTAGCAGGTTTAAGTGTTGCTGTAAGCCTTTGGCACCAGATCATCAGAATACAGAAAACATTTGACTTAAGTATAAATGAATTAATAGATACATGTGCCCCATTTACATTTATTCATTTGGCAGACGCTTTTATCCAAAGCGACTTACAATTGAGGAAAACAGCAAGCGATTCAAGTAAACAATATTCACGAGAAGTGCGAGTAATACAAAGTTTCAAATACAACGTCAAGATAGTATAAGCAAGTATATAGAAAACATTAGGAAAGGTAGAAAATAGAGGTAGAAATTTCTTTTTTTTTTATATTATGAGACAGTTAAGTGCTCATGGAAGAGGTGGGTCTTCAGCTGTTTTTTGAATTGTGAAATTGATCCAGCCGTCCTGATGGAAACAGGAAGATCATTCCACCAGCCGGGAACGGAGAAAGAAAATGTCCTTGAGATGGATCTCATGCCTCTCTGTGAAGGAACAATGAGGCGCCGCTCGTTTTCAGACCGCAGACTTCTGGAGGGGATGTAGGTCTGTAAGAGAGAGTTGAGGTAGATGGGTGCTGTGTTAGTGGCTGTTCTGTAAGCAAGCACCAGTGCCTTGAACTTAATGCGTGCCGCTACTGGGAGCCAGTGCAGAGAGATGAGCAGAGGTGTGACATGTGCTCTCTTGGGCTCATTGAAGACCAGGCGTGCAGCAGCATTCTGGATGTGCCAATAACAAATTAATCAATACAAGAATTAATCAATACAAGAATGCAAAAATACTGAAAAGATAGATACATTGGACATATAGGCCTAGTAATAAATATATATTTCTATATTTATTTCCATTTATTTTGACTTGAAGTGTCTCAGTGTAGGACAGTTGTTAAGAGTATCAGACTCTTGTGCTGTAGTCAGGCTGATTGCTGGTTCGAGTCCTGCTAGAGGCAGGTTTTGATAGGATTGGCTGCACTATACATTTATTACTTTTTTTATGTTATAATTTCTGCATTCATGTGTGTATTTATTAATTTCTTTATTTATACACTTATTAATTATACACCATTTCTCGTCCATCATAATAAACCATTTGTAAATCCACTCGTGTAGCTCCTTATGAATTAATGCACATAATTCAAAAAAGCACATATGACATTTCAGTCACTTGATCATCTCTTTGTGATTAAAAATGTATGCAACGAATGAATGTATTTAATTAGTAAATAAGAAACAGAACTTGCGCTTTAAAGGGAGGAGGAGATGGAAAGAAACTCTGGGTTTACCGAAGGAAACCTACTCCCAACCATGGTTCACAGAGTAAGTTAGATACTGACTCTAAGTATAAGTCACATCTCTTTTAGAAACGGGCTTGACTTACCCCGCTTTATCAGGTTTGACATACCTCCCATTCTGAAACGGAAAACTCAGAGTTTCCCTCATTTCAGGGTTAACATACTCTGAGTTTTAACTAAACCTCCTTTCTGAAACGGGCCCCAGGTCTACTTTAAGCCCCGTTGAACACCCTGTTCTGATGACGCAATTTTTCATAACCTTTGGCTAAAAATATACACCACCTAGGTTATTCTTCCACCCAGGAAAATAAGAAACACCCAAAGAAAAAATAAACCCTAAATGATTACAATAATATGAAGGACCCTGCTGGTTCAGATGGGATTAAAGACAGAGACGTGACTTTCCAAAATAATATACATTTATTTCACCAAACAACCATTAGCTATAATGTCCTAAAATAGGGAATCTCTTAAACAGTTTACCAGTTATTTACCCACAGTTAATAAGAGACTAGAATAAAACCACTTTACCAGAAGGGACAAACCCCACAGCAAATCTGTGCATAATTCCTACAGCAAGCGATGAACCAAAAAAAAAAACAACAACACAAGACCAAAAAAAGTTAACCCTCAATATCACATCAGATACATATGTGGATATATACCCGGCAACAAACACAAACAAAATTTAAAAAGAAAATACAAAAACAGCCACAAAACAATAGGTAAATCACAATGAATATTTAAAAATAGTCCAAGCTGCTTCACTGAACCAAAGTACAAGACATGTTTAATATTCTTGCACAAAAGACAAAAATGCCCAACGCTTACTCAAACATAGCGTACAAATAAATTGGGCAGAAAAAACAATATAAATCAGCAGGTCAAAACCGCAACGTCCATGCAGTCAGCCGTACCCGCAGGACAATGAAACAGCAATATGAAACCGGTCTATGAAACAGCAGCTAGCGCTCTTAGGCCGCACCTAACAATACAAATATAATTAAAAACACAAATAGTCCAGCAGTTTCAAACAATTAAAAATAGTTCACATATTTTTCTTTTGTGTTCATGTTGCATTATTTGTGAGATTTATATGCAGATGACGTCTAACGTCCCCGCCAAAGGAAGTAGTTGCTTCAAGCAAATTGTTAGCAACTGCCATTTTAAAGACACAATAAAGGACACAAGTTGGTTATAACTGGTGTGTTTTATTTCATAGATCAAAATGAAAATGAAAATATTTAGAGACTTTGTTAACCACAAACCTTATTTTAGGCGATTTACCAAAAACCCATTCAAAAAACCAATAGACTTTGGGCGATGGAACCGGAAGTCCTAAAATGCTAACTTGCTTTCCGGGTTTTGCCTACAAAAACACGTCATCTCTGAGGTATTCAATATGGTGCGCTATTTTCACATTACCGACAAATGAGAGTACAATAATTTAGTTGTATGTGTTTTACACTATTTTTTCAGTGATAAATATGATGTAGCCTAATATGGTTAGGCGAAAATGTTGTTTATAGGAAAGTATGTTTAATATGTTTATTAATACGTTTTTTATAATATATTTCCTTTTTTAATACCAAGTGGAGTGAAAAAAAACAAGGTCAAATAAACAAACCCCGAACAGCAAGAAATATGAAAAATATTGAGTGCTGAATTCAGAGTGCACGTGCAGCGTTGTCAAGGTAACAATGTCAGTCACTTTGTGAAGGGAGTTCCAAACGCATGCACAAGAAACAGTAATGCCCTACACCCTTCAGATTTCCTGTAGCTCAGTCAGTGCGCTAATAATCGTTCAAATCCATAACTTCATTCACTTGAACGTGCAACAATGTCAAAACAAATCTTCTGTCACACAGCTTCATGCGTTAACAAATGACGCCGAGTTGTTGAATTCTGATCTAAGATCTGATCTGGCGTCTCTGCCACTCATGATGTCTTGAACCGTTGGAGAACAAACACCTGCGCGTCTCGCGCACACTGTCGCAAAGGGAAAACCTAATTCTCGTGGATTTCGGCACTGTGGTGATGTTTGTACTTTGCAGGAGGGAATCCCGATAAAAAAGTCCCTACCCTACAGGATCGCTATCTACAAACGCGTCGCGTCGTAACTGCGGCTCGGCTCCGCCCGAGGCGCGGGGCGTGCGTCTGTGGGCGGGTTCGCGCACACTGCTTATGGAAAGACGCAGGTGACGCGGCGGTGTTCAGCGGCTCTCCATCGGAAGACGCGACGCGACGCGGATGATCTGGACTCGATCCGCCGCTACTGGATACGACATCTGATTTGAATCCAGAACGTTATTATGATTATTTAGATTATTTCTAAGAGATTACTGCGGGAATCTGGACGGGCGGACAGGCAGGCAGACGGACAGGCAGACAGACACGGCATTCCTGAGGTGAGTGTTTGTGTGTTCTGGGTCTGATATCTCGCGGGTGTATGAAGAGCATCATCAGACCGCCGCAGATGAAACGCGCGCGCCTGTGTCATTTGTATAGGCTATGTGTAAGTGTCTGATCTTCTGGTTTAGATCATGTCATTTTGTATTTCGTCTGGTTTTCTATATCGTTTGTGTATTAGAGTCTGATCTTCTGTTTCGAATCGTGTCGTTTTTATATTTGAGTGTCTTCTGTTTCGGATCGTGATGTCTGGAGGTCTGAAGTTATGTTGTTTGTGTGGCCTTAAGACAGTGACAAATCGTTCGTGTGTAGCGTTTTTCTTTTTCGTTCATGTTTAATGTTTTTAAAAATTGGTATGATTTTATATTGAATTAATGTGAGGATGATTTTAGCTCCTCCACTGGGGTGCGATACAACCTCTCCTGAACAACCCGCAGAACACACACGCGCACGCACGCACGCACGCACGCACGCACACACACACACACACACACACACACACACATAAGATAAACACTTTTTGACCGAATTATAAGCCTTTTCATTTAGCGAGGACCAGCGAAATGTCCTCACAAGTCGGCTGTAACGATAATTCACTGTATTACTGAGGGCATTTGACACTCACAAATATAGCTTCACACATACGCTCAGACGAAAATGCGACTCAATTCTTTCAAAGCATGTGCACGCGCATCAGGGGACACGTAAGGGAGTGATGAAATGCTTCGGGTCAGGAGCTTCCTGTATTATTAGATTAGGCTATCAACATATAGCCTATGGTGTCTAATTTCTGCGTTTTACTGTATTGCGTTAATTTTCTACATATTTTGATCTTCATTTAAATTTATTTGTTTATATATCACAGAATCTTTGACTAATAATGACGTCAGATTCCACACTGTAAACCCCGATAAGGTAAGATAACTCCAAAAATCTGTGGAAATTTAAGTAGATAAGCTTAATTCTTTTGAGAATTAAGGACACTAAACACAAGCACAGTAAACTTAAACTAATTATTTCTATAAACTTTTTTCATTATTCCATGTTATATTACCCTTGAGTTTTTTTAAATAATTCTCAATGTTCTCATGAAGAAACAACAGCCAATTACAGCTGTAGCATTTCAAATGTAATGCCTTAAGATCAAACATTCAAGATATGTTAATTAAATTTTTTTTCAATTCAATTTTATTTATATAGTGCTTTTCACGATGAGTATTGTTGCAAAGCAGCTTTACAGGAGAAAGCAACAGAAAAAACAAAAGAAAGGTAAAAATTACCAAACTTTTAAATCAATTTAATAAAATAAGTTAAGAGTTTGTTATTGTAAATGCTACTCATCTGCACAATGGTAACCTCTTAAAATCACGAATGTAACAAAAATTCTTTAAAATATTAACAGAACATAATGCTAAACATTTATAACACCTTATTTTGACATTATTTCCATTATCCAGTCCATGCAAAGCATGCTGGTAATCACGCTGATGTCATTGGAAGATATAATTAAAATTTTTAAGTTAAGTGACTTCATATATTTGTGTTACTGTAACTCAAAATGTTCACATAGTTAAACACACTTTACAGTTTTGAGTACAGTTCACACATTTTTTATGAGTAGATTATACTGTCTGGGAATACAGGCATCACTTTAGTAAGATACTGTTAAGAATGTGCACATTTAATGAAGTGATGAAATGTTTAACTGTAGCCTAATGGTTCAGTATAGAAACATGTTCAGCATGGCAGTAGTGTGGTTATTATGATAATATTATACGCAGCTCAGGGAAGCATTTTTCTATGCATTTTTCTATTTTTATCTGCATTTTTCTATGCAGATAACTTTTCACCAAATGCCAAAGATGGCAAAAAAAGGAGTTATTTCAGAACTGCTGCTCACCCAGACAGTGTTGCTAGGGTCATGGTTTGCCCTCACAATTGGGCTAGTTTGAAAATGCACTAGCAGGAAAAGCAGCAGGCTTTTGGGCTACTTTCATGTACTGCGGCTGCCAAAATTTTATCTATATACTAAGGATAAATGTTAATTGATTTCTTAATGTTTATTCTAGGGCTGAAACGATTCCTTAATTAACTCGAATACAAAAAATCATCGAGTCATTTGGTCTGCAGCCAGTACTAATTCTGATAAAAAGTCCCCAAATTCTTTGATAAAGTCTGTGTGGTGCCCTGGAGGCCTATATACAGTAGCCAAAAGAAATGTCACAGATGTTATATCATTAACATTAAGTGATGTTATATGAAGTACCATAACTTCAAAAGAATTAAATTTAAAATTAGACTTTAGTTTTGAGTAACGCTAAAAGTATTATTGTAAAGTGCAGCGATGCCTCCCCCTCTGCCTTTTAGACAAGGCTAGTGTTTATAACAGTAATTTTTGGGAATCGATTCATTTAAAGTAATATAATCTTTTGGTTTTATCCACGTTTCTGTCAGACAGAGCACATCTATTTTATGATCTGTGATCATGTCACTAACAAAAAGTGCTTTATTATTGAGATATCTAATATTTAGCAAACCCAGTCGTATCAATTGTTTTTCTGGATTATGTTCGTGTTTTATTAGTTTAACATGTATTAAATTGCTCTCGACTGAAATGTGCAGTTTTATATATTTGCTAGTCCAGGGGACAGACACAGTCTCTATGTTTTGATGTTTTGGAGTAGAGTGTACTATATGTTGCATATTTTGTTTCAAGTTTTAGCAGGAAGTTGATGCAGAAACAGCATATTGAACCTTATTGAATAACTGGTTGTTTCTTTACCTCATTGATGAGTCTTCTCTTGGTGCTCTTGGTGTCATTTTGACTGGGCGCCCACTTCTTGGTAGCAACAGTCGCAAAGTGTCTCCATTTGTAGATTGTTTGCCTAACTGTAGACAGGTAAGTTTGAGGGGGTTTTATCAGTCAAAATAGCTGTAGTCCACACCTCCAAACTTATTATCTTATCGAGACTCCAGATGTGCTAAAACCAATTAGCTTTTTTGAGGTCATTAACTCAAGGATTCACATACTTTTTCCACAAGCACTATGAGTTTTTTTTGGTTGTTCTCAATAAAGACATGAAAGATCGAAAAATTTTTGTGTTATTATTTTTAGACACATTATGTTTGTCAATACCCTTGACTTAGATGAAGATCAGATCACATTTTATGACAAATTTATTCAGAAAACCATGAAATCTAAACTGCCTCTACACTGTGTGCACAATTATTAGGCAAGTGATTATTTTCACCATATCATAATTTTATCCATAATTTTCAAGTCCAAGCTGTATAAATTTGAATGCTTATTGGATTTAATGCATATCAGGTGATGTGTATTTGTGTAATGAGGGAGGGTGTGGCCTAAGGAGATCAACACCCTATATCAAGGTGGGCATAATTATTAGGCAGATTCTTCTCCTCAGGAAAAATGGGCCAAAAAAGAGATTTAAGTGACTCTGAAAAGTCAAAAATTGTAAAAAGTCTTTCACAGGGATGCAGCACTCTTGAAATATCTAAGGGTGTATTCACACAAGGAAAGTCCGCTAGTTCACTTGCTTTGGTCTGGACCAAATAATATTTTATTTTTTGTTGTTTGGTGCGGTTTGCTTTCACACTGCCCTTTTTGCAAGTGAACCAAAATGTGTAAACAAAACCACATGTGTGCTAAGATCATCCATTCATTGGACAGAAAAAAGCAGGAAGTGCAAAAATAGGCTACTCACAGAAATCTTTCGTAGTGCAATTTAAAAAAGTTCTAAATATTAAATGGGCAATAGAATTTTATGGACATATTTATGCATGTTTATTTTAAGATGGATTACATAAGTTCTCAACTTAATAAAATATTACATATGTTTGGTTGTTATTTGTTTTTAAGTATTTTGGATTTTCATTAATCTAAATGAAATTGGCAAACCAGTTAGACATTAAATATGTTTGTTTTAATTCAGAACCAGTCACGGGTAAAACAAGTGATTTCCTGTAGCTCAGTGGCGTTAGCAAAGCTAAGGGTGATGCGCAGCCAGGCGCGAGTATGTACAAGAGAGATGCGCGAATGCATCAAGTTTAAACAGCTCGCAGGATGTTTTAGGAGACGCACTATTACAGAAGACGGATTACTGCAGTTAGGTCGGATCGAGGTCGGGCTATGTTCACACCTTAAACCAGAGTTCATTTGGAACCGGACCGAGACCACCTCTTCAGCTGGGTCTCGGTACGGTTGTTTGGTCCGCACCTGATTGCGATTGCTGTATTCACACCTGCCCAAAAGATCCGCACCAAGGGAGAAAACGAATTTGAGTTCGATTCAAACGAACCAAACAAGACATGTGTGAATAGCCCCTAAGATATTGGGGCATGATCACAGAACCATCAAACGTTTTGTAGCAAATAGTCAACAGGGTCGCAAGAAACGTGTCGAGAAGAAAAGACGCAAATTAACCACCAAAGATTTGAGAAGAATCAAACATGAAGCTACCAGGAACCCATTATCCTCCAGTGCTGCCATATTCCACAACTGCAACCTACCTGGAGTGTCAAGAAGTACGAGGTGTTCAGTTCTCAGAGACATGGCCAAGGTAAAAAAGGCTGAAACCCGACCACCTCTGAACAAGACACATAAGTTGAAACGTCAAGAATGGGCCAAGAAATATCTGAAGACATTTTTCAAAGGTTTTGTGGACTGATCAGATAAAAGTGACTCTTGACGGACCAGATGGATGGGCCCGTGGTTGGATCAGTAACGGACACAGAGCTCCACTTCGACTCAGACGCCAGCAAGGTGGAGGTGGGGTACTGGTATGAGCAGGTATTATTAAAGATGAGCTAGTAGGACCTTTTCGGGTTGAAAAGGGACTCAAAATCAACTGCCAATTTTTAGAAGACACTTTCTTTAAGCAGTGGTATAGGACAAAGTCTGCATCTTTCAAGAAGACTTTGATTTTTATGCAAGACAACGCTCCATCACATGCATCAAAGTACTCCACTGCGTGGCTGGCCAGTAAAGGCCTTAAAGATGAAAAACTAATGACATAGCCCCCTTCTTCACCTGACTTAAACCCTATTGAGAACTTTTGGGCCCTTCTTAAGCAGGAAATTTACAGTGAAGGTAAACAGTACACCTCTCTGAACAGTGTCTGGGAGGCTGTAGTTGCGGCTGCACAAAAGTTGATTCTGACCAGATCAAGAAACTGACTGACTCCGTGAATGGAAGGCTTGTGACCGTTATCGAAAAGAAGGGTGGCTATATTGGTCACTGAGGTTTTCTTTTTGAAATTTCAGAAATGTTTATTTGTAAATTTTGAGTTTGTTTATTATTCTTACTTTAACAGGTGAAAATAAACAAGTGAGATGGGAAAATCTTTGTTTTTCATTTAGTTGCATAATACTTTTGCACACTAATAGTTGCCTAATAATGGTATACATGTAGATATTCTCTTAAGAAAGCCAAAACTTCACTTTTACTACTTAAATGTTCAGGTTTGAGGGTTTGTTAACATTTTGGATTGACCAAGAGCACTGTAGTTGTACAATAACAAAATTAATCCTCAAAAATACAACTTGCCTAATAATTGTGCACACAGTGTGTGCAGAGACATTTTGTCTCCACTCCTCCAATGTTGAGTTATGCGTGAGTTTAGTTTTGTGGAGATCAGAGTTTAAAGCTCTTTTGTCTTTGAACATTGATCCGTAGATCAGATCAGAGTGGTGATGTTGTTCACTGATGGTCCAGATGTGCCTCACCACCTGCTGTGACAGGAGCATAAGGCCTTCATGTCAGAGTTTACCGCTGTCTGCACAGAACCGCTAATCTGACTATAATCCCTTAACACGCATGCACGCATACACACACACACACTTTCTGAGTGTTGAAATTAGCAACAGCAGGTGCCCCTGCAGCATCATCGTTGTTATTGATTAGTGACACATTAGCGTTGCCTCTGATGAGATGATGGTCTGGAGATCTCACAGGCTTCTCTTTCTCTTTGAGTTCTTGTATTACTGGAGATATAAATAAAATGTGTGTGATGCTTTGTGCCTAGGCATTACTACTCGGTTGCTAAGGTGTTTGAATGTATTGCTATGTTTTTCTTAAATGAACAGCAGTATAAACACACACCCTGGTGTAAGTCATACAGGTACAGAATCGGGTGTTGGTGGTGTATAGGTGGGTAAGATAGTCGTGGCTGTGCTGTAATGTGAATATGTCTCGGCTGAAGGAGGTTGTTAGACAAGAAACGCAGCAGATTCTTTAACCCCTATAGATACCTTATTGCATCTGATTTTTAAGGGTCTACTTTGGTTTATTGAGTGTCCGACAACAGGTTTATGTACATACATGGTATAAAAACACTATTATTTCGTAATAATATTACCTTACTTCTTGGCTGTTGACGTTCCGCAATTTATCGGTCTAATCACCGCCTTGCCGCAAGCGTAGTCTGATGTGATTGGTCAGATGGTCTAGTCTGCTGTGATTGGTCAGATCACGATTGGGCAGTCGTGGTCCAGTGGTTAGAGAGTTGGACTCATGACCAGAAGGTTGCTGGTTCAAATCTCAGGACTGGCGGGTAACGGCTGAGGTGCCCTTGAGCAAGGCACCTAACCCCCACTTGCTTACTATACAAAATGTACAAATGTATAGTACAATAGTATGTAAGTCGCTTTGGATAAAAGCGTCTGCCAAATGCATAAATGTAAAATGAAATGTAAATGTCAGATGGTCTAGTCTGCTGTGATTGGTCAGATGGTCTAGTCTGCTGTGATTGGTCAGATGGTCTAGTCTTCTGTGATTGGTCAGATGGTCTAGTCTGATGTGATCGGTCAGATGGTCTAGTCTGATGTGATCGGTCAGATAGTCTAGTCTGCTGTGATTGGTCAGATGGTCTAGTCTTCTGTGATCGGTCAGATGGTCTAGTCTGATGTGATCGGTCAGATGGTCTAGTCTGATGTGATCGGTCAGATGGTCTAGTCTGATGTGATCTGTCAGATGGTCTAGTCTGATGTGATCGGTCAGATGGTCTAGTCTGATGTGATCGGTCAGATGGTCTAGTCTGATGTGATCGGTCAGATGGTCTAGTCTGATGTGATCGGTCAGATGGTCTAGTCTGATGTGATCGGTCAGATGGTCTAGTCTGATGTGATCGGTCAGATGGTCTAGTCTGATGTGATCGGTCAGATGGTCTAGTCTGATGTGATCGGTCAGATGGTTTAGTCTGATGTGATCGGTCAGATGGTCTAGTCTTCTGTGATCGGTCAGATGGTCTAGTCTACTGTGATTGGTTTAGCGCATGTGTTCAAGTTTTCGCGAGCAGGTGGGGATTATTTCTAGTGATGTAGCTACACGGAGGTTAAAGACTCGGACGGGTCACGACTCGTTCGCGTGATTCAGAGTCGACTCCCTTTTTTACAAGCTAATAACTTTGTTATTCGTTCACCTTTGGATTTACAACTTTGGCAGACTGTTTACTTTCAAACACGTCAACATTACACAATGCATGAAATGTAATGTTTATGATCTCGTGGAATGTACTCTTTAAAGAGAATGGCATCATTTCTTTTATTGGAATCTCATTATTTTCTACTTAAAGATATGATGTAAACTATAACAAAATGTTGCTATACAATCTCTTGACCCCTCCCCCACGTCAAATCAGTGACACAAAGCGAGGCGCATAGAAAAGTGAAGCGCAAAAGTAAAACAGTGCCGTAAGGGCACGGTTGACTGAAACGTGAATTTAAAGGAGCGGTGCAAAAAAAACAGTGTGTTGCAAAATCATTGCGGCTAAAGTTTTACTTTGCAAAACTTTATTTTTTCTTTCAGTGCTTTACGTTTCTTTTGCCTTTCTTTATTTTTACTCGCAAAACATCCCATGTTTGCTCAATACTCTATTTTTATTTTGCAAAACATATTTTTTGTTTGCCAACCTTTATTTTGTTTTGCAAATATTTGTGGCCCTACTTTGACTCCATAAATGTGACTCATATTAGATTGAAGTGTGAACTGGTCACTGTCCTGAACTGAATCGCATGTGCACAAGAACAATAACAATACGTCACATGCAGAAATACTGCCTGGCACACTCAGAGTAAACATGGAGGCCACGGAAGTTAGGGGCTTACATTTTTAAAACAATGTGTAGCGGAAGCCACAAAATACAAAAGCTAATGATAAGGAGAAAAAGGATCAGGGGGATAAAGGCAAAACTATAGAGCTGTCACCCCAAATGCTGACTTCTGTGAAGTTGACACCCCATATAAATAATTTGTCACCAAACTGTAGTATTCGTTTGTGCTGTGTTTGTGCTGATTTGTGCCGCAAAACTAATCATTTGTGCTGATTTGTGCCGCAAAACTAATCATTTGTGCTGATTTGGCGGTTGAGGTATTAAACATGATTTTTCTGGTTTTGTTACGTCATTCTCCATCCCATGCTGTCCAAATCGCATCAGATCAGCGTCGTTCGTTTGTGCTCGATTTCTGCTGGTTTGTGCCATTATAACAAACCCTGTTTCTCTTTTTAAGATATAATAATAAAATTTACGGGAGTCGTGACATCACTCTCCACCCCATGTCCTCTAAATCGCCCGAAACAAGTTGTGTTTGTTTGTGCCCTATTTGTGCTGGTTTGTGCCATTCAAATGATCATTGTATGTTTTTCCCTCACATGGAAACAACACACATTATTCGGGGCTGTGACGTCACTCTCCAACCCATGTCGCCCTAATCACCTCAAACAAATGGCGTTTGTTTGTGCTCGATTTGTGCCAGTTTGTGCTGCCAAATGAAATCTGGTTACAAGATTATTTTCTTAAATATAACAAACAATTTACCTTCATGAGAGGTTACGTCACTCTCCACCCCATGTTGTGCAAATCTCTCCAAACTGGCGCTGTTCGTTTGTGCCCGTTTTGTGCCTGTTTGTGCCATTAAAACAAATGATGTAACTTATTCCCTTCATGAGATACAACAGGACCGTTATCGGGAGCGGTGACATCACTCTTCACCCCACGTTGTCCAAATAGCTTCCAACCGGGGCCGTTTGCTTGTGCTCGATTTGTGCTGTTTTGTGCCGTAGAAAGAAACGGTATAACCATAGTTAGACATTAGCTAGACTTTACCCTGTGCTGCGCAGACCGACCGGCGTGTAACACCAAAGTACAGCGAGTATAGCTCTTCCTGCAGTAGTTCTTTATTCTTGAATCGTCCTCGCGGTACAATCTGTCTTGAATTTCACACGAACAGAACCCATGTGCAGACAGCTTCTAAACAAAATCTCTTTATTGACATAACTTAAGGCTTAAGAAAACAGAAAATCAATGTAATTTGGTTGAGTGTGAAATATGAGAAAATTGCATATTTCTATGCCCATTTTGTGCGTATGCAACTAATACATTGGGCCCCTGAACAAAACTGTCAAATCACTTTCCAAATGAAAGAGCAATCCTTTTAATACATGGACAGAGATTATAAAGACAAATGAGATGAAAAACACTTTACTCTTTACTCTAAATGACTTTCTACTATAAACTCATGACAGGAAAGCCAAAGAAAAAAATCTACAATTCTACTCTGTTTATGTACCGGCACACAACAAATAACACATGCAGGGCAGAATTAGGCAAAAATCCATTAATCCTAAAGATAAAAGAAAAAAGAGCAGTCAAATTCTGTCAGCTGATCCAGAGCTTCAGTCCTGATGTTTCAGTCCTAACATCCACTGATGCTCTCAACCACAACAATACTGACAAAATCACACTCAACCAAATTACAACACAAATGAAACAAAACTATATCAGTCATTGGAAAACTCAAACAAAAGAACAGAGTAAAATGCAATGTTATCTGTCCCTAAAGAGAGAATCCAGTATGGCAGACTATCTGTACACAGTAACAGATCAAAAACTAAGAGCCACGTTGACCAGATACAGACTCAGTGGACATAAACTCACTATAGAGACGGGCAGACACAGAGAGAGAGAGAGAGAGAGAGAGAGAGAGAGAGAGACATAAACTCACTATAGAGATGGGCAGACACAGAGAGAGAGAGAGAGAGAGAGAGAGAGAGAGAGACATAAACTCACTATAGAGACGGGCAGACACACACAAACATGGCTTCCACAGGACCAGACTGTGTCCACACTGTCATCTCAACAAAATAGAGACAGAGCTCCACTTCCTAACGGAATGTACGAAATACACGGATATACGGACAATGTTTTATGGAAAAATCTAATCCATACACCAGACATTTGAAAGTGTGTCAAACGATGAGAAACTGTTGTATCTGTTAGGAGAACACAAGGACTGCTGTGTGTTAGTCTGTCCAGGGGCGGATTGGGACAAAAATTCAGCCCTGGCACTATAGCCACACCAGCCCAATCCACCGACACGCACATTTACTACTTATATTTGTTTACAGATGGTAAAATAATAATATAAGCAGTAGTATGTAACAGCTATTTAAACATTTATTGTATGTGACTGGCAAACAACCATATGTTTATTACAAATTTACACACACAGTAAAAATAAAAGAAAAAAAATTAAGGATAATGTTGTAAAGTCTACGTGCTGTCTGTTTATGCCATTTGTCTGCTGTAAGTGTCATTTTCCACAGTATGTTGTTCTTTGTAACTCTCTGCCTGTTGTATTCTCCTTGTTTCTCTTATAGGTTTTTGACATGTTAGACCAGAGATACCCAAAGGTTTTACTACGAAAGTAATGTTATACCGAACTATATTTAAAAATCTTTCCATTATTGTTCATTGTGTGTCACAAAGCACATTGTCAAATAAAATTTGCTGCATTAAATCTAATTTCACATTTTTACCAAAGAAGTGGAAACTGGAGCTAATGTACTGGCACAAGTAACGTTAGTGTGAACTGCGTGCAAATGACTTGAGCTTGTTAGCTGTATTTTCTGTTTTCTTACCTCTATGGCACTGCTGTCCTCCGGTGCAGCAGGTGAAGAATAGAGTTAGACTTAAGGGCCCTTTTTAAAAAGGTTTTCTGCACAGCCTTTCCGTTTTTTTTCCGGTCCATTTTCTAGCCCGTGTTGCACTGACTGCATTGCACTCCCTCTGATGGCGTCACCTGCATGCATGACTTGGACTGAATGGCCAATTCTGATTGGGTCGGTCAACAAATCTCGTGACCAGGCAGGCCGGCGGTTGCCGACTGGACCAAATGCTTAACATTTATTACTATTAATATTACCATAGGAACATTTTGCAAGCCTGTATTGTGTCGGCATATTTTAAAAAATCGGACCGGGCCGGCCAGCCCACATAAAAAAATGGTCTGGCCCCTCTGGCATTTGCCAGAATTGCCAGATGGCCAATCTGCCTATGAGTCTGTCTGTCATAACACAAGAGAAAACACTGAATCTGACCTGACCTGATGTTTACAACATATGTACATATCATTATCACATATCACCTACTTATACTATGCACTAAAGGTATGTACTGTTTTTGTTATGGAAACAATATACAGGCACTGGTACATACTTACAGGAAACGGAAGTGGCCGTTGTTGCCTTGACAACATTGTGGCCAATAACTGTCACACACATCAAAATACATTTCTTCTTTTAAGTATTAAAAATGTAAGTATTTATTAATTCATTGTTTCATATGTAATGTTAACTCTATAGTTATATTTATTAATTTAGTGACGCATAAGTTATTTACTTTTATTAATGCAGTAGAGGGTCTCTAAGCTCAGCCTACTCGCGGTGAGTTGTGGGTATAATCAGCATCGTTTTGCACTTCGAATTTCTAGACCGTAGTAGACCATCCAGGAGTCTTTGGAATACTATTTTCAACATACTATGATTTGGGACATATTAATTATATTTTTAAATACTATTTAGGATGGATAGTATTCGAATTGGGATGCAGCACATGTTTTGAGCTTCGGAGGGAGTGGGCGTGTTGCTGCGGACGGAAGTGGAGTGCAGTGTCGCATTTTGGTGCAATATGGGCACGGGACACGTTCAGAATTAATAAACATTTAATTCACAACAGAACAGTTACATTAAAATAGTTCAGTTTTGTTTTTAATGGCAAATTATTTATATTTCGTTTAGTTTCTTTATTAAGTTGATTTAGATTTTTTATGTTTGGAGTATTTTTTTGTTTGTGACTCAGGTGCTGAACACCATAGTTTGATTGCCAACTGCACTGGAGTGCAGATTTAAATGCATAATGTGAATGACGTTATAACGTTTCAACTGTTGCAGCCATAAAAATAGTTTAGTTTTGTTTCCATGGTAAATTAAATATATTTCGTTTCCTTTCTATATTGCGTTAGTTTAAAAAAAATCACAAAATAGTCATAAAATATTTTTATATGGGTACTACTTTTTTTATAGGCGTGATTTCTTTTTAAACTCGATGTGCTGTTGTGGTAGGCCAGTTTCAAATCGCATATTTGTCACACTGCCTTTGTCTTGTCCTCACTTAATTTAAAGTGCTCCCACACAGCTGAGGTCTTCTGCATTTTTGTATTCTGCATGGTGCCTATAAAAATCCTATTTTGGGATTTATTATGTGTTTAACTTTGTGCGCATTGCACAGATCTGTTATCAAAATAACACACAATAATGAAAGATGCTTTGCGCCGACTGATCTGCGCATTGTTGCATGATGTCCGATATTTGGAGCAGTTTAAGGACCCGGTAAGAACACAGGTTGCATGTCACTGTGTCACACATATCCAAAGTTTTTGGTTACACTTTATTTTAAGGTGTCCGTGTTACAGTGTGCTTATTAACTTAGTAACTAAATAACATGTAAAATAATTATTTGTAATGTGTATTTATTTTTATTTTACTTACTTTTTTGTTACCTGTACCTTGTCACTTTTTTTTAAATGTATGTGCACTGGAAGCCTCCGACACTAAAACAAATTCCTTGTGTGTGTAAGCACACTTGGCAATAAAGCTCTTTCTGATTCTGATTCTGATAAAGGTGAATCAATGCACATTTTCCATTGTGTAAACTATGGCATGGAAAGTTTTTTAATAAAACGTTATCGTGAGATGCGGAGCTCACCGCCTGAAGCTGCATGAGATTTCCTGCTCTTAAGAGCCGCTTCTGGAATGTGATCACGACACATGCACTGGATGATCGCGAAATACATGGTAGACTATGCCCATCATAATCTACGGAAAACTTGCTTGACCACTTTCTAAGTTGCTGTTCTCTTAAGGGAAAAAATTAGCTATTTTCCTTATGTAGTGATACAGTGCTTTTAGCGCTTCTGTCCTGACAGTGCCCGGCACCATTTTCATATTAACGCTATACATTACTTTCACTTTATTCAAAGGGATTTCATACGGTATGTTTGATATACAACACTAGGGAATGTTTTTATATTAAATTATATAAAAAAACACTTCTACTTCTCTTTTCCTTTTCTAATTGTTCTCTGTATACTTGCTTATACTATCTTAGCGTTATATCTGAAACTTTGTATTACTGACACTTCTCGTGAATATTCCTTTACTTGGAAGAATCGTTTGCTGTTTTACTCAATTGTAAGTCGCTTTGGATAAAAGCATCTGCAAAATGAATAAATGTAAATTGTTAATAGAGTATGACTTTAACTTGTGATTCTTGACTATTGTGCTTTTATTTTCATCGCTTTTCATCGGCAACTTTAAACCTTTGTTTCTGAAAATCATTGCTATTAGCCGACTTCTGATAACCATAACTTTTGTAACATACAGTACAGGGTATGAACAAAATAAAAACAGGGCAGGAAGCCAGCTTTAATATGTTACTTTTTAACAATGCAATCGTCTCATGCCTCATCTCATCCTGTTGTGTGTTGTGTTTTCACTTGCCATGGTTTAACTCTCCACTTTTATGCTGTTTACTGCTCTTTTAGCTTTAATGCTGTTCTTGTATGCTGTGTTTGTTGTTTGTTTTTAAGGCAAAATTATAAATGGCTTTGGATGAAGCGCCTGCTAAATGAATAAATGTGATGTACACGTTAAATCCACATGTCACATTGAGACGTTCTGTAGCGAGCGGCACTAAAGAATGGATGAAGGAATGATTGAATGAATTAATAAATGAAAATGTAGAATTGAGCTCCATGTGCATTTTCTGGATAAGCATTAGCAACATTTGAGCGAAACAAAAGCTTTGAATGAAATGAGCTGTGATTTAATAACGGTAGCCAGAGAACTAAAAGAAGGTTTAATTTAAATAATTGTAGCAAAGCAGCTCGGGGAAGATTGAGTTTAAATAAGAGAAGCTGAATCTCTCTGATCTCATTTCACTTGCTGACTGCACTGAGGCTTTAAAGTGAATTCCTTCCAATCGTTTAAGAAGAATCTTAAAAACCAATTCAGGGCGACTGAATGTAATGTCGAGGAAATTTCAATTCAATTTTCTGTTAGTTAAAATGAATTCTTGTAATAACTTGGTCTGGTGTTTTCAGAGTTTAAACAGTCTTAGCATCAATCATTTACATTTACGCATTTTGCAGACACTTTTATTCAAAGCGACTTACATTGCATTATACATTATACATTTGTTTCTGGATATGTGCACCCATGACCTTGGTGTTGCTAGCACCATGATCTAACCACTGAGCTACAGGAAAGAATAGGTGAAAGTGACCTATTTGTCAGATATGGTGACCTCTGCATTTAACCCAACCAGTGAATAGTGAACACACACACTTCTAGTGGTGAACACACACACACATACACTGGGAGCAGTGGGCAGCTAACACTGCAGCACCCGGGGAGCAAACGGGGGTAAGGTGCCTTGATCAAGGACACGTCAGTTGTTACCTGCCGGTACTGAGAATTCAACCGGCAACCTTCATTTCTTTTCGACTGAAGAATGAAATTCATAAATGATGTGGGGGTGAGTAAATTATCATGAAATTTTAATTTGAAAGTGAACTATTCCTTTAACTGATTTTTTTGTCTGGAGCCCTGCCGCAGCTGACAGACCTCATAGCAGGTTTGAGCTTGAAGTTTCTCTTTCTCCCTCCCTCTGTCTGTTTGTTTGTCTCTCTCTCTCTCTCTCTCTCTCTCTCTCTCTCTCTCTCTCTCTCTCTCTCTCTCTCTCTTTCTAGGTCTATCTGTCTTTCTCTCTTTCTCTGCAGTGCTGATGCTTATTCAGCATCTTCTCGTTGTGTGTGTGTTGTGTGCTTTCAGAACAGTGGCTCCCAATTTCCTCTTTCTTTCACACGCTCACATGAATTCTGCCGTGTGTGCGTGTTGTGGATCTGAATGTAAGGAACACACTTCATTTTAGCGAGAGAGCGTCTCCTTTCTTCTGATCAGGCAATTGTAGAGGACAATAGAAGCACTTGAGAGTCTCTGGGCTGGTCTGATCTTGGCCCGATTGCTCTGTTTAGTTTGTTCAGCCAGCGTTCTTTCAATAACACACTGTGACATTGACACCATTGACCAGTGTACACACACCCACACACACAGTTTGAGGGCTGCAGATGGTAAAAGATGGAATTAAGAAGTGATTAAAGTTCATGTGTTTTTTTGTTTGTTTAGTTTATCTCTGGAAAACTCAAGTGTAGTAACTGTAGGGCCCTATGAAATCTATCTTTTACTATACAATAGTAATATATTTGCCCACATATTCACTTATAAACTGTATTAAAAAAAACTACAGTAGATACTTTGTACCATACAGGGAAAAAATCTGAAATATAGGGTATAGTGTACAGCTCATTTTCTTTTTTCTTTTCTGTTTTAGGTCTACCTAAATTTAAATACTGTTTTTAATGAATTATTTTTTTTTTTAAATAAGTAATATTTTTATTTTATTTTACTAGCACATTTACTTCAATTTACTAAAGTAAATAATATACACAGTAGTCAAATAAACACCAAAATCAATGGTGTTGGTGTCGTACAACGTGTGTGTTTGATAACTTTTATTTTGTCACTGCAAAGGGTGTTTAACAGTAGCTTCATGTGTTCACTTGTGATATGATACATGGACGCTCGTGGACGCTGAAAGCTCCACAAGCATCGTCAATATGTTTTTCTGTTTCTGTTTATTTGTTCTGTAAGATTTAATAGATTACTTCTCTCTCTATATTACAGCCAGTGATGTGGAGTGTTTGATAAGAGATAATGGTCTATGGCTGTAGAAGTAAATTTGCGCAAGACTCTTTAAGGTTCTGTACAGTCTTCAGTTGATATGATCTTATTTTACTATAGTCAAATTAGCATAATTCATTTCTAAATGACTTTGGGCTGCTTATCACATGATCATCACACAGTTCAGGTATCAAACCAAATAATAAGCAATAAAGATTTAAATGTTAGTTTGAAGGAATATCTTCTTGACAGAGTTATCACCTCAGTCGGTGGTGTTATTACTGCAGTAGGAAATAGTCTGATAGAATAACATAATCTTCCCTGAAAATCTACTGTAGTTTCTGATGCCATAAAATGTTTTCTTATTGAATGGATTTTGCAGCTCTGTGATTGAGTGATACACTAACATTTACATTACATTTATAAATTTGGCAGATGCTTTTATTCAAAGCGACTTACATTGCATTATACATTATACATTTGTTTCTGGATATGTGCAATCCCTGGAATCAAACCCATGACCTTGGCATTGCTAGCACCATGCTCTGACCACTAAACTACAGGAAAGGATCTGCCCTAGTGACAGTTATGATCTTTATGTAATTGTCTCCTATATTATTGTATTTATTTTTATAACACTCTCCTCAAGTACATTTATTGCACCTTACAGACATTTTTGAGCAATGTTTGAATTTTCATATGTCCTCATTAGCCATTTCTATTTAAATGTCCAGTGTGTAGTTTTTTTGGAGGCTCTATTAACAGAAATGCAGTATAATATACACAACTATGTGTTCAGAGGTGTATAAAGACCTTACATAATGAAGCGTTATGTTTTTATTACCTTAGAATAAGCTATTTTTATCTACATACACCGTGGGCTCACCTAATGCCAGTTTCACACAGCAAGCATGAGCAGAGCCTATGCGGAGCAGGAGCAGCGCGTTGACAGAGCGTTTCCTACGCGCAGCCATTTAGGGTTGGGTACCGAAACCTATGTATTCGGTATGTACACAGTGAAAGTGCTACTTAAAACCTTATAGCACCTGTTAGTATGATCTCTAGACATCAAGCTTTTTACTCTGATTGCATGTTTATGCATAATAATTATTCTTCATCATTATACATGCTGTCTGTTTTTAAATAATGTACATATAATTTACCCTTGAAGGCTCCATATGGAATATTCAATGCATTTTCTGCCTATATTTAACAATAAGTTGAGCATTTAGTTGTAAAAAAGATAAACAGTAAACACCAAATCAAATCATAAGACGCGCAACCCAAAAAACAAACGGCAATAAGACAGAGCCGTGTGTCCCACACAGAACGTAAACACAAAGACATGTTATTGTCATGACCCTGTCTGCAAGACTATGAAATTAGAAGCTTAACAAGAAAGACAGGATCATGACAATAATCGGGGATGTGACAAGGACACACGACCTGAGAGCGCGTGACGTAGACAACTTACGCCCAGGCCACGCACTTCCACACATAACATAAACACAGAGACATGGCACTGTCATGGTCTCGCCCACAAGGTTCTAGGAGATCGTTAGACAAGAAGGGCAGAACCATGACATATGGTGAGAGTTGGGTTCAGTCAGTACATTGACAGCTTAATTAAATAGTTTTACCCTCATATATATGAAATAAATGCATATAGAATCAGAAATCTTGGATTGCTTTAATATAACATTTAAGATAGATTTTTATTATAAATCCTTTAAATGTGCTGTTGTGGTTTGGCCAAAAAAACTCACAGCAGTGTTTTTGGAAGTCATGGCTACATAAGACACCACTTACATGCTTTAAAGGTTAAAATATTACTTTTCCTGTTAATACATCTACAAACTGATCTTCAGAGCGCATTTAGTAAAGACGTTATCTCTTTTGGGAAAAAAACGTAAACGTGACGACATCTTAATCCTCTCACGCCTCCGTAGTGCTTGGGGGAGAGGTGGAGTGAACGCCTGGTTGCAATTCGCAACCTCATCGCTAGATGCCGCTAAAAACTACACCCAGCAGCTTTAAGGCAAAAAATGAAATGCATATACATTCAATTAAATTTTATTTATACAAGCCTTTTCACAATTTCTTTGTTGCAAAGCAGCTTAACATGCATCATAGTTAAAAATGAAAATAATAATAGTTAGAAAATGATATGGTATTATCGCAAGCTCATTTATTTTCTATACATTCATTATATTTTATAATTTTCACCTATAGGTAAGTATGTGAGGTAGGGCTGGGCGATTTGGCCTCAATTAATTGAACATTTTCTATCGATGACGATTATTGAATGATTATTTTGTTTTTGTTTATTTATTTATTTTTTTGCCATGTGTAGTTCACTGACAAGGTTTGTACTGTAAATATGTACCAAAATTGACAAAATTCCAATGTTTCATTAAAGTAAAACAATTTAAAGTGGGGGCGATATCACATTGTGAATTTTTTTGAACCCTGAATACCCTGGTATTTAACCCTTTCTGGAACCTCTATTTGCACAACAAACACCTCTGAATCTTTTCTTTTATGTCTGATGAGGTTTGAGAATACATTGAGAGTCATCTGAGTCTATTCCTCTATACAGAATTTCTCCAGATCCTTCAAATGTTGGTGCTCCTTCTTCTTCAGTTCATCCCACTCATTTTCTATAGTGTTCAGATCAGGAAACTGGGATGACTATGACAGGATCTTGATATTGTGTTCAGTGACACATTTTTGTGTTGAATTTGATGGTTGTTTTGAACCAATGTGCTGATGGAAGATCTAACCGCAACCCATTATAAGATTTCTAGAAGAGCAAGTCATGTTTTAATATTTTTATCTGTTGTTATTTGATATAATCCATGATTTCATGTATCTGAATAAGATGTTCTGGTCCTCTGGTATAAAAGTAGATCCACAACAATGAAGATCTGATGATATATTTAACTGTGAACATGAGACACTTTTTATCCCTGTGTGCATCAAACTCATCTTGTGTTCTTGCTGCCAAAAAACTCTTTTTTATTTCATATGACCATAGACTCCAGTCCTGGTTTAAGTTCCAGTATGGCAGATTAATATGGTGGAGTTTGTTTTTTCATGAGAACAGAAGATGTCTTCTTTAACAGTGTCCCAAACAACTTGTGCTGATGGAGGTGCAGTTTTCCTTTATTATTTATTAAATAGTTTTTGACATTAAAATAAACAGATTTCTGCAATTTTCCATTTGTGATATTTGAAGAGTTTTTGGCCACTTACAATCTTCTCTTTGCTGTGCATTAAGACAATATAGACACACATTCTAGTTCAGGCAGATTTTCAACATCTTCAGCCCATTGAAACTTATAAAATAATTATTGCCCTGATGTTGGAAAAGAGAGTTTGTATTGTTTTAACCATTTAAATCCACTTTGTATTTTGTGTAGCTCAACAATCTTTTGCTGCACATCAGAACTATATTCTTCAGTTTTACTCATTGTGATGAACGATTTAGGGGGTTTGGGCTTTGTGTTAGCCACACGAGTCTCAGACTGCCTGGCTGACATCTCTTCATGGATGAAAGATCATCACCTACAGCTCAACCTGGCCAAGACTGAGCTTCTAGTCCTTCCTGCCACTCCGTCAGAACAGCACCAGCTTACCATCCAACTTGGTCCATCAAAGATAACCCCATCGACTTCAGTCAGGAATCTTGGGGTAATCATGGATGATCAGCTGACTTTTAAGGACCACGTTACTAAAACAACTCGGTCATGCAGGTTTGCATTGTACAACATTAGAAAGATCAGACCATTCTGCAACACAGCTTCTCGTCCAGGCACTTGTCATTTCTAGACTGGATTATTGTAATGCTCTTCTGGCCGGTCTCCCAGCCTGTGCCTTCAAACCTCTGCAAATGATCCAGAATGCTGCTGCACGCCTGGTCTTCAATGAGCCCAAGAGAGCACATGTCACACCTCTGCTCATCTCTCTACACTGGCTCCCAGTAGCGGCACGCATTAAGTTCAAGGCACTGGTGCTTGCTTACAGAACAGCCACTAACACAGCACCCATCTACCTCAACTCTCTCTTACAGACCTACATCCCCTCCAGAAGTCTGCGGTCTGAAAACGAGCGGCGCCTCATTGTTCCTTCACAGAGAGGCATGAGATCCATCTCAAGGACATTTTCTTTCTCCGTTCCCGGCTGGTGGAATGATCTTCCTGTTTCCATCAGGACGGCTGGATCAATTTCACAATTCAAAAAACAGCTGAAGACCCACCTCTTCCATGAGCACTTAACTGTCTCATAATATTATAAAAAATTTTGTAAAAAAATTCTACCCCTATTTTCCTTTTCTAATGTTCTCTATATACTTGCTTATACTATCTTGACGTGTATTTGAAACTTTGTATTACTAGCACTTCTTGTGAATATTGCTTACTTAGACGAATCGCTTGCTGTTTTCCTCAATTGTAAGTCGCTTTGGATAAAAGCGTCTGCCAAATGAATAAATGTAAATGTAAATGTAAATGTGTTATTAATATTTATTCTCATGTGCAAGTCATGACTGGACAACATCATGTTTCAAGTCACCTTGGTGTGCTCAGAAAATGTAAATGAAAACACACTGTCTAAACGTGACCGGATCTGTCTGTAGTGCTGAAAACACACTGTCTAAACGCGACCGGATCTGTCTGTAGTGCTGAAAACACACTGTCTAAACGCGACCGGATCTGTCTGTAGTGCTGAAAACACACTGTCTAAACGCGACCGGATCTGTCTGTAGTGCTGAAAACACACTGTCTAAACGCGACCGGATCTGTCTGTAGTGCTGAAAACACACTGTCTAAACGCGACCGGATCTGTCTGTAGTGCTGAAAACACACTGTCTAAACGCGACCGGATCTGTCTGTAGTGCTGAAAACACACTGTCTAAACGCGACCGGATCTGTCTGTAGTGCTGAAAACACACTGTCTAAACGTGCTCTTAAAGTCTTTGTTCTCAAACAGCCGGTCGCTGCCTGATTACCTGATGCTGCAGTTACGAGGCTTCTTGCACATAAATTCTGTTAGTGGAAATATCTGCAGGACAGAAAGATGATGTGTGCTCTGGAGGTTGTAATTTGACGTTCTGCTGCTGTGGTTTGTTTTTTTACTCTAGTCTGACAGTCTGTGATTTCAGCTTGGCGTCTCGCGCTGAATCTCATCTGGCATGCGTATGTAAGATGCTGAGTTTTGAGATTATTAATTTTCATAATACCAGTGCTGTCTGATTATATATTTTTCCTAGCGTAAACAAAGAAAATATGTTGTTGTGGTTTGTATAACAGGCAGGTCATTCATAGTATTTCAATAATAACAGCATTTCTGTGTGTCTGTGAGGTCTCTCCACAGAACACACACACTCTATTCTCAGAGCCGAGCGCACGTGAAAGCTATTCATCTGACTCCATCAGCATCCCCACTGTTGTAGCCCTGATCGTGAGTGTGAGATTCTCACTGATGTGTAAGATGTGCACGTGGTATGTTTTTGGTGGTCGTGTCTTTGGTATTTGGGGACAAGGTCATTTGCTGATGATGACACACACACACACACACACACACACACACGCTTGAGTCACATTTAATATATGATTTTATATAACCGTGTGTGTGTGTGTGTGTGTGTGTGTGTGTGTGTGTGTGTGTGTGTGTGGTCCTGGTAAACCCTATGGTATGGGGACAAAATGGACATTTTTTTGTCCCCATGAGGAAACAAGCCTGTAAATCCTACAGAATGATGTTTTTTGACAGTGATTCCATCTATAGTTCTAAAATTGTTTGAACGGCTCCAATTAGATATGAAGAGTTTGGTTCCAAAACGCAAGAAATCCATTTTTTTATTTTTTCAAATTTCATGTTTTTTATTATGTTATCATGTTATGTTATCAAAACTAAACAACTGCAGTTTGATTGATATTAATTGGAATGCACAATCAAAAAACATGATTTTTGAACATTTTTGAAAATGGAACCAAACTCTTCATATATTTTATTGTTTTATTTATATTTATGGATTTTTATTTTAATAGAATATTTGTATGTGTAGCAGCATTGATCTGTAACACAAATAGTCTCTTGATTTATTTAAACACAATGACAGCTTCATCAGACAGAACATGGTTTAGATTCAACAGTGAGTTTGTTTGTCTGTCTATGTCCACAAACATTGAATTTGTCCGGTTCATTTTGCAGTGGTACTCCGCCACCATCGCTACAGCTTCTAATTGACGCATTGTTTTCCTAAGCCTTTAGTGACTTTTGTTCAAAAGACGTGCATAACGACAAACCTAGCGTCTTTTAGGTAAACCTTAGCTTTCATTCAGTGGGAAACTGTCGTCCGTACTGCACCTCGAGCGTGAGGTCTCGCTTTCCTGGTGCAGACAGCATTACCCATACAATGCATTTGCTTGGGCGGTGTGCCCAGGTATATTAATAGCCGGCCAAGTAAATTCGGCGTCACATTTTGTCATTTTTTATCCATCAGTGATAATGACTGTATATTCAATCGATTAACTGGATAAACAACGTCTCCACGTCCTTTCTCTTTCCTGACTTTTGAAGTGAGTGGCACGTGCACGTCCTCTCTCACGCGTTCAGATGCTCTCTCTTTCTCTGTGAGCTCTGTGTGTGCGAGCCCTCACCTTTGGTGCGGTGTGTGTGTAGTTAGCTCCGTGTAACAGTGTATTATCCATATTTCAGAATTTGCGCCAAATCGTCTGCACCGTGTTATACCCGATCTATAATTAAACTATCACTTGCATTTCAAAGAAGTGCTTATAATACAGCAACACATTTTATTAGAAAGAGCAACAGCAGTAAAGGTGATATAAACAAATAAGTAATATAGCCAAAATCACAGCATATAGTTGCTCTTTAATGTAGATGTATTGTAATTTTGTCCAATGATGTTAAATTTAATAATAATAATAATTTTTTATCCTTTCCAGAGCTCAAGGACGCTTTACAATAACAACAAGCAGTAATACAGGAGAACAACAAACAGTAGTAAAAGAAAACATAGAACACAAACATCAACACTGTAGTGAAGAGCAAGAGAAAGCACCAAGTTCAGAGTATGAGAAATAGCATTCTGAAAATAGGTGAGATTTGAGTAATGTTTTGAATTCAGATTGGTCATTCACACAACAAAGGGACCGCAAGGAGTCGAGAGTCCGAAGACTGTAACGAACGAGATGGAGTATAAGGGAGGAGCATGTCGCTTAGATACAGAGGGGCCAAACTATGAAGACATTTAAAAGTGAGAAAAAGAATTTTAAATTTAATGCGATAGCCAGTGCAGGTTGAGTAGAATTGGTGTGATATGAGCAGAACGTTTGGTGCGGGTGAGAGTTCTGAATATACTGCAATTTGGCAATGGAGGTTGCTGGTAGACCGATGAAAAGAGCATTACAATAATCAAGACGAGATGAAACAAAAGCATGTATAACAGTTTCTGCATCTTTTGTACTAAAGAGTTATTGAAGCTTGGCAATACGACGTAAATGAAAAAAATGCAGATTTAGTTATGTTGTTTATATAGGACTGGAAGGAGAGGGAGGGGTCAAAAATGACGTCAAGATTTTTAACAGTGACTGATGAGTGAGCATAGAACCAGTGATGTTACAAACAAGGTCAGAAGGAATTTAAGAGGTAGATGATGGGGTACCAATAATAATAATCTCTGTCATTTGAATGAAGCCATGCTTTTCTCATATACGGAAATGTAATATATGTGAATATATCTATATATGAAATACATGTTTGTATATGTACAATCCATATATGAACCCTATTAGAAAATGGAACAATTTCATATATTGACATATATGTCTACCTCATACTTAATATACATTTATTGTCATATATGGAATGTATTATTGTTAATATATGTGTGATATATGCCTTTTTAACAAATGAGACATATATGCGTAGCAAATTATTTACATATATGTTACATATGCTATAATCTTTTCATTATGAAATATATGGTTTCATAGATGTCATCTTAATACGCTATCTTTAAACTTTAACATTATATTTTATTACAGGATATAGACACATGTATTTACAAGTTGCACTGCAATGCACATTTCATACCTTAAACCTTAACAATAAAAAAATAACACATCTTTATTTAAACAGTCTTTATTTAGATAGAAAAAAAATCATATTTACCTGCACAATAAAAAATAAAATAATAGGAAAAGATTACACATATAACTGTTCAAAACACTGAACAGGCACAAGAAACAAGAACATTAACCAATTGTAGTGGTTCAGCTAAAGATCTACAGTTTTGTATTCTCACAGCTTGGTTAGTTTTTGGTTTATTGCCATCCCCAATAAGACCTTGGTGAAGAAATTTCTGGATCACTGCATCTGTAAGAAATCAGTAAAACTTAGGTTATTATAATATAATTAAAAGGCCCAGAATTGTTTAAACTTTTATTGAAAATCAAATTGTCTGAACCTTCCTGTATATGCATTTCAGAAAGTGCCCAACATTTTAAAGCAACTATTTAACTTTGGTTGTGTGTGGTGGTACAGTAAATTAAACGTAATCTTAGTCGACACAGTGTTAAAATATCTTTAATCTGCTTAAAGGCATATTTCAGAGGAAAAATAAAATTACACCATGTTTTGCTCACTCTCAAGTCGTCCTAGGTGTATATGAGTTATAATACCATTTATCCTGGCTCTTCAAAGCTTTAGAATGAGAGTGAATAGGAAATGAGATTTTGATGCTCCAAAAGTTCATCCATCGATCAACAAACTGCTACCTTTAAGATGACAAATATATTGAGCATTAAAACACAGTTGGTTAAGATAAACATTATCTGACTGAGCTTCACCTTCCTAAGGACAAGGCCTATGCAAAGAATATGTCTTACTATAGTAACCCAAATATTCAGTGACATTTGCAATTTAGCATTAATGAAATAAATAGTTGACATTCATAACTAATGAGGGCATTGTTTCGGGCTGGAGAAAAAATGAAAAAGGTAAAAAATATGTTACCTTTTCTGGGTAGATGCTCCATCATTCACATCACTGCCATCCACAATCTGCAGATCCAGCCTCCATTTCTATCATCTCCTCTGGGCAGGTGTTTGTGGACTCTTTTTATGGGGTTACAAACAGACAAAAACACAAATAGCACAATTATCAGCAATGATATGAACAAAATGGCTACTACTACTACTACTAAAGGTTAAAAATACAACTCAAAAGTCATATCATTTAGTGTGCTGTACAATTATGCAACATGCATGTATGTGCTTATGCACCCACCACAGGCATGTAACTGACATGTCAATGTACTTCAATATAACCAAGTACTGACTGTATGACTGTAATCGGTTAGTGTTAGAGCAAACGGTATCAATATGAATATTAAAGTCCCCAAGCAGGAGAGCAGGAGATGACAATGAACAGGCAAGAGTTAATAGTTGAGCGAAAAAAATGGGAAATTGGCTTAGGAGGACGATAAAGCGGGATGATAACAAAAGAGTCAGCTTTCAGTACCAAATATTCAAAAGTGTTAGTATCACGGAAGTCCAGTTGTGTAATACGAAGGTTGTCATGGTAAATTACAGCTAGACCACCCCCTTTACCATGCTGTCTTGGTCTGGATAGGTATTTGTATCCATCTGGCTCTAAAACTTTTAGCTGCAGATAGTCATCAGGAACTTGCCAGGTTTCATTAAGAAACATATCAAACAAATGTCCAGTGTATTGTCAGTGATGATTTCGTTGAGGTAGAGAGCTTTATTCGACAAGAGAGAACGACAGTTCAGGAGTGCTATTTAAAGAGTGCGGGCCTTGTGTGCGTGCGTGCGTGAGAGAGATGTGGGGAGACGGTTGTTTTCTTACCATTCTGTGAACCTGAGCTGGTTTAATGTGTGTATTATATGGTACAGTATTAGTTGGTGTTGTTTTGTCTGAGCCTGTGACTCGTGTAGGAAGAGGTTAACATCAGAGTCTCTCTGTTCACTCGCTCTACTGACAAACTTCCTGTTTCTCTGTCACGTTGCCAAGGTTACTTCTTGTTCTTGTTTTAATTAACGTCTGATGTGGAATGTATACTTCATTATTAATATTAGTAATAGCAGCAGGATCATGATGATGATTTTTTTTGCACATGGATGGCTTTAATAGCATTATATAGTTCAATAAGACTTCAGCATTTCCCTCTGACCCCTTGTGATTGCTAATTTGCTGTCATTGCCTTCTTGGCTTTACTGATTTATTACCCACAGTTCATTGCGCTCTGAGCCTACGGTGCCATTTTAATGACCGTGAAACTCATTTAGCAAAATTGACCAGTAGAAATCATGAGAAATATGTTTCTCATTGTAAGTACAACAAATGTTCACTAAGTTGATAAAATAATGGAAATATTTTACATTTTTTATTTCTAATCTGCCCTGTTAAGAAATAAAAACACTTAGAATTCTGCTGTGATCTGGTTTATTTCTGACGATTTTTGTTATGTGCTGCCCACATTTTTTTTATAATTTGAAGGAGAATCATCTGAGGCAGAGACTCCATTAAGTCTCCTGAGCCATTAATGAGCAACAATATTTCCTCTGGGATGTCACGCAAATGTTTAATTGTTATAAAGAAATGACTGGCTGGTGTTTAGTGGCATGGATTAATCCACTACAGATAGTTAAACAGACTGTAGACGGTACAGCAAGTATCAGTGTTTGTTTTGGCTGTTTTTGAAAGCAGGAAAAAGAATGTGTTCATGTTTATATATCCAAACACTCGATAACAGTGACCGGTTTTGGAAACGCTGTTTTGTACTCTTTTATTCACAAGTCGGTTGCTGTATGGTGCTGCTTTTTTCTGCCGCTCACTACACAGAGTAGACGCAGAGAGACACGACCCCTGCATAGGGAAAGTGACACCTCGCACTCGTGGGTCAGTACTAGCTAAGGTTTACCCCAAAAGATGCTAGGTTTGTCATTATGAGAGTCTTCTGAACAAAAGTTGCTAAATCTAGTGAAAGAGTTGCTAATTTAGCAACAGCTTGTTGCATGAGATAAAAGAAATGAGATTTTTTTGCTTTTGTAGCTCAAGGTGATTGTCAAAATGAACCGCTTACGGAACTCCATTCCTTTAGATAGCCAAAACAGCGACTGCTTGCAGACTTTTAAAAGGCGTATCTTTTTACCCAGGCTTTTTTTTTTTTTTATATGTTTTATTGAATTCTTACTGCTATTTATTTGTGTATGATGAGTGTTTACTGTGTGTTTCGCTTTGTGCAGTGATTTGTATATTTTATTTTCTAATTTCTCTTTGCCTGTTGTAAGGTGACCTTGGGTGTTTTGAAAGGTGCCATTAAATAAAATGCATTATAATGTTGTCCACACAGCCAACTTGGACTAAAACAAAAATAAGCAAGCAGGCAAGTAAACTTTATTTTTGAGTGCTGTACAGAAAATAAATAAAAACTCACAAACATGACAATATAAAAACATCAAATACTCTAAAACAAACAAAATGTAAACATTAAGGGCCCGGCGCAGCACAAGTGTTTTTGCTAGTTTCAGTCCAATGCAGTTCTCATTTTCCCGTCCTGCGCCGTGTTGTGCATTTGCGCTCATTTGTGCGCCCATGGGCATGCTGGTCTATAAAAGAGGTGTGTTCAGGTGCATTGTTGGCACGTTGCTATTTTGAGGAACTGAAAATAGACAGCGCTATAGACCAACTCAAACCTGGTCTAAAGTCTAAAGTCATTGGCGCAATATATATATATATTTTTTAAAGAGCGCATTAGTAGAAAATGCACCTTTGTGCGGGTCACTTTGCTTATTTCACTGAGTGATGCACAGCAGCACACAAACAAGCAAAAATTCAAAACAAAGGTCTACAATGTAAAATGTTATTGTATATTATTTTGTGTACATAAAAATCTGTCTGTAGATTGTCCTGTAGGTGCTCATGCGCGAGGTTAAATTGCACAAGCAGACCAGGACACAGAAAACGTCGGATTTGTATCCTTTTGTAGCCTACACAATAATAATGTGTGTGGTTTCCTCACTAGAGAAGCGTTCAGTCTTTGCTCTTGCAAACTTCGCCTTGTAAAAAGCGAATACTACATGGTGCGAGCGCAACTGACTGGGAATGGGAGATGACACTCTGATTGGTTTACTTTGTTTTGCCCAAAACACACCTATTAATCATTAAGAAAGTAGGGTCAACCCGTTTAGACCATGCACCCGGGCGCTCCGACCGTTTAACCATCGTTAAAACTAGCAAAAGTGGATTCCAACATGCCCTACGCTTTAGACCATGCGCTTAGATCATTAAAATAGGGCCCTAAGTGTTAAAAGCCAAGGAGAAAGTTTTCGAAAGTGATTTAAATGGAGAAACGTAAGAAGCCTGTCTAATAGACAAGGGCAAATCGTTCCACAATTTGGGAGCTGCCACAGCAAAGGCACGGTCCCCTCTCAGCTTACGTTTTGTTTTAGGCACACTCAGTAACAGTTTATCAGCTGACCTGAGAGAACGGGTAGGCATATGAGGCAGCTCAGAGTGGGGCAAGACCATTGTAGACATATCCTGAAGTGTATAGGCAGCCAGTGAAGTGAAGCTAAAATTGGAGAGATGTGCTCATATTTCCAAGTTCCAGTTAAAAGACATGCTGCAGGATCCACTAACCCCCACATACTACATAACTACAAATATTATCAAGTTCACTAAAATAACATTACAACATCTGCATGATCTTCACATGAGACAGAGATTTAGGTGAGTGCTTGTGTCGGGTGAATTTATTTCATTGACATTTGTTAAACTTATCAAACATTAACACACACACACACACACACACACACACACACACACACAGGAGAAACTCTCTATCCTGGATGAGTGAGTTAGTGACTGTGTAGAAAAGGTTATTTTCCAGTCATTCTGCTGTGTGTGACTCAAGTGTTGAGAGAAACAGTTTTAGATTCTGAGAAATAAGTTTCATTTATATGAGCAATCTGAGAGAGATGAAGAGACAGATGGAGACAGACAGAAAAAGAGAGAGAATAAACAAATGGCATCACAGCAGGTGGACGGTCACGCTGTTTAGACGAGGAAAATTAGACTCAGCCAAGGTCATTAGAACACACAAACACACACACACACACACACACACACACACACACACACACACACACACACACACACACACACACACACACACACACTGGCAGTGTTGTGTCTAAGATGCAAGTTATATGAACTGTTTTAAAGCACAGCACAAGGTGTGTCCTGTGATGTCAGAGTGATTGACAGCTTTAAAGAGAGGGCTTAACCTGTGAGTGATGTCACAATGATTGACAGGTTTGGGGGGGTTATGTGAGCGAGTCAGTAATGTCTGCACTGGGCTTTGATATGTTCAGGTATTACACAGGTGGTTTTCTTTCTCAACATAAAATCAAATGAAAATAAAATGCCTCAATTAGAGCTGCAGGAGTCCATCATATTGAAAAAGTGCTTTTATGAACAACAGTCACTTACTCACCAGGGACTCGACCGCTGCGTCACGACACAAAGCGGAGCTGTTGCACAAAATGGAGACCAAGAGACGGCCATTTTACACACATGACTGTGTATTTGTGTGTGTTCAGGTGTTGATCTCTGTGGTTGAATTCATGGCAGTTTCTAACCTGTAATGATTTTCCTCGTGAATGGGATTATGAGCCCAGATTCTGAAGGGACAACATAATATTCAAGCACGCTGTGAGTCACAGTGTCAGTCTGTGTGATTGTGTGATTGTGTACACACGTTTTAAAGCTGTAGTTCCAGACCCAATCCCAATTCTATCTTCGCCCATGCCCCTTGAAACAGAGTGACAAGGGGAAGGGTTGAAAACATTCCCCTAATAAATGGGACACCACTACTACACCGTCATATGTCATCATACGTCACTGCTAGCTCCTTCATCAAAGGAGATGCAACGATGTTTATACAAACTTCCAAGATGCCGCCGTCAGCTGTAGTCATACGAGACCTCAGAGATGCGATCCCAAACAGACCGGGGAAAACAGAATGCATCTGTTTGCGATTTGCATTCCGGAGATGGCCCTGGTTACAATTACTTATTTGAATTCTAATCTTGCGGTTCTCTCGTACAATCAGTAATGCGTAATGTTAGCAAACTTTTGTGACATTTTGCAAGCGTTTACAGGAATATGAATTTGAGATAAAATGTAACATTAACCAAATTGTTTAAATCCTTATTAATGCCAAAATAAAGGCTTACATTACACTTGCATCAGCAGCCATGTTGGAAAATGTCATACCCCTTCGTTTGAAGTGAGGTCCCGAAAAATACTAATTTGAAGGCCCTTCCTCTTCCCCCTACCCCTCCAACCAAAAGAGAATCGAGAAAGTGTAACAGTAAGGGGAAATTGTAGGGGTAAGGGTTAGAAATGGGGTTGGGCCCAGTGACATTAACATTCTCTCTTGTCCTCTGCTGTTCTCTTTTCTCTCTTTATTCCAATGGTTCAATTCAATTTCACAGTTCCTGCCTCTTTTTAATATGATAATATTTATTGAAGTGCTAATCTGTGTTTTCATCTTACGTCACATGACTCTACTCCCCAGTTTGTCCATTTAGAGTGTAGTGAAGCTGTATTTAAGTGTAGTGTACTGAAGTGTCTTGTCTGTTGTGTTGTGCAGGAGACATGATGATGATGATGATGATATTTTGCATGGAAATGAAACCGGAAAGCGGCTCCATCAGCGGCGGCATGCTGTGTTTGATTGGCTAATCAGAAACCATTCAAATAGGCTTTATTAACAGCAGGAATCATGGCTGCTGATTGGATAAACAGATTTGACTTAGACAGATTTGAGAGAGAGAGAGAGAGAGAGAGAGAGAGAGAGAGCAGTGTGGGGAGATTCTGACAGTGCTGTGCCAGATATCAGATTATAATGAAGCCCAACGCTGCCTCGCTGCAGGAGACGCCACCATAACCTCAGCTTCAGCTGTTTAGCATGAGATGCTAGTGCAGATTTACAGCCATGATTAGCAGGGTTCGCTCAACAGCATGAGATTCCTGGCCCGTGCTTTAGCTCAAAGCACCATATGGCAGAAGTGATTATAGGGCTGGAAACGCTAGCGGGATCATCGCCAGGACTGCATGGACACGTTCAGCCTCGCCTACAGAAGCCTCAGAGATGTGAAGCTGTTACGTTATAAAAAACACTGTCTCATAAGAAAAACTTTCTACCTCTCTTTTCTAATGTTCTCTGTATACTTGCTTATACTTTCTTGACGTTGTATCTGAAACTTTGTATTACTAGTAAATATTGCTTACTTGGACAAATCGCTTGCTGTTTTCCTCAATTGTAAGTTGCTTTTGGACGGGGCAGTTGTGGCCTAATGGTTAGAGACTTGGACTCGTAACCAGAAGGTTGTTGGTTTGATTCTCAGTACCGGCAGGTAACAACTGATGTGCTCTTGATCAAGGCACCTTACCCCCGTTTGCTCCCCGGGTGCTGCAGTGTTAGCTGCCCACTGCTCCCGGTGTATGTGTGTGTGTTCACCACTTGAAGTGTGTGTGTCACTATTCACTGGTTGGGTTAAATGCAGAGATCACATTTCAGGTATGGGCCACCATATCTGACAAATAGGTCACTTTCACTTCATAAAAGCATCTGCCAAATGAATAAATGTAAATGTAAATTCTAAGATGTACACTATACTGCCAAAAGTATTGGGTCACTCTATCTAATAAACATGTTTGATGACTTTAGTACAAATCTATATCATGATATTCTATGGAACTGTGTGCTTCTAGTTTAATAGCAACAGTTTGTGAAGAGACCTTTTCTATCCCATCATGACAATGTCTCTGTGTATGAGACAAGATTCAGAAAGAAATCATTGATTCAGTCAGTGTGGAAGAACTTGACTGGTCTGCATAAAACCAAGTCCTGAACCCAGCTGAACACATTTTGGTGTGACTTTGCAGACTTTGAGCAAAGAACTTGAGCAAAGAACCCTTTTGCTTGAAGGTTTGTGTCTGTCCAAAGGCATTATGTTCCTCTGCTGCAGGTTCACAGATCGCCGTTAGCAACCGTATTGAGCTGCTATCACTCAAACTCACAGCGTAAAGTCACACTAACATCAAGTGTGTTCATTAGTGTGTTCAGCGACAAAAACACGCAAACTGATATATGCTCACTTCACAGCTACAGGCTACACTGGCAGCCATTATGATGCTTAGGCGTATAAACCAGGGAAGCAACGATGTATTGGCCGCCGATATAAATCGGCCGATATTGGATTAATTTAAGACCATCTGCCTTTATTAATTAACTGCATGGAGGCAATGAGTTGTATCAAGGCTCTAGACTGCGACCAAATGGGTCTAACCCACGTAATGCATGGATGGAGACACATTCAGTGCTAAAGATGAAGCGGAAGTCCGATCGACAGAGCAGACGAGTGAAGCGATCACTTTTGCAAATAATATAAATATGTTTTGCCTGCAGAATGCAAGAATTTTTATGGCAAATGTACAAAACAGTAAATATAACGAAATATGTTGCGATACAGTGTGGGGCTAATGCAGGAAACAACATTCGTATCAATGCAGCCTTCGGTTCTCTCAGGTTGTTTGTGATATTTTAGCACCCTGACAGTCAGAGCGCGAAATACTAAACTGAGTTCTCTTTCACGTCTTCTTACTTTGAAACGGACAAAATATTGTCAAAATTCCCATATTAGCAAGTATCCTTGTAAAATTAAAAGTGTTTTCATGAACATAAACAGTTGTGAAACGCATGTGTCACAGTTTAAATCCGTATATCCATATACTCGCTCTTAAAGGGGCAGCAGCATAACAAAGCATTCTTGTTTATAATGTTCGTCAAACAACCAAAGACAGGCCCAAAACACTCACTGATAATAAAGGAATTGTGTTCTCCTCATATGAGTTGTTCACAACAGATAAAGGAAAAAGTAGCATACAATAATTTTAGTTTGTTAAAGATGTGATTTAAATGGTTGAAGTGTTGAAAGAGAGTGTGTGTATTAACAATAATGATTTGTATTAATTTGTAATTATTTTATTGGTGTATTAAACACATTTGGATGTAGTTTTAGTGTATCTTTTTTCATGTCTCACCCCACAACTCTGGTGCTACCACATTTAGGGCTGGTGCTTTTGTATGTCTTTTAAATAATCCAACGTTTTGCTGTTAGCAAAGCAAGTAAATACTTGATAAAACAAGATACAATCTGTACAAAATATAGTTTGTCAGACAAGCTGTGCCGTAAATCACGTGGGTGATACCAATATCGGTATCAAAATCGACCGATAGTTGTTCGGTATCAGTCCCAAAAAATCCTATCGGTGCATCCCTAGTATAAACACACACAGGCACTTTCTGTCTTTCTCAGACACACAGTCACTCAATTTTCAGTTTCATTGTACTTAATTGTCATGATTGTGTGTACTTACAGTATTGCCAAAGCATTTAACATAAAACAAAAGATATACAATAAGTACAAACAATAAAGTGACATGAAAATAAGGTGCTAAGTAGGGATGTGACAGTAATGAATTGATACGCTGGATTTGGGGATCTTTGAAACTGATCAATGGAGAGGGTCTCAGCTCTAAAAGACAATAACAGCTGCTGATGTAGAGCACCATCACATGACTACGAGTGTGATATTGCATTGCAATACAACAGTTCAATGGCACAAGTGTGTAGATAAATCAGAAACAACATCGGAGTCTTTTTAAACCTCTCTGGTTTCTAAAGGAAATGGGGATCTACTTTATTCCGCCATGAATTCCAGACCAGCGCAGTTAATCTAACCGTCTTCCGTCAATTTGCGCTGTGCTACTTCAGTGAAGTTATTACTGAGGAATAATGAAGCAGAGTGTGTGTGTTATGAACTGTCTTTGTGTATGTCAAATAAATCTGTTGCAAGTGTGTAAATGTCTTGTATCTGCACTTACAGTTTTGGCACGATTGTCTCACTCATTTGAGTTTGCAAGCGTGAGTGGGGGGGGGTGGGTGCTACCTTCTTGTGACCAATCAAATGAAGTTCCTGATGACTCATCGTTTTCTCTCGTTCAATAACGCACCAGGCCGGCAGATGTCAGAAATTATACTTTAATGCATGCACAGACAAATATAGAGATTTAATACTTAATAAATATACTTGACTATATACGTAACCCTAACCTATTGACCTGATGCCACAATCTATAATTAAACTGTTAATACCAAATGTATGAGAATTAACACTATAATTTTAGTTGTCTCTTAGGATTTGTTTATGGATGCTGTATTGAATAGGCCTTATTTACAGCTGTCCCATACTTTTAAGAATTTAGCGTTTAGTCGTTTGTGATGAGTTACTTATTGTGACTGATATAAACACAACAGCTTACGTCTTCGATCAGACGGCTTCGTGTTGTTTCCAGACGGACCGCTAAAGAACGTGACACGCACGTATCGTGGAAATCCTGTGGAATCCAACCAATCAGATGACGACTTCGAACGTGCTGAAGTGTTTCCAGAAAAGTGTGCCTTATGCATCAGACGTTTAGTCAGATAGGTTGCCTTTAACAAAACGAATAATCATGACATACATCAAGCAAAACATTTTTAAGAAAATGAAAATAAAAATCTTTATGTTAGATAAGTTGCCTATATTAACAAAACGAGTAATCACGGCACACACTTTGCAAAAAATAAATATATAAAAAAAGGAATATGAAATGAAAAACATTTATGTCAAATAAATAAATAGATAAGAAACAAAAACGTTTATGTTAAATAAATGGCATAGCGCTGGCTTTTTAAAATTAGAAGAAAAATAACATTCAAACGTATCTGTCTCTTGATGACAGTTCTTAAAAAACATGTTCTTTGCCAGAAAACCTTCCTCCATCATCTTGTCAGTCACTTCACTCTCCTCACATGATGAATAAAACCTGACTCCTCCTGCTGATCTTTGCTGCGACACTTGATCCGCTTACGCTGAATACAGCAGACGCGTCTGGTCTTTAACTAAACAAAGTTATTTAATACTATAAACATTCAAAATGACGGTGGGGGTTGGTGTTGCGATGGACAAGTGACTATCGCAACAAGCCAAGTGCTAGTAAAGTAAAGAAAAAAAAGATGAAATGAAATATAAAGTAATAAAATATATGTAAATAAAACCGGGACTGAAATAATGACACAATGCATTGTTTTTTTTTGCCCTGCAGAGTGACTCATTATATAACAGAAGGTTCTCTTCTGACCTGAGATCAGGGTTTACAGGCACTGAAGGAGCGTTGCATTAACTCATGCGGCTGACCTCAGGATTGATGTTTCAGATGCTGTCAGGAGAGAAAGTCGGTCAGTTAGTATACAGATAACAGTCAGAGCCGTCTGTACCGCAGTGCCCTGTGTAGTGCACTGGAGCGTCTTATCTGTGTGTGCTGTGTGATGAGACGCACACCGGGGAGAGTGTTATCAGTAAAGCACTGATAGAGCGTTCCAGTATTCTCACTGTGACCTTCATGCTGCTTTTCTGTGTTTCTGACAGCAAATTCACTGTGAGGTACTCTAGTCTGAGTGACCGGTAGAGCGACATGTCCCCACAAAGATAGTAATACCAGTAGATTTTGACCTTGTGGGGACATTTTTTAGGTTCACAGCACATCCCAGCATGCTTTGTGTGGCACTGGATAGACAGAGTACTTGTGTTTTTTAGATGAGAGAGACTTTTATAAATGTATAATATTCTGTCATGTTCGAGCTGATCATCTGGTGGATTAGAGTCTTTGTCTCTCATCAGCAGCAGCAGGTTTGAATGTTCGTACACCCGCTGGTTCACTAAGTCACTCGCTCGCTCGCTCACTCACTCACTTACTCACTCACTCACTCACTCACTCACTCTTTTGTTCACTCACTCACTCACTCGTTCACTCAGTCACTCTCTCACTTGCTCACTCTCTCGTTCACTCAGTTGCTCACTCTCTCACTCACTCTCTCATTCACTCACTCTCTCGTTCACTCACTCACTTTCTCGTTCACTCACTCTCTCATTCACTCACTCTCTCGTTCACTCACTCACTTTCTCGTTCACTCAGTCGCTCACTCACTCACTTTCTCGTTCACTCAGTCGCTCACTCACTCACTCTCTCGTTCACTCAGTCGCTCACTCACTCACTTTCTCGTTCACTCAGTTGCTCAGTCGCTCACTCTCTCATTCACTCACTCACTCACTCTCTCGTTCACTCAGTTGCTCAGTCGCTCACTCTCTCGTTCACTCAGTTGCTCAGTCGCTCACTCTCTCATTCACTCACTCACTCACTTTCTCGTTCACTCAGTCGCTCACTCACTCACTCTCTCGTTCACTCAGTCGCTCACTCACTCACTTTCTCGTTCACTCAGTTGCTCAGTCGCTCACTCTCTCATTCACTCACTCACTCACTCTCTCGTTCACTCAGTTGCTCAGTCGCTCACTCTCTCGTTCACTCAGTTGCTCAGTCGCTCACTCTCTCGTTCACTCAGTCGCTCACTCGCTCACTCTCTCGTTCACTCAGTCGCTCACTCGCTCACTCTCTCGTTCACTCAGTCGCTCACTCACTCTCTCGTTCACTCAGTCGCTCACTTTCTCGTTCACTCAGTCGCTCACTCGCTCACTCTCTCGTTCACTCAGTCGCTCACTCACTCTCTCGTTCACTCAGTCGCTCACTTTCTCGTTCACTCAGTCGCTCACTCGCTCACTCTCTCGTTCACTCAGTCGCTCACTCGCTCACTTTCTCGTTCACTCAGTTGCTCAGAATTACACTCCAGTCTCTGTAATAAGGTGCAGATTTGAGACTCTCGGTGTGTGTGAAGCAAATTGCTTTTTGACAGTTTAGTTAAGATGATAATGCAGAGTCATTTACTGCAGACAATTTCCTTTGGATTGCCCTTTGCTGACATTCTGTGTGTGTGTGTTTCAGGGTGTAATGGTGTGTTTGTTTTGGTTGCAGTTGAAAACATCTTTATTGTATATTTTAAAGTCAGAACAATAGATTTCTGCAGATGATTTTGAAATTCACTTGTTCACTCAGACTGCATAATATGAACTACTCATTTAGACAGAAAGACTGTGTGTGTGTGTGTGTGTGTGTGTGTGTGTGCGTGCGTGCGTGCGTGCGTGCGTGCGTGCGTGCGTGTGTGAGAGAGAGAGAGGTCTGGTGAAGGGTGTTTAATTGTGAGTTGTTAAAGTGTCTCTTGGGAATGAACGTGCAGGTCTTCATGAAGGCCGAAGGGTCGAGAGCATCAATCAGATTTGTCTTGTCAATGACTTGATTGTGCTTCAGATGAGCTGAGAGCTTTGCTGTAATACACACATCAGCATTCAGCACACATGAAAGATGATCAGTCACGTCTCAATGTTTTTGTGATGGCCTGTTCAGTTCTTTGTGCATCTGTAGTTGGAAGGGACGGTTGTATGAAAATACACTTTCATGTGTCACCCTACATTTGTGTCAGGATTGTGTTGAGTTTTTGCTAAGGTTGTGTCTGCCGTAACTTATGAAGTGTTTTTATTTGTGTGTTTTTGTCTTGTAGGCCTGCAGGACATTGAATTTTGGAGGGCAATAAAACGTTTCCTGACATGATTACTCATGTAGATCAAAGCCGCTTGGAAAGACTTGCTAGATTCCATCGCTGATAGACAGTGAAGAATGAAGAAGGATCTCCTTCAGCTAAAAACACAAATTTCCATTTCTGTCCCTCCTTTTTATCCAGTCTGTGCCTGATGTACCAGCTCATGGAGAGACTACAGATAGAGTCTGGATAAAGCCGAGACAGAGAAACAGAGAGAGAAAAGAAGACCAAAGCAAGAGAGTCTCTCTCTCTCTCTCTCTCTCTCTCTCTCTTTCAGAGAGGGCAGTTGCGCTGAGCCGGCAGGGTTGGGAATTTGGCAAACCTCAGGAAAAGTCAAAGAAACACACTGTACTTGCCACCGACATCATTTGCCTAAGAAGGGAGTAGTTTTTCGTTGGGTGGTGTGAAATGAAGGCAAAATGTTGTTTCTCCGTGTGGCCCCTGGGGCCGGTGCTGTTAGCCGGGCTCTTTGCATACGCCGGGGCCCTCGAATTCGGTGGCGGTCCCGGGCAGTGGGCACGTTACGCCCGTTGGGAAGCCGGCAGCATCGGAGAGCTCAGCTTTAGCCTGAAAACCAACGTGAGCAAAGCGCTGGTCATGTACCTCGATGATGGAGGAAACTGCGATTTTCTGGAACTGCTGATCGGCGACGGACACCTGCAACTCCGATTTGCCATCCACTGCGCCGAACCCGCTTCACTGCAGATGGAAACTCGTGTCAACGACGACAGATGGCACATGGTGCTGCTTACCCGTAACTACCGTGAGACCATGCTGATGGTGGATGGTGAAACCAAAGTGTCCGAAGTCCGTTCCAAGCGCAGAGAAATGGCTGTGGTCAGTGATCTCTTCGTGGGAGGAATTCCGCCTGACGTTCGTCTGTCCGCCCTCACGTCCAGCACAGTGAAATACGAACCTCCGTTTATGGGTTTGATCTCCAATCTGAAGGTGGGAGAGATGCCGCCGACTCTGCTGAACAGTAACGGGATTCAGAATGATCTGGAGTACCTGTGCAGCAAACAGAACCCGTGTCTGAACGGAGGATACTGCACCATCCAGTTTGGAGAAGTTCACTGCGACTGTTTGCATACTCGCTTCAGAGGAAAATACTGCAAAGAAGGTAAAACTGCTCCCTTTAGCCTTCTTTACTCTTTTTCTGTTTATGGCCATTTAAAATGAGCTGGATTCTGTGTTTATTAACCAAATATTGTTTTCCAAACAGCATGTAAATGAATTCCCTGTGTGTAACTCGCATTCTGTCAATCCGGGCCTTTGACGTCAATGAGCTGCTTCAGGAATCACTTTATAAATAAACACCATGAACCATTTCTGAAGCATTCACTTACAGACGACATAAGGTTTCCAAAAAAGAAATAAGTGCCTTTTATGTTGTCATACGTGTAATGGAAACCAAATGTTAGATGTATAAACTTGAGAGAGAAACATTTTCATTTCTAATTTATCACCAAAGAAAACTAAACTTGTTTTTGATACTTGTACAGTATATACATTACATTACATTACAAGACAGACATGAGTGGCCCGCTGTAAAAAAACAAAAACCCTGAACGTCATCACACTGGACTCATGTAGGGAAAGATGCTGTTTGTTTGTTTTGATCTAGTTTAGGATGAATAATTGAATATGTTCTCGTGACTTGATTTAAGATTTGCACTCGTGGCCGCTCACACTGTTTTCATTGATCTGACAGAAATCTTCTTCATCTCTTTCCACTGTTGACTGCTCAGAGTTTAGGGGCTATTCACACATGTCTTGTTTGGTTCGTTTGAATTGAACTCAAATTGAACGCAACCTGCCTCTCTAATCACTTTTTTAACATTATTTTATGCATTTGGCAAACGCTTTTATCCAAAGCGACTTTGAAACAAATGTATAGTATAATGCAATGTGAGTATGTGCAATCCCTGGGATCAAACCCATGACCTTGGCTTTGCTAACGCTACAGGAAATCACTTGTTTTACCCGTGACTGGTTCTGAATTAAAACAAACATATTTAATGTCTAACTGGTTTGCCAATTTCATTTAGATTAATGAAAATCCAAAATACTTAAAAACAAATAACAACCAAACATATGTAATATTTTATTAAGTTGAGAACTTATGTAATCCATCTTAAAATAAACATGCATAAATATGTCCATAAAATTCTATTGCCCATTTAATATTTAGAACTTTTTTAAATTGCACTACGAAAGATTTCTGTGAGTAGCCTATTTTTGCACTTCCTGCTTTTTTCTGTCCAATGAATGGATGATCTTAGCACACATGTGGTTTTGTTTACACATTTTGGTTCACTTGCAAAAAGGGCAGTGTGAAAGCGAACCGCACCAAACAACAAAAAATAAAATATTATTTGGTCCAGACCAAAGCAAGTGAACTAGCGGACTTTCCTTGTGTGAATACACCCTTGGCAAGATCTAGTTTGAACTTGGATTCCCAGATTTCTCTCTCTCTCTCTGTGTGTGTGTGTGGTAATGGGATGGGTAGAGTTAAGAGGTCATGGAGAGTTGAGAGCGTTATGTTCTCAGTGAAAGTAAGAGCAGAATAGCAATGCACTGTGACCGCAGGAATCATTTGCCCTTTAGAGAGAAGAAGGACAGAGAATATTTACATGCTCTCTCTCTCTCTCTCTCTCTCTCTCTCTCTCTCTCTCTCTCTCTCTCTCTCTCTCTCTCTCTCTCTCTCTCTCTCTCTCTCTCTCTCTCTCTCTCTCTCTCTGTAAACTGAACACACAGCAGAATGTTCATTTCTCTTTAGCCGATAAATATTCTTTATTGTTGTATTATGTTATTTTATTTAAAGATTTTCACATATTTTCTCACTTTTTTCATCCTCATGTTGTTCAAAATTAAATGGTTATGTGGAAAGGAGGGATTTAAGATAATGTTGTAGTAAACAACTACTTAAACCTTTACACACAACTATTACAACTACTGTATGTACTGACGGTCATCTCATATATACACTATGTTTACTGTCACTTACTTGTTCTTTATTCATCTTTTTTCCACATGTTAGAATAACAGCAAACTCATTAAAACTATGGAACACAAACTAACACAAATGAATACAAATGTCACTTTGGAAAATCCAAGTTCTGTTATATATGTCAGTAAATTGTGATTTTTCTGATCTGACATGATTTTTAGCTCTCATTTATTTTGACCTCTGACTCTGAGACCCGGTTTCATAGACAAGGTTTAAGGCTGGTCCTGACTAAAATGAAGGTTTAAGCTCACTTAACAGTAAATAACTTATTCAGACATATCTTACAATGCATCAGTGCCATTGTTTACAAAATACCAGTAAACACCAGTATTTTTAAAAAGCGACTTAAAGTTGGCTTAAGCCAAGCCAACATCATCCATTTAAAAAAATATATTATTCTTTTGTAATGAAAGAAATGAAGTGTTGGCACAATTATATTTTGTATATAAAAATAATTTCAAACACCTTAAATTAAAAGATGAGTTGAAATATGTCAGTCGAGTAACTCTAAACTTCTGACCGGTGGTGTCTTTGAATCATTTTTGTTTGGTTTTGGCGTTATTGTATTTGTTTGGATCTTATATGATTGTGTCTTTTTTGGTTTATGCAGTGCTAAAAGCTCTCGTTGAGAATGGAAGTGTTTGTAGTGTTATGCGCAGATGTATGGAAAATGATGGCATGGAAAAACGGAGGTCAGAAGGTATTTATTTGGCGTTAATATGAAGTTGCAATTTCACAACACGTGACTAACACTTACGAAAAACAGTACAATGCGGCATAACTTGTTTTCTTCCGCTTGCAGCTTGATTTACACTTGATTTACACTAAAAAAGAATTTTTGCACATGCACAGTCACGTACACCATTTTACAAATTTTATCCTGCGCATGCAAATCTTTTTTGCATCGTTTTACCTTCATACAGATGATTGATGGATGTCACTCTGAAGTGAAGTGCAGTCAGATGGGTTTCATAAGCGTTGTGTTGGCAGAAATAAAGCGTTGTCTTTCTGTAATCACAGATGTGAAATGAGATCAAGAGGGCAGAGGATTAAGAGTGATCATTTATACAACAGGAGCGATGTGCAGCGGCTCGTGTTGATTGGATTACATTGACTTTATGAGCAAATGTCTCTGGAGTAAATTACAGACAGATGCTCGTGTTAAACATCTACAGCGTCACAACAGAACTACACAAGCAGTTATAACATTAAACCCTTCATGAAATACAAAACAACTGCTCTGCCACTGATCACACACACACACACACACACACACATTCATCATACACTAACAAGCAAAACAATTCTACTTGTACATATACAGTAGAGAACATCTACAACAAACACATGTTGTGTCATGTGATGTGAGCGTCAGACAGAGCAGATGTTTAGCTGGATGTTGTTGACTGATGAGTGCGTGGGAGATTTTATTTACTAGATTCAATTGCCCCTCAGCCTGGATTTTACTCGGTTTTTATGATCTTCTTTATAGGATCCTGACATCTTTCTCTCTCTGCCTCACATACTCTGATAGTGACGCTTCACTTTATTTCCTGTGAAGAGAAGTGCTTTCTTCACAATTAATGTCCAGATAGTGTAATGTTTCATCAGCACAGTGATCAGCAGGTGGTTATCACAACAGACGTTTGGTTGAAATAAAAGTGTTTAAAGAGTAAATAGCTTCTGATTTTTAAGGGCCTACTTTGGTTTATTGAGTGTCCGACAACAGGTTTATGTACATACATGGTGTAAAAACACTATTATTTCGTAATAATAAGTCGTTTTTATTACCTTATTTCTTGACTGAATCTCAAATGATTCGTTCCGCGATTCATCGGTTTAATCCCCGCCTTTCCGCTAGCGTAGTCTGCTGTGATTGGTCAGATGGTCTAGTCTGATGTGATTGGTCAGATGGTCTAGTCTGCTGTGATTGATCAGATGGTCTAGTCTGCTGTGATCGGTCAGCTGGTCTAGTGTTCTGTGATTGGTCAGATGGTTTAGTCTGCTGTGATTGGTCAGATGGTCTAGTCTGCTGTGATCGGTCAGATGGTCTAGTGTTCTGTGATTGGTCAGATGGTTTAGTCTGCTGTGATTGGTCAGATGGTCTAGTCTGCTGTGATCGGTCAGATGGTCTAGTCTTCTGTGATTGGTCAGATGGTGTAGTCTGCTGTGATTGGTCAGATGGTGTAGTCTGCTGTGATTGGTCAGATGGTCTAGTCTTCTGTGATTGGTCAGATGGTCTAGTCTGCTGTGATTGGTCAGATGGTGTAGTCTGCTGTGATTGGTCAGATGGTGTAGTCTGCTGTGATTGGTCAGATGGTGTAGTCTGCTGTGATTGGTCAGATGGTGTAGTCTTCTGTGATTGGTCAGATGGTGTAGTCTGCTGTGATTGGTCAGATGGTGTAGTCTGCTGTGATTGGTCAGATGGTCTAGTCTGATGTGATTGGTCAGATGGTGTAGTCTGCTGTGATTGGTCAGATGGTCTAGTTTGATGTGATCAGTCAGATGGTCTAGTCTGCTGTGATTGGTCAGATGGTGTAGTCTGCTGTGATTGGTCAGATGGTGTAGTCTGCTGTGATTGGTCAGATGGTCTAGTTTGATGTGATCGGTCAGATGGTCTAGTTTGATGTGATCGGTCAGATGGTCTAGTCTGATGTGATCGGTCAGATGGTCTAGTCTGCTGTGATCGGTCAGATGGTCTAGTCTGATGTGATCGGTCAGATGGTCTAGTCTGCTGTGATCGGTCAGATGGTCTAGTCTGCTGTGATTGGTCAGATGGTGTAGTCTGCTGTGATCGGTCAGATGGTCTAGTCTGATGTGATCGGTCAGATGGTCTAGTTTGATGTGATTGGTCAGATGGTCTAGTCTGATGTGATCGGTCAGATGGTCTAGTCTGATGTGATCGGTCAGATGGTCTAGTCTGCTGTGATTGAAACGGCTCGGGAGAGTGGCTAGCCCCGTGTCATTTACACATTTACATTTATGCATTTGGCAGATGTGTTTATCCAAAGCGACTTACATTGCATTATACTATACAGTTGTTTATGAGTATGTGCGATGAAACCCATGACCTTGGCATTGCTAGCACCATGCTCTAACCACTGAGCTACTAGTCTTGCGTAGCCTTCATACTGAAGGTTTGGGAACTTTAGCCGCCTTTTTGGTCAAGGCCCGCCCAAAAGTCAGTTCAACCAATCAGATGACGACTTCGAACGTACTGAAGTGTTTCCAGAAAAGTGTGCCTTATGCATCAGATTTCAGCCAACGGCCCGTGGGTGTGATGTCTGAGACTACTGCGCTACAGGAAAGCGTTGTCAAATGTTCCTTCACTGTTATTTTCTTGCACCTCACATACAGACGAAGACACATCTCTAATGGGCTTTTACATACATCATTAACAACTAGTTGTTGAGTTTGGTTCTGTACACACTGCGTAGAGTTCAATCGTAACACAATCACTTTTCTCCATTCAGCGTCTCTGGCTCTTAATTTACTCCTGTTGAATGTACTTTTATCAGTTTAGCCGTCTGAAGGTCCTGAGCGAACACACAAGCGTCCTGTGAGGTTAAATCCACACCTTTCCGCCTTCAGATGAAAGTTACGAGCCAAGAACACACACATTCATTCTTTAAAGTTAAGCAAATTCTTAATGTACAGCTTTTTTCATCTTCAACACTTCCTCAATATGAATGCATAAATACACTGATGGATGTCAAATTATTCAATCATTTCTTGACCAGTGACCACTACTTTGATTTCTGTGTGAAGTGTGTGTCATTGATTTTACTGCTGTAGAAACTTCTTCTGTATGTCTTGTCTTCATGATTCTTCATGAAAGCTGGAACATCTCTGCAATTGTGTGAGAGATTCTGGTGTCTGTTTCAGTAATTTGAGTGAGTCATAACTGAAAACCCCCACAATGCTAATGCTAATGTTATTTATACAGACAGAACACAGGGACGTGCAGCGTGCGCTCTCACATCACTCACTCTTGAAATCACAGATTTCATTTAATATAATGAAGTTTCACGTGGAAAAGAGCAAATAAACAGACCGTATGACGTGAAGATGTGTTTGTGTGGAAGGTTGACGGGTGATACTTTTGTCACACTGTCTGTATGTGTGTGTATGATTACAGTGTAACCTTTTCCACCCTTCTCTCTGTCTCTATCTGTGTGTGTGTGTGTGTGTGTGTGTGATTGGTTGTTGGTGATAAGCTCCGCCCCTCCCTCACAGGCTCCAGGTGTCGATATGGCATTGATAAACTGCCAGCTTGCTCTTGTCTGCAGTCTCATCTTTCAGAGTTTCTCTCTGTACATGTGGACTAAAGTCACGGCTCCTCCTTGAAGATCTTCGGTTCAGAGGCCAGAAGATTTTTCATGTATTGATTGGATTGTATGTGTCCCATCACAGGAGCAGAACGTTGAATCTGTCATAGACTACTGAAAACACATCAGACGCGTGTGCGTGTTGTGTTTGCGAGTGCGTGCCTGTGTGTATGAGGTGTGTGTGTTGTGTTTGCGCGTGAATGCGTGTGCGTGTTGTGTTTGCGCGTGCGTGCATGTGTGCGTGTGTGTGTTGTGTTTGCAGACTCTCAGAGTAAAATAAAAGAACGATTATCCTCAACGGAGAGAAATGTAGATTTAAAACTTGACAAACAAACAGAGACAGATGGATTTTCTGTGTAGTTTGGGTGAAAAATGGCCTGAGGTGAGTGTCACTGTTGGTAGAGACCCATGTCAATCAAAGTGAGAGGTGGGGTTATTGAGTGGACGGGGGTCTGTCTGATGTGATTTGATGTGTTTGGTGGGAGACTGCAGTCATGCACAAATAGCACAAAGTGTTTTATTTATTAAGATTGAAAAAGTGTGAGTTTACAGTTTGATTTCAATCTGTGGACGACTGACACACAAAAGAGCATTATTAGTCCATTATTCCATGTGTCAGTTTGTGTGTGTTGTGTCAGTCAGTGTCAGTTTGCGTGTGTTGTGTCAGTCAGTGTCAGTTTGTGTGTGTTGTGTCAGTCAGTGTCAGTTTGCGTGTGTTGTGTCAGTCAGTGTCAGTTTGTGTGTGTTGTGTCAGTCAGTGTCAGTTTGCGTGTGTTGTGTCAGTCAGTGTCAGTTTGTGTGTGTTGTGTCAGTCAGTGACAGTTTGTGTGTGTTGTGTCAGTCAGTGTCAGTTTGTGTGTGTTGTGTCAGTCAGTGACAGTTCGTGTGTGTTGTGTCAGTCAGTGTCAGTTTGTGTGTGTTGTGTCAGTCAGTGACAGTTCGTGTGTGTTGTGTCAGTCAGTGTCAGTTTGTGTGTGTTGTGTCAGTCAGTGACAGTTTGTGTGTGTTGTGTCAGTTTGTGTGTGTTGTGTCAGTCAGTGTGTGTGTGTGTGTGTGTGTGTGTGTGTGTGTGTGTGTGTGTGTGTGTGTGTGTGTGTGTGTGTGTGTGTGTGTGTGTGTGTGTGTGTGTGTCAGTCAGTGTCAGTTTGTGTGTGTTGTGTCATTCGTCAGTCAGTGTGTGTGTGTCAATCAGTGTCAGTTTGTGTGTGTTTGTGTAGGTGTCAGTTTGTGTGTGTTGTGTCAGTTTGTGCGTGTTGTGTTGGTGTCAGTTTATGTGTGTTGTGTCAGTTTGTGCGTGTTGTGTCGGTGTCAGTTTGTGTGTGTTGTGTCAGTTTGTGCGTGTTGTGTCAGTCGTCAGTCAGTGTGTGTGTGTGTGTGTGTGTGTGTCAATCAGTGTCAGTTTGTGTGTGTTTGTGTCAGTCGTCAGTTTGTGTGTGTTGTGTCAGTTTGTGTTTGTTGTGTCAGTTTACATGTGTTGTGTCAGTGTCAGTTTGTGTGTGTTGTGTCAGTTTGTGCGTGTTGTGTCGGTGTCAGTTTGTGTGTGTTGTGTCAGTTTGTGTGTGTTGTGTCAGTCGTCAGTTTGTGCGTGTTGTGTCGGTGTCAGTTTGTGCGTGTTGTGTCAGTTTGTGTGTGTTGTGTCAGTCGTCAGTTTGTGCGTGTTGTGTCGGTGTCAGTTTGTGTGGGTTGTGTCAGTTTGTGTTTGTTGTGTCAGTTTATATGTGTTGTGTCAGTGTCAGTTTGTGTTTGTTGTGTCAGTCGTCAGTTTGTGTGTGTTGTGTCAGTTTGTGCGTGTTGTGTCAGTGTCAGTTTGTGCGTGTTGTGTCGGTGTCAGTTTGTGTGGGTTGTGTCAGTTTTTGTTTGTTGTGTCAGTTTATATGTGTTGTGTCAGTGTCAGTTTGTGTGTGTTGTGTCAGTCGTCAGTTTGTGTGTGTTGTGTCAGTTTGTGCGTGTTGTGTCGGTGTCAGTTTGTGCGTGTTGTGTCAGTGTCAGTTTGTGCGTGTTGTGTCGGTGTCAGTTTGTGCGTGTTGTGTCAGTGTCAGTTTGTGCGTGTTGTGTCGGTGTCAGTTTGTGCGTGTTGTGTCAGTGTCAGTTTGTGCGTGTTGTGTCAGTGTCAGTTTGTGCGTGTTGTGTCGGTGTCAGTTTGTGCGTGTTGTGTCGGTGTCAGTTTGTGTGTGTTGTGTCGGTGTCAGTTTGTGTGGGTTGTGTCAGTTTGTGCGTGTTGTGTCGGTGTCAGTTTGTGCGTGTTGTGTCAGTGTCAGTTTGTGCGTGTTGTGTCGGTGTCAGTTTGTGCGTGTTGTGTCGGTGTCAGTTTGTGCGTGTTGTGTCAGTGTCAGTTTGTGCGTGTTGTGTCGGTGTCAGTTTGTGCGTGTTGTGTCGGTGTCAGTTTGTGTGTGTTGTGTCGGTGTCAGTTTGTGTGGGTTGTGTCAGTTTGTGTGTGTTGTGGTTAAATCAAATGGTTAAATCTCGTTCTCTGCAATGAGAATGGAATTCTACATTAGCGAGAGAAGTCAAAGCAAATCATGAAGCGACCTATTCAAAGAAACTTTATTGGCATGATAAAATAAATCTTACATTGCCAAAGCACAGTAAGATTAAATATAAACATTCTTTACAAATCTAGGATAAGATAGAAATAAAATAAAAGTATATAAGTATCTCTCTCTCTCTCTCTCTCTCTCTCTCTCTCTCTCTCTCTCTCTCTCTCTCTCTCTCTCGCTCTCTCTCTGTCTCTCAGCTTTATTGGCATGACTGTGAAATAACACAAATATTGAAATATTGTAACACAAATAAAATACAAATGACAATGACAATATAAAATAAAATACAAAGTACAAGAACAATGACCTAAACTAACAGTTTTACTAGTACTATCTAGTTTTATCTGGTTATAACAAGAGAACAAGTATTGTGCTGCCAGATTAATGCATTCAACTCCCAACTTTTCTCCCAACAAGTATGATCGTTTTTCTACATTACTCACTCTATGGAGTTCAGGACAAACATTTCCTATTAGAGTAAAATACTTTTGTCTAATAGATTGATATGCAGATGCAGATACTGGTAGAGATACAGATGCTGTTAGATTGTTTGTTTTCTTATGACTGTCAGTGTAGCAGTGATAAATGAAGAGCTTGTGTCTGTATGAAGACATGATGAACTAAACCAGAATGATCTGATATAAGTGTGATGATAATAATGCTGTTGTGCATGTGCAGCCAACACGCACGCACGCACGCACGCACACGCACACACACACACACACACATGCACGTTCAGGCTGTACATACAGTTAGGCTTTAATTTTAACTGTAAGAGTGTGTTTGGCCATCAACAGGTCAGAAAATCTTCATGGCCTCATTATATTCAGGCTGTGTGGTTATTTTAGGAAGTATCCTAATATCACAAAACCTTCACATGACCCATAGAATAGAATAGAATAGAATAGAATAGAATAGATGGTAATAATCTACTGTAAATGTGTAAATATTAGACTGCTTTTGTTTGCTGATGTAAAGATTTGTTGATGCAGAATGTTTCTCAGATGAGTCTGTGAGTTTGATTTATACGTTCACATCACGTCACTAATCTCTGATGTTTGTGGTGATCTTTTTTCATCGGCTGAATATAAATATCAATCATGAAAATTATGAAATGGTGAAAACTGTACATCCAAACATAACGGCTCACATTTATGGAGCGATTTTAGTCTCATTAATAATTCACGCGTAAAACAAGATGCACACATGCATAAACAGTTTCACATGCATAAAACCTCATTTACGTGCACAAGGTATTTATATACATTTACAAAAAGCAATTCACGTGTGTACAATAAAATTATATTTACATAAACTACGTTTCACAACAGTGCACTAAAATTTTGAAAGTTTAAAATGTACACGTTTATCATGTAATGTGAATGTGCAAATCATCACTTACGAGTGAATCGCCTAAGATGTGTGTTTTGAGACTCTTCTGGCAGCGCAACCGCTCCCACGTGGGTTGTCATACTCTTTAGCCAATCAGATTCAAGCTTACCATTTAACCAATCACAACCCGCTGAGGGCGCAGGACTCACGGAAAACGGCACTGCACACCTTTTGTGCAGTTTGGCTCAAATAGAACGGAAATGACGCATCACCTCCACCGCACGTTATCACGGATGTGTTTAGTTTTAAAGCGATTTATTGATCGTATTTATTGATACAACCTAGAGCTAGACAGACACTGACAATAAAAAGACGACAAAGAGAACAACGTTTGGTGGTGATCAATAGAATTTGTAAATATCTTCCTCAGATAAGGCGTCAATTTGGCTACCAATAATTTTAACCAAACAATTAATCTACATTTATATAAAATAATACTGATGTCCATCTATGTCTTTTACCTCATTTATTCAACATTTATTTTTTCAGAAATTATTTAATTGAAGTTAAACATCTTTTACAACCGCTGTTTGTGGAACACAAATGGTTAAATCTCGTTCTCTGCAATGAGAATGGAATTGTACATTAGCGAGAGAAGTCCAAGCAAATCATAAAGTGACCATAGAGACTTTTGACTTCTCTAACCTACGTCGCTTTGACTTCTCTTGCTAATGTAGAATTCAATGTGTTCTGTGATGGCTGTTAAATAAGTATAATGTGTTCTATTTTTTTCTGCTGTAGCAGATCTGGAGGAAATCTGCTGGTTCAATTTTTATTTACCCTGAGAGAATTTTCATTGGAATCACAAAAAGTAAAAAGTTAAATAAATTAAAATGGACCCGTTGTTTATTTGTTGTTTTTGACTTGTTCTTTTTATATTTAACCTTATTAATGTTACACATTTTACAATATTGTTAAAACATTATGTTGTTTAAATAAGTCAAGTAAACTGCACTAAACTTTTGTGATATGTGGCTTGCAGACCAATTTTATTTATGTCCCCACGACCCCACCAATGTCAAAATCAAAATTTCGCCCTTGCGTCACATAGGCTAATAAATGTGAATGGATCCGTCTTTGTTGCGGGGCATTTTTAAGGATGTTAACTCATACAGTCGGCATGAAGGCATCAAGCCTGTTTTTTTATTTTGTTTATTATCAACATTATAAATGATAAAAACAGATATTCTTGTCCGGCTATTGTTACCGGAAAAACGATATTGGCTATTGTCTGGCTATTGTTACCGGCTGAGAAACAGACTTTACAAAGTAAAATAGGTTTTTCTATGATCCTTTCAATTATCGTTTGAAATAAATAAATAATTATGCTGTATGGTTGAAACGATTGTTTGTGTACCTGTCAGATTTCCTAACATAAAAAAGTGATATTAATAATGCAATGACAATGCGGTGGAGGTGATGCGTCATTTCCGTTCTATTTGAGCCAAACAAACTGCACAAAAGGTGTGCAGTGACCTCAGCGGGTTGTGATTGGTTAAATGGTAAGTTGGAATCTGATTGGCTAAAGAGTACGACAACCTACGTGGGAGGGGTTGCACTGCCAGAAGAGTCTCGAAAAACACACACACACACACACACACACACACACATCTTAGGCCAGTGGTTCCCAACCTTTATTTTCTCACGGCCCACACAACCAAACCAAAATGTTATCGTGGTTTTTTTATGATATTTTTTTTATGAACCCGCTATTTGTGTCGTGTTGGTAACTAAGTACTCAGAAGCATGACTGTTAACGTAACTGATTTTATTGAATGAACTCAATTGCTGCGTCCCAATTCACCTACTTATAGGTGCACTAAAAGTATGTACTGTTTTAGTTATGGAAAAGTATATACATTTTAGTGTGTAGCAAAACAATACGCATGCACTGGGACATACTAACAGGAAACGGAAGTGGCCGTTGTTGCCTAGACAACATTGTGACCAATAACTATCACACACATCAAAATACATTTCTTCTTTCCATTTAAGTATTTATTCATTCATTGTTTCATATGTAATGTTAACTCTTTAGTTATTTTTATTAATTTAGTGATGCATCAGTTATTTAATATTATTAATGCAGTGGAGCGCCACTAAAGTTGTGGGTAGTATCAGCCGTTAAAGTGTGCATCGTTCTACACTTCAAATTTCTACCGGAAGTAGTAGACCATCCGGGAATCTTTGGAATACTATTTTCATCATACTATGATTTGGGACATACTAATTCTAATTTCGAATACTATTTAGGACGGATAGTATGCGAATTGGGACGCAGCAAATGAGTCACCAAGCCCAGAAAGACTCGGGTTAAACAGAAAACCAAATCCAGGCCGAGGTCGGCAGCGGGTAGACCGTCAACAGAGCAATCAGTCAGAGGGAACAGGCAGAGCAGGTTTGAGACATCATGAGCAGTCAAAGTTGACAGAGGAGAGAACTGGAGCACTGAACAAAGCAATATTAGAGTCAGGCGCAAGTGACAAACGCAAAACGAAAGTACGTACAGAGCGAACAATCAAGAAAGCTAAACAGATAACATGCACAAAAAAAAACTCCCATGACAATCAGACATGATAAACAGCAATCTCTGTAACTCACCTAATGTGAAGGTTGATGTTGTTTAGCATTTACTAAGTGCTGTATGTCGGGCTGGAGTGAAGAAAGTTGCAAGCAGAGATCAGGCTCGACGTTAAGCTTATTCCGGTATTTTGTCTTGAGGGCCACCAATGTAGAAAATTCAGCTTCGCATAAATATGTTGTCGCAAATGGCATCAAAAACCTCAGAGCTTTGTCAGAAAGATCAGGATACTCAGAGAGAGTATGAATCCAAAAATCAGTCAAAGATTCTTAAGAAAAGGTTCATTTTAAAGCACTATCACAAGATAAGTCAATGAGGCTGTCATGCTCTTTTGCACTTAAACTTGTGATGGATCCATCACACAAGTTTGCAAAAGGATTTTCCATCCAGGTTACCTGGATATCTGGAGATGGAAAGAGTCACGCAACTGGCTCTTCAATCCTTGAAGATGCTCTACAATCAGCTTTTTTACCAAAGCAGGTAGGCTTGTTGCTTCTTCTGTCAAAAAATGTGACAAATTCTCAAACGAGTCGGAGTGTGATTTGTAAATTCGCCTGGCCCAAATGTCCAGTTTCTTTATTGTGGCATCGATTTTATTTTGGACTTAAAACGCTGTTACTGATTTGCCTTGAAGACTCAAATTCACTTCATTTAGGTGATTGAAAATATCAGAAAGGTAGGACAATTTTGAAAGCCACTCAAAGTCACTGAGGCGGTCCGAAAGGGGACATTTTGATTTTGAAATCCGTGCTTCGTTGCGTAATTCGAAGAGACGAGTCTTTATGAAATTTACAATTTTAACAGCTTCATCCAAGACACATTTGAGATCTGTGGGCATCTTCTTGGTCGCAAGTGCTTCCCAATGTAAACTGTTCAATTCATCCAACTGTAGGGCATAAAAGGGACTTTCTTGAACGTTTTTAACCAACTTCTGAGTTATATCTTCTGCCATTTCATTTATTCTTCTCTCAACTGTATTATCTGAAAGTGAAATCAGATTTAACTGCTTGCGAGCATTGTCTCCACTAGTGTTGTCACGATACTGGAATTTCTAACTTCGATACGATACTTAAAAAAAATATCGATATTCGATACCATGGGGGAAAAATGCCATAACGTTAAAGCCCTAAAATGTTTGAATTTTATTACAATTTTAATTGAACTAGACTAGACAATGAGGTATATTTTTACATAATTTATAAATTGATAATCTAATGTTAATATGACTATACATTTACTAATAAAAGTTGTATTTGTTAATATTAATGGACCAGAGCTTGCATAAATAGTTGTATTTTTTTAACTAACATTAAAAAGGATTAATAAATACTAACAAATGTATTGCTCATTCATTGTTAATGTTAGTTTGTTAATACATTCATATGATGAACAAATTTTAATTTGGCGTTTATTCACATATAATCATTGATCAGCGCACAGAGACAGAAACACAGAATTTAAAGGCAAGAACTGTTGCAGAGGACATCTGTCTAACATTAACAACGTTTAACCGGAGCGAATAAAACAAGTGGATGAAATGATTGGTGAGCGCACAGAAAGACAGAAAACATGAGAACGGCTGAGGAGACTCTGCACTGGCCATTTTTCTAACATTAACTGTTTAACCAGAGCGATGAAATCATTGATCAGCGCACATACAGAGCGCTATGGAAAACATGGGAAGCATAAACAAACGGCAGATATTTTACAGAGACTCTGCACTGGACATATTTTTTTAACATTAAAACTATTAACTGCTGCAAAGTACGAGTCAAGTCTGTGAGAGGAGGCGGGGCTCTGTTGTCACTGCGCTCATGACTCGTGCACTGCAGTGTATACGTGTCTCGCTGTCTGAAAAAAGAGAGAGAGAGAGAGAGAGAGGGAGAACACGCAGCTGGTATCAATGTATCGATACTGTGGGACATGCGTATTGGAACCGCTTCAGATATCTCAGTATCGAAATATCGATATTTTTGACAACACTCATCTCCACACATTACGCTAAGCATTTCTTTTGTGGCAGGTAAAATCAAACTTTCACCAATTGTGTGAGGTTTTCCAGCCTTTGCGATGAGTTTTGCAACACGATAAGATGTCTCCACTGCTTTACTGTTGTCGTTGCCAGAGAACACAGTTTCAAGAGTTTTTTTCCTGCTCTGGTACTGTAAGTTTGTTTTCAAAAAACTCAATATACTTGGAAGCATATTCGCTATGTTTTGTCTCCAAGTGTCGTTGTAGTTTGTTCGGTTTTAAAGCTTCATTTGACTTCTGTGCATACAACACAGAGCGGTAGCTGCTCGTCGTTCTTTGTTCCCACACATGTGAAACCTAGCGCTAGGTAGTCACTACTATATTTTCTTTGTTTAGGTTTATTTTGAGTCTTTTCAGTGTCAGGCTTACTTGTAGATGAAGAAACGTCTGTATTTGTCCTTTTCAGCAATCCTGTTGACAACCATTTATCCATGTTTCTACTGTAGCATGTTTGCAGCAAAAATATGTAAGATAAATTGGCGGGTTGTTATTAGACCAATCAGTGAGCTCAAATAGAGAACGCATAGTAACAGTTTATTATTTATTTATCGTTATTTAATTATATATATATATATGAAATTATTATATTTAATAATGACTGGAGTGGACATTTTTACGTATAATTAACAATATTATTTTGTTATATTTAAAATAATTTTAGTGCACAGTTGTATGTTTGCCAAACGTAGTTTATGAAAATATAACTTTATTTTACGCACGTGAATTGCTTTTTGTAAATGTATATAAATACCTTGTGCACGTAAATGAGGTTTTATGCATGTGAAACTGTTTACGCATGTGTGCATCTTGTTTTACGCGTGAATTATTAATGAGACTAAAATCGCTCCATACACATTCTTCAGACAATGCAGACTTATCATTAACATCAGTCATCAGATGAGAAGAGAAGAGTTCATACGTGTCTTACTGAAAACAACAACTAGAATATATATTTTTTACAGGTAATATGCTAATATAGTCTGTCATACAGTTGTCTGTCCAACTGCATTCTACTTTGTATGGAGCATGCACGCAGTACTTTTACTCACCATACGTGGTGATGTGACAATAAAAGTGATTTGATTTTGATTTGATTAATAACACGTTTAGGCACATACTGTATTGTATGTAAGAATAGTAGGTAGGTCTCATAATAAAAATGTATGATTTAAAGTAAAAAAATAATGATGTCTTTAAAAAAGGAATAAACACTAAGGTGGTATTGTAAAATCACTTTGGATAAAAAATGCATACATGTAAATGGTAATGGTACACCAGAGTAAGCTTCTGTTTAGGGTTCACAAGCACACATTTGTGTCTGTCAGATGTAACGTGTTAGTGCTGTGATGTTAAATCCTGACGCTCATACACCGCAGCCACAACTATCATAAAATCTTAATAGAGAGAGTCAATGCCTCGCCTCAGGAGATGAGCTGCTAGATTTATGAAAATAAATAATTCACGTTTCACTCTGCCGTGCTCGAAGGATTGAATATTTAGAGATTTTCTGCCTATTTACTTGCACATGCGTTTCAAACGTGAAAGTAAATATTGGGAGGGTGGGGTGCTTACATTGTGCAGTTAATGAAGTCAAACTAATTCTGATTTAAACTCAAAGCGTTATTAGAACACAGACAGGTTATCACCATTTAGTTATTAGAGGAGACCTGGCCCTCCCGACTGAGACTGGTTTCTCCCGAGGTTTTTTACTCCATATATTTATCATTGGAGTTTGGGTTCCTCACCACAGGGCCGAGTCCGCTTGCTCACCAGGAGGCTGCTTTTATTTTATTTTATTAAATTAACTTAAAGGTTTGGTAATTTTACTTTTGTTGTGTTTTTCCTGTTTTCTTTTCTCCTGTAAAGCTGCTTTGGAACAATGCTCATTGTGAAAAGCGCTATATAAATAAAATTGAATTGACACAAAAATGAGCTTCACGTTGTTCTTTATGTTCTTGATCTCCACAAATAAAAAAATAGAAACTGAAAACAAAGTACTGCATAAACTGTGTGTGATGTCATTATGATGATGATGTGTTTATTTTATTATTTTTGGTTGGGTTGGGCTGGTTTTTTATGTGTTGAATGGAAGCAGCACAGTTATTGCTTGAGCTGTAAACATTCATTCGTGTTCATACAGGAAGTGAAAGCAGAAAGACACAAACATCTGTTCATCTGTTAGTGATGTGATCTCTGTGTTTCTGTCCAGTAGATAACTCATCACTAGATGTCCTGGGATATTGTTTGGGCTTTCAGGTTGTCTGGAAGTTTCTTGGCAAGAGTTTTACAGTAATTAACCTCATTGAGGCAAATGTTCAATGTCTCTGAGGTCATGAATACAACAAGACACTGATGAATGTGCTGCGTGAGATGAATAACTCCAGCGTGACTTCAGATTTATCCTTGCATGAAAATCTTTGACCTGAAAAAAACCTCTTCATGTGTTGTGTTAACCTGTTTCTGGCTTTTCTCATCAGGCTGTTCTTATATGAAACATTCAATCATCTAATGTGTGATTCTCTCTCTTTTCTGCCCTCTCCCGGAGTAGAAGAATATGCGGTAGAAGGTAAGAAAGCTGCTGATTTAAACAGATTTCTGCTCTTTTGTCAGATTGGACTGCGGTTTGGCGACTTGATTTGCTGCTAAATTTCTCAAAGATCTTTCTCTTTCTTTTATTCTTCTGTTTAATTTGAGTTTTCAATCAATCTCTTGTTTAAATCTGTCTGTACATGTTCTGAGGTCAGCAGTTGAGACGTGAGGAACCAACTGATCCATACAGCATCACATCACTCTTTATGGCATTGATTTTGTTAGTTGTAAATTTGAGATGCTACAGTAAAAACACAACGTTACTCTACCAAACGCTCAAAGGTTAAACCCTCCCGTGAGTGTCGTTCTGCTGTATGACAGAGATAAAGGGAAAGCAAATTCGGGTTTGCATCCGGGGCCACGTGTATTTACCCATAATTCCCCTGCAGGCTGGATTTGTATGAGTAATGGATGACTGAACCTTTCTTGTGTGTGTGTGTGTGTGGGGGGGGGGGGTGGTTGGGGGATAAGGTGCAGGCATCCTGATATTTTCTCTCTATCAGGACACAACGCTGTTGATGGATTACCCTTCTCTATCCAACATGCCTCAGGAGAAATGTCACTATGGTAACACAGAAGTGTGTGTGTGTGTGTGTGTGTGTGTGTGTGTGTGTGTGTGTGTGTGTGTGTGTGTGTGTGTGTGTGTGTGTGTGTGTGTGTGGTGAAGTAACTCGTGTGTGTGTGTGTGTGTGTGTGTGTGTGTGTGTGTGTGTGTGTGTGTGTGTGTGTGTGTGTGTGTGTGTGTGTGTGTGTGTGTGTGTGTGGTGAAGTAACTCGTGTGTGTGTGTGTGTGTGTTCTGGACTCGGTGTGTGTGTGAAATCTTATTGACAGGATTGTTTTAAACTCCAGCTTATTCAGCTTTCTCATGATTGGTTTTATATTCACGTGCCTTACGTTCTAGTTGTGAAGCTGGAATTCACTTAGATTGTAAAACACACACACACACACACACAGGTATGTTTTAATGAGATCAAATGGTGATGTCCATTGATTATTGAAGAAACTGACTGAAACACTTGACATTTTCTAGTTTTATTTTGGTCATCCGTGCTACCCGGTGAACTAGAGGACTCATCCAGAGAGCTGAATGTTAGCCCTTGATGTAAAAAATGTCAGAGCATCGGGCGTCCAGAAGAGGTTTTGTCATGTGTTGTGACTCTAGGGAGTGGCGTTGACCTGGACATGGTGATGATTCCTGATCTGCAGAATAACAATAAGAAACAGTCACTGTGGATAAAAGTGAAATGAAGATTGTGTGTGTGTTTACATTATAATGTAGTTTTTTTAGCGTGTGGATTTGAACAGTGTGTGGATTTGAACAGCGCTTGGATTAGAACAGCGCGTGGATTTGAACAGCGTGTGGATTTGAACAGCGCTTGGATTAGAACAGCGCGTGGATTTGAACAGCGCTTGGATTTGAACAGCGCTTGGATTAGAACAGCGCGTGGATTTGAACAGCGCGTGGATTTGAACAGCGTGTGGATTTGAACAGCGTGTGGATTTGAACAGCGCTTGGATTAGAACAGCGCGTGGATTTGAACAGCGCTTGGATTAGAACAGCGCGTGGATTTGAACAGCGTGTGGATTTGAACAGCGTGTGGATTTGAACAGCGCTTGGATTAGAACAGCGCGTGGTTTTGAACAGCGTGTGGATTTGAACAGCGCTTGGATTAGAACAGCATGTGGTTTTGAACAGCGCGTGGTTTTGAACAGCGCTTGGATTTGAACAGCGCTTGGATTTGTACAGCGCTTGGATTTGAACAGCGCTTGGATTTGTACAGCGCTTGGATTTGAACAGCTCGTGGTTTTGAACAGCGCGTGTATTTGAACAGCGCGTGGATTTGAACAGCGCGTGGATTTGAACAGCGCGTGGTTTTGAACAGCGCGTGGATTTGAACAGCGCGTGGTTTTGAACAGCGCGTGGTTTTGAACAGCGCGTGGTTTTGAACAGCGCGTGGATTTGAACAGCGCGTGGTTTTGAACAGCGCGTGGTTTTGAACAGCGCGTGGATTTGAACAGCGCGTGGTTTTGAACAGCGCGTGGTTTTGAACAGCGCGTGGTTTTGAACAGCGCTTGGATTTGAACAGCGCGTGGTTTTAAACAGTGCATGGTTTTGAGTTTGGGGACACTCGCATATTCAGATGGTGGTTTTAGTCCTGGTTTTCAGATGGCCTGTTTTTAAGAGGTTTGGTTTTAATCAGCTGTGCTGACCGGGTAAAGGTGGAGTGAGATTGATGAGAACGAGCGTCTGTGGTGTCTGCAGGGAGAAACTGTGCTCTGAAAATGAATAAACTGGGAATGAAATGACCTAATTTTGCTCCAAATCCTGTCGCGTTTGTTCCAAAGTATCTGCAGAATGCTGTCGTATGTGAAGAACACAATGAGATTACCTTAAAATGAATAAGTAATCTGCTTCTGACATCACATGAAGGTTACAGAGTTCAGAGAGAAGTTTTGCCCGTCTGTCTGTCTGTAGATCTTGTCTATATCTGTTCAGTACCAGCCAATGATCCTTTCCCCCAAAACATTTAGGATTAAACTTCATGCCAGTTGGAAAATCTTGGATTTGTTTCCTCTTCTTTCTTGGCCAGAGAGAGGAAGGTCAATGTTCTCTGTAGATATGAGATTAAAATTTGGTGTTATCACAGATTTGAGTGGATCAGATAAACCAGATTATGGATTAGTTCATGGGGCAGAAACAGATGAGAATATATCTGACTCATCAGATCCTGTGAATTTTGGGATTTGGTTGGTTGTGATGAGTGAAATGTGAAGGAAAGGGGACAATGAAAAGGAGGAGAATGAAAGAGTCTGTGGTTCAGAATGAGATGCTCTGATGTTCTACTGTAACATTAAATATTTCATCTGATTCCAAGGGCAGTTGTGGTCCAGTGGTTAGAGTGTTGGACTCATGATCAGAAGGTTGCTGGTTTGATTCTCAGGGCTGGTGGGTAACGGCTGAGGTGCCCTTGAGCAAGACACCTAACCTCCACTTGCTTACTATACGAAAATGTACAAATGTAATGTAAGTCGCTTTGGATAAAAGCGTCTGCCAAATGCGTAATTGTAAATGTAAATGATTCCTTCAATCGGACTACAAGTAAAATAGAAGTGAATGTGCTGTGATATTTCTCTTCTGAGTGTGTGATAGAGCAGCTGTGATTGACACACTGTCAGGGTTACCTCTATGATATGTCAACTTTATTTTTATTGCACTTTTGTGTTCCCCATTTCTTTTTAAAACCAAACGGATTTTAAGACACACCGACATTGTTTCTGATTTATCTACACACACTTGTGCCGTCGAACTGTTGTATAAATGCAATATCGCACTCGTAGTCGTGTGATGTTGCTCTTCATCAGCGGCTGTGATTGTCTCCGACACTTGGTCGTGCTGATATAGAGCGACATCACACTCCTACTCGAGCGATATTGCATTAATCTCTTCTGTTATCTTTCATTCTTTATTAGTCTTTCTCTCTCTCAAATTCAAATTCAAATTCAAAAATAGCTTTATTGGCATGACAAAAGTACATTTCTCTCTCTCTCTCTGTGTCTCTCTCTCTCTCTCTCTCTCTCTCTCTCTCTCTCAATTTTTTCAAATTCAAATAGCTTTTTTGGCATGATATACTAAAGCATAAATAAAGTGCATATTGCCAAAACATTTCACAATAAAAACAAAGCATAATAATAATAAAAGCTAGAAAGCATTAAACAATATAGAAATAAATTGATGTTTGTGTAAATGTGTTCACTCAGTTCCTCTGAGTTTATGGCATTTATATCTATAATGTGCTACTAAAGAGGCAGTGGATCCTTCACCAAGAAGGACTTTAATCTTATCATTGTCATGAAGTGACTGAAATTTGGGATTAATCTGTTGAATTTAACAGTATACAGGTGCTGGTCATATAATTAGAATATCATCAAAAAGTTTATTTATTTCACTAATTCCATTCAAAAAGTGAAACTTGTATATTATATTCATTCATTACACACAGACTGATATATTTCAAATGTTTATTTCTTTATATTTTGATGATTAGAACTGACAACTACTGAAAATCCCAAATTCAGTATCTCAGAAAATAAGAATATTACTTAAGACCAACACAAAGAAATAATTTTTAGAAATCTGGGCCAACTGAAAAGTATGAACATGAAGATTATGAGCATGTAGAGCACTTAATACTTTTGCCTGAATTACTGCAGCAATGCGGCGTGACATGGAGCCCATCAGTCTGTAGCACTGCTCAGGTGTTATGAGAGCCCATCAGTCTGTGACACTGCTCAGGTGTTATGAGAGAACATCAGTCTGTGGCACTGCTCAGGTGTTATGAGAGAACATCAGTCTGTAGCACTGCTCAGGTGTTATGAGCCCATCAGTCTGTAGCACTGCTCAGGTGTTATGAGAGAACATCAGTCTGTGACACTGCTCAGGTGTTATGAGAGAACATCAGTCTGTGGCACTGCTCAGGTGTTATGAGAGAACATCAGTCTGTAGCACTGCTCAGGTGTTATGAGCCCATCAGTCTGTAGCACTGCTCAGGTGTTATGAGAGCCCATCAGTCTGTGACACTGCTCAGGTGTTATGAGCCCATCAGTCTGTAGCACTGCTCAGGTGTTATGAGAGAACATCAGTCTGTAGCACTGCTCAGGTGTTATGAGAGAACATCAGTCTGTGACACTGCTCAGGTGTTATGAGAGAACATCAGTCTGTGACACTGCTCAGGTGTTATGAGAGAACATCAGTCTGTAGCACTGCTCAGGTGTTATGAGAGCCCATCAGTCTGTGACACTGCTCAGGTGTTATGAGAGCCCATCAGTCTGTAGCACTGCTCAGGTGTTATGAGAGAACATCAGTCTGTGACACTGCTCAGGTGTTATGAGAGAACATCAGTCTGTAGCACTGCTCAGGTGTTATGAGAGAACATCAGTCTGTGACACTGCTCAGGTGTTATGAGAGAACATCAGTCTGTGACACTGCTCAGGTGTTATGAGAGAACATCAGTCTGTGACACTGCTCAGGTGTTATGAGAGAACATCAGTCTGTAGCACTGCTCAGGTGTTATGAGAGAACATCAGTCTGTGACACTGCTCAGGTGTTATGAGAGAACATCAGTCTGTGACACTGCTCAGGTGTTATGAGAGAACATCAGTCTGTGACACTGCTCAGGTGTTATGAGAGAACATCAGTCTGTGACACTGCTCAGGTGTTATGAGAGAACATCAGTCTGTGGCACTGCTCAGGTGTTATGAGAGAACATCAGTCTGTGGCACTGCTCAGGTGTTATGAGAGAACATCAGTCTGTGGCACTGCTCAGGTGTTATGAGAGAACATCAGTCTGTAGCACTGCTCAGGTGTTATAAGAGCCCATCAGTCTGTAGCACTGCTCAGGTGTTATAAGAGCCCATCAGTCTGTAGCACTGCTCAGGTGTTTTGAGAGCCCATCAGTCTGTGGCACTGCTCAGGTGTTATAAGAGCCCATCAGTCTGTGGCGCTGCTCAGGTGTTATGAGAGCCCATCAGTCTGTAGCACTGCTCAGGTGTTATAAGAGCCCATCAGTCTGTAGCACTGCTCAGGTGTTATAAGAGCCCATCAGTCTGTAGCACTGCTCAGGTGTTATGAGAGAACATCAGTCTGTGGCACTGCTCAGGTGTTATAAGAGCCCATCAGTCTGTGGCACTGCTCAGGTGTTATGAGAGAACATCAGTCTGTGACACTGCTCAGGTGTTATAAGAGCCCATCAGTCTGTGGCACTGCTCAGGTGTTATAAGAGCCCATCAGTCTGTAGCACTGCTCAGGTGTTATGAGAGAACATCAGTCTGTGACACTGCTCAGGTGTTATGAGAGAACATCAGTCTGTGACACTGCTCAGGTGTTATAAGAGCCCATCAGTCTGTGACACTGCTCAGGTGTTATGAGAGCCCATCAGTCTGTGGCACTGCTCAGGTGTTATGAGAGAACATCAGTCTGTGGCACTGCTCAGGTGTTATGAGAGAACATCAGTCTGTAGCACTGCTCAGGTGTTATGAGAGCCCATCAGTCTGTGGCACTGCTCAGGTGTTATGAGAGCCCATCAGTCTGTGACACTGCTCAGGTGTTATAAGAGCCCATCAGTCTGTGGCACTGCTCAGGTGTTATAAGAGCCCATCAGTCTGTGGCACTGCTCAGGTGTTATAAGAGCCCATCAGTCTGTGACACTGCTCAGGTGTTGTGAGAGCCCATCAGTCTGTGACACTGCTCAGGTGTTATAAGAGCCCATCAGTCTGTGACACTGCTCAGGTGTTATGAGAGAACATCAGTCTGTGACACTGCTCAGGTGTTGTGAGAGCCCATCAGTCTGTGACACTGCTCAGGTGTTATAAGAGCCCATCAGTCTGTGACACTGCTCAGGTGTTATGAGAGAACATCAGTCTGTGACACTGCTCAGGTGTTATAAGAGCCCATCAGTCTGTAGCACTGCTCAGGTGTTGTGAGAGCCCATCAGTCTGTGACACTGCTCAGGTGTTATAAGAGCCCATCAGTCTGTGACACTGCTCAGGTGTTATGAGAGAACATCAGTCTGTGACACTGCTCAGGTGTTATGAGAGAACATCAGTCTGTGACACTGCTCAGGTGTTATGAGAGAACATCAGTCTGTGACACTGCTCAGGTGTTATGAGAGAACATCAGTCTGTGACACTGCTCAGGTGTTATGAGAGAACATCAGTCTGTGACACTGCTCAGGTGTTATGAGAGAACATCAGTCTGTGACACTGCTCAGGTGTTATAAGAGCCCATCAGTCTGTGACACTGCTCAGGTGTTATGAGAGCCCATCAGTCTGTGGCACTGCTCAGGTGTTATGAGAGAACATCAGTCTGTGGCACTGCTCAGGTGTTATGAGAGAACATCAGTCTGTAGCACTGCTCAGGTGTTATGAGAGCCCATCAGTCTGTGGCACTGCTCAGGTGTTATGAGAGCCCATCAGTCTGTGACACTGCTCAGGTGTTATAAGAGCCCATCAGTCTGTGGCACTGCTCAGGTGTTATAAGAGCCCATCAGTCTGTGGCACTGCTCAGGTGTTATAAGAGCCCATCAGTCTGTGACACTGCTCAGGTGTTATGAGCCCATCAGTCTGTAGCACTGCTCAGGTGTTGTGAGAGCCCATCAGTCTGTGACACTGCTCAGGTGTTATAAGAGCCCATCAGTCTGTGACACTGCTCAGGTGTTATGAGAGAACATCAGTCTGTGACACTGCTCAGGTGTTATGAGAGAACATCAGTCTGTGACACTGCTCAGGTGTTATGAGAGAACATCAGTCTGTGACACTGCTCAGGTGTTATGAGAGAACATCAGTCTGTGACACTGCTCAGGTGTTATGAGAGAACATCAGTCTGTGACACTGCTCAGGTGTTATGAGAGAACATCAGTCTGTGACACTGCTCAGGTGTTATAAGAGCCCATCAGTCTGTGACACTGCTCAGGTGTTATGAGAGCCCATCAGTCTGTGGCACTGCTCAGGTGTTATGAGAGAACATCAGTCTGTGGCACTGCTCAGGTGTTATGAGAGAACATCAGTCTGTAGCACTGCTCAGGTGTTATGAGAGCCCATCAGTCTGTGGCACTGCTCAGGTGTTATGAGAGCCCATCAGTCTGTGACACTGCTCAGGTGTTATAAGAGCCCATCAGTCTGTGGCACTGCTCAGGTGTTATAAGAGCCCATCAGTCTGTGACACTGCTCAGGTGTTATGAGCCCATCAGTCTGTAGCACTGCTCAGGTGTTGTGAGAGCCCATCAGTCTGTGACACTGCTCAGGTGTTATAAGAGCCCATCAGTCTGTGACACTGCTCAGGTGTTATGAGAGAACATCAGTCTGTGACACTGCTCAGGTGTTATGAGAGAACATCAGTCTGTAGCACTGCTCAGGTGTTATGAGAGCCCATCAGTCTGTGGCACTGCTCAGGTGTTATAAGAGCCCATCAGTCTGTGGCACTGCTCAGGTGTTATGAGAGCCCATCAGTCTGTGGCACTGCTCAGGTGTTATGAGAGCCCATCAGTCTGTGGCACTGCTCAGGTGTTATAAGAGCCCATCAGTCTGTGGCACTGCTCAGGTGTTATGAGAGCCCATCAGTCTGTGACACTGCTCAGGTGTTATGAGAGCCCATCAGTCTGTGGCACTGCTCAGGTGTTATGAGAGCCCATCAGTCTGTGACACTGCTCAGGTGTTATAAGAGCCCATCAGTCTGTGGCTCTGCTCAGGTGTTATGAGAGAACATCAGTCTGTAGCACTGCTCAGGTGTTATGAGAGAACATCAGTCTGTGACACTGCTCAGGTGTTATAAGAGCCCATCAGTCTGTGACACTGCTCAGGTGTTATGAGCCCATCAGTCTGTAGCACTGGGAATTTGGGATTTTCAGTAGTTGTCAGTTATAATCATCAAAATTAAAAAAATAAACATTTGAAATATATCAGTCTGTGTGTAATGAATGAATATAATATACAAGTTTCACTTTTTGAGTTTCACTTTTTGAATGGAATTAGCTAAATAAATCAACTTTTTGATGATATTCTAATTATATGACCAGCACCTGTAGTAAATCTCTTAGAGATGTATATTTATTACAATGAAGGAGGAAATGTTCTTCTGTCTCAACTTCTCCTGATGTACATTCATTACACATACGTTCTTCTTTAGGTAGCCATGTTTTCTTATGTCGACCTCTTTCTATAGCCAGCGGATGATCACTGAGTCTATATTTAGTTAATATATTTCTGTGTTTTATGTTTCTCACCGTGATCCGATTGTCCGTTAGACTTTATTCACAGTTTAATCTCAGATAACACTGGAGACGATTTTGGCCTTTTGTTTCTTCTGTTCATTGCTGTATGTATGTGTTTTTCTCTCTATTCATTATATCCAGGTTTTATAGGGGCATTCATATTAAAAGCCTGGTTTGTCAGTTCTGACACCATCTTATAAAGAGGACTTTTCTGATCACTCACTTCTTATGCTTTAAATGTTTTATAATGTAGTGTGTCTTCAGAACTACATTTGAGATGAATCCAGAACTTTAAGGCTCTTTTTCTGATAGCCAGATTGAGTGGAAGACAGCCCAGTTCTGCTCTGACTGCATTATTAAGTGTGTTTCTATGGACATGAAGGATGTTTCGACAGAACTCTACATGTAATCCTTCTATAGGATGTTTGTCCCATAGTTCATGACATTTACTGGCAGGACCTCACACCTCACTGCCATATAAAGCTATAGGGAGTATAACACTGTCAAAAATCTTCATCCAGATTATGATTGGAATGTTTATTTTAAATAATTTCATTCGGATGGCTTGCATTGCTCTGCGGGCTTTCGTAAGTAATGCTTGAATTGCCAACTTGAAATTTCCAGAAGGAGTTAAGATCAGACCGAAATAATTATATTGTGAAGAGTGTTGAAGTGTGGTGTTGTTTAGATAAATATGTGTTTATGTTCTAGATTTCTAGTTTTTTTCTGAAATATCATAATCTTGGTTTTTGGTATATTAACCTCTAGGCTCCAGTCATGGCAGTATTTGGATAATATGTCCAGGTTGTTCTGAAGTCCTTCGGGTGTTTTAGACAGAATTACTAAGTCATCTGCATATAATAAATATTTGACTTCAGTGTCATATAGTTGGAGTCCTGGGCTTTCTGATTGGTCCAATCTTTCAGCCAATTCATTAATATAGATGTTAAATAAAGTTGGACTGAGACAGCAGCCCTGTTTCACTCCTCTCTGTTGGGAAAAATATTCTGTCCTTTGCTGTCCAATTTTCACTGCACATTTGTTCTGGTTATACATGTATTTGATGAGGTCATATACTTTACCCCCTATACCACTCTAAAGGATTTTATACAACAGTCCCTTATGCCAAATGGAGTCAAAAGCCTTTTTAAAATCTATAAAACATGCAAATATTTTGCCCCCCTTTGTTTGGTGCACATGTTGATTTATTAAAGTGTGAAGTGTATGAATATGGTCGGTGGTTCGATGTGTAAGAAAAAAGCCAATTTGAACCTTGCTGATGACATTATGTTGTTTTAAGAAAGATGAAATCCTAGAGTTGATGATGGAACAGAATACTTTTCCCAAATTACTGCTAATTCTCCCTCTCTCTCTCTCTCTCTCTCTCTCTCTCTCTCTCTCTCTCTAGTCTCTCTCTCTCTCTCTCTCTCTCTCTCTCTCTCTCTCTCTATCTGCTCTCTCTCTCTCTCTCTCTCTCTCTCTTCTCTCTCTCTCTCTCTCTCTATCTCTCTCTCTCTATCTCTCTCTCTCTATATATATATCTCTCTCTCTCTCTGTCTGTGCAGTATGTTTGACAGTCTGTCTCTCACATCAGATGTTTGCATCAGAGGTTGTTTTGCTGTCTTGACGGTGGGTCGTGCTGCAGGTTTCTGGTCGTGACCTCACTGCTACTCACTGTCGCTGTCAGTTGTCGTGGCAACCGTTGCCATGTGTGCCGGCTCTCCTGGACCCCTGACACCTCAGTGATTGATGCTTGTGTGTTTTTTTTGTCACATAGCCTCAACAAGACATCTCATCACAGCTTCACCGTTTGTCTGTGTCTTTTTCTAGCGACTGTGCATGTGAACTCTGTGAGTGGCTGCAGTGTGACATCACCTCCATTTATCACGAAAAGATTTGATGAATGAAATGCATTTGTTTAAATGACGTTTCTGACCGATATAGAGAAAATAAATCAGATGAAGTTAAAATCATTGAAGTCAAAGATGTTTCTCTGAAATCATTCTGTAGGAAATCAAAAACATTTATCTGTGTGTCCACAGGGACAGTCAAACATTAACATGACAAATGTACAAAATCACAATGCATTCAGCTGTTTTATTAGAAATACATTTCTTATTGTGAGAAATTATGGATGATTTAACTTGTCAGTTTAATGTCAAAGATCTGTCTAAGATTTAAGGTTTTGTAGGCTAAGGATTTCATTATCTTCCGTTTTTTCGCTATGTTGCGTGAAGGAAAGTCGTTGTTCACCTTCAGCTGAAAGTTCTTGTGTTTTATGCATCTGAACGTGTGAAGTCATTCACATCACACATGCATGAACTGCAACAAGAACATATCGATTCACAATCACTGTGTGTGTGTGTGTGTGTGTGTGTGTGTGTGTGTGTGTGTGTGCGTGTGCGTGTGCGTGTGCGTGTGCGTGTGTGTGCTGTTGTGTTGGTGAACAGTAAAAACTACATTCGAGCAGCCAGTGATTAAACAAACAAAGTAAAGTGTCTGAGTTCTCTGTGTCTCTAGAATGATAAAAATCCACCCATTCATTTTTTTATAATCCCCAATAAACCTCAACATGTCCTCTTGAATGAGGTGTTTGCATTCTCTGAGCAATCTGACGTCACATTGATTAAGCCCTGCTCATTACTGCTGATGGACTGCTGCTGTCTCCGCTCTCATCCAGCTGTATTCTGTCCGCCATTGTTTTCACACGAAACTACTTACAGTGAGCTGCTGAAGATGCTGTGGGTTAGTTTTATTTTTCAATGGAATGTGCAGAAGACATCAGGTGAAGTCACTTTGCATCTGGTTGTATGTATTATAGGGCATGTTTTCACTTTTTAACTATATGATGCATATATCCTGTAAACTTCACTTCTAAAAGCAATGCGCTGGTTGTAAAGACAATGCCTTTGTGCGTTTACTCATAAAGAGCATGTTTTCAGTTTTTAAGATGACGCATTTGTACTGTCGCTTATAACAACCGTGGCAACGTTGTAAGAACATAACACGTTTGTGCATTCACTCATAGAGAGCATGTTTTCCATGTTTATAGATATGATGCTTTTGTTTTGTCCTGTGAACTTCACTTATGAAAGCAATGTGTCGAATTTAAAGACGTAACGCGTTTGTCCAGTGTATTTTCACTTAAAGATAACATTATAGTGTTTTTAAAGATGAGATTTAATGTGATCATTCTCTTCAGTTTTGTTGTTACTGAAGCACAGGCTTTCACAGCCTTGTGCTAGCTATCTGATGGAACTGGGTGGAGACCAGCAGCTCATTTGCATATAAAGAGACACACACCAAAAAATGTTTTTCCTCACAGGCAAAAAATAGACATTTAGGGCACAGTGTGATAAAAGATCTGTGGTATATTTTTATATTATCAATAATGATTATGTATTGTATATTTTTTAGAAAGACACATTCTCCTCTGTCATCTGACCGCTGCAGGTATCTTAGCAACAGCTTCTTTGAAAGACATGATTACCGTGATTATAGTCATTTTCTCTGATAATTGTGTTTCAGAGGACTGTGTGCGTGCTTGCGCTCGCTCGCGCACACTGGATCTTCACACATTTCTCTCATACATATTTAGCACATCTTCTAAAGCTCAATATGATTGATGAGAGAAATATCATGACACTACTAAACATTTTCATCAAACGAATGAATGAATGAAAGAATGAATGAATGAGAAATCCATGGGTGTCTTTATATACACAAAATAAATGGATATATACAGGTGCTGGTCATATAATTAGAATATCATCAAAAAGTTGATTTATTTCATTAATTCCATTCAAAAAGTGAAACTTGTATATTATATTCTTTCATTACACACAGACTGATATATTTCAAATGTTTATTTCTTTATATTTTGATGATTAGAACTGACAACTACTGAAAATCCCAAATTCAGTATCTCAGAAAATAAGAATATTACTTAAGACCAACACAAAGAAATAATTTTTAGAAATCTGGGCCAACTAAAAAGTATGAACATGAAGAGTATGAGCATGTACAGCACTCAATACTTTTGCCTGAATTACTGCAGCAATGCGGCGTGACATGGAGCCCATCAGTCTGTAGCACTGCTCAGGTGTTATGAGCCCATCAGTCTGTAGCACTGCTCAGGTGTTATGAGAGAACATCAGTCTGTGGCACTGCTCAGGTGTTATGAGAGAACATCAGTCTGTGGCACTGCTCAGGTGTTATAAGAGCCCATCAGTCTGTGGCACTGCTCAGGTGTTATGAGAGAACATCAGTCTGTGACACTGCTCAGGTGTTATGAGAGTCGATCAGTCTGTGGCACTGCTCAGGTGTTATGAGAGAACATCAGTCTGTAGCACTGCTCAGGTGTTATGAGAGAACATCAGTCTGTGACACTGCTCAGGTGTTATGAGAGAACATCAGTCTGTAGCACAGCTCAGGTGTTATAAGAGCCCATCAGTCTGTGGCACTGCTCAGGTGTTATAAGAGCCCATCAGTCTGTGGCACTGCTCAGGTGTTATGAGAGAACATCAGTCTGTAGCACTGCTCAGGTGTTATGAGAGAACATCAGTCTGTAGCACTGCTCAGGTGTTATGAGAGAACATCAGTCTGTAGCACTGCTCAGGTGTTATAAGAGCCCATCAGTCTGTGGCACTGCTCAGGTGTTATAAGAGCCCATCAGTCTGTAGCACTGCTCAGGTGTTATGAGAGCCCATCAGTCTGTGGCACTGCTCAGGTGTTATGAGAGCCCATCAGTCTGTGGCACTGCTCAGGTGTTATAAGAGCCCATCAGTCTGTGACACTGCTCAGGTGTTATGAGAGCCCATCAGTCTGTGACACTGCTCAGGTGTTATGAGAGAACATCAGTCTGTAGCACAGCTCAGGTGTTATGAGAGAACATCAGTCTGTGGCACTGCTCAGGTGTTATGAGAGCCCATCAGTCTGTGGCACTGCTCAGGTGTTATGAGAGAACATCAGTCTGTGGCACTGCTCAGGTGTTATGAGAGCCCATCAGTCTGTGGCACTGCTCAGGTGTTATGAGAGAACATCAGTCTGTGACACTGCTCAGGTGTTATGAGAGTCGATCAGTCTGTGGCACTGCTCAGGTGTTATGAGAGAACATCAGTCTGTAGCACTGCTCAGGTGTTATGAGAGAACATCAGTCTGTGACACTGCTCAGGTGTTATGAGAGAACATCAGTCTGTAGCACAGCTCAGGTGTTATAAGAGCCCATCAGTCTGTGGCACTGCTCAGGTGTTATAAGAGCCCATCAGTCTGTGGCACTGCTCAGGTGTTATGAGAGAACATCAGTCTGTAGCACTGCTCAGGTGTTATGAGAGAACATCAGTCTGTAGCACTGCTCAGGTGTTATGAGAGAACATCAGTCTGTAGCACTGCTCAGGTGTTATAAGAGCCCATCAGTCTGTGGCACTGCTCAGGTGTTATAAGAGCCCATCAGTCTGTAGCACTGCTCAGGTGTTATGAGAGCCCATCAGTCTGTGGCACTGCTCAGGTGTTATGAGAGCCCATCAGTCTGTGGCACTGCTCAGGTGTTATAAGAGCCCATCAGTCTGTGACACTGCTCAGGTGTTATGAGAGCCCATCAGTCTGTGACACTGCTCAGGTGTTATGAGAGAACATCAGTCTGTAGCACAGCTCAGGTGTTATGAGAGAACATCAGTCTGTGGCACTGCTCAGGTGTTATGAGAGCCCATCAGTCTGTGGCACTGCTCAGGTGTTATGAGAGAACATCAGTCTGTGGCACTGCTCAGGTGTTATGAGAGCCCATCAGTCTGTGACACTGCTCAGGTGTTATGAGAGAACATCAGTCTGTAGCACTGCTCAGGTGTTATGAGAGCCCATCAGTCTGTGGCACTGCTCAGGTGTTATGAGAGAACATCAGTCTGTGACACTGCTCAGGTGTTATGAGAGCCCATCAGTCTGTGGCACTGCTCAGGTGTTATGAGAGAACATCAGTCTGTGACACTGCTCAGGTGTTATGAGAGAACATCAGTCTGTGGCACTGCTCAGGTGTTATGAGAGAACATCAGTCTGTGGCACTGCTCAGGTGTTATGAGAGAACATCAGTCTGTGACACTGCTCAGGTGTTATGAGAGCCCATCAGTCTGTAGCACTGCTCAGGTGTTATAAGAGCCCATCAGTCTGTAGCACTGCTCAGGTGTTATGAGAGAACATCAGTCTGTGACACTGCTCAGGTGTTATGAGAGAACATCAGTCTGTGACACTGCTCAGGTGTTATGAGAGCCCATCAGTCTGTGGCACTGCTCAGGTGTTATGAGAGCCCATCAGTCTGTGACACTGCTCAGGTGTTATGAGAGAACATCAGTCTGTGACACTGCTCAGGTGTTATGAGAGAACATCAGTTTGTGACACTGCTCAGGTGTTATGAGAGAACATCAGTCTGTGACACTGCTCAGGTGTTATGAGAGCCCATCAGTCTGTGGCACTGCTCAGGTGTTATGAGAGCCCATCAGTCTGTGACAC
>JAOTQM010000551.1:160000-220000 GCA_026939265.1 Oreonectes daqikongensis
GTTCAGGTGAGTGACACTGTGATAAGAGTGTGTGTGCGCTTGTCGGGGGGATGGTGTGTTGGGAGGGCATGGAAATGGGTGGGTGGCACTGCAGGTGACCGGATACTCACATGTCGCCAGAATGATGGTGTTATATGTGTCACATTAAAACACGCTGTGTGCACACACACACACACACACACACACAAGGAGCTTGTGTTACTGTAGTGCAGTTGTGTCATTATATTGCGGTTGTGTTTGAAGGAAGTGTTTGAATGTGTTGAATTAATTCTCTCCGTTTGTGTGCGTGCATGTGTGTGTGCGCATGTGTGCGGTGGCTCTCGTGACTTGGGTTTCTTTGATTTTAGTCTCTAGTGGTGAATAGTAATGAGTGGTGAGATGATTTTTCATGCTGCCCAGCTGCAGAGCGTCACACATTTGAACGGATGTTGAGGAAATGAAGCTCTTATGAGCGTCTTTCACTCCTTCAATGCAATAATCCATTAATAGCTGCTGTCACAAACTGAACATCTGCTCACATGAACCACTCATAGCTCACCACATCCTCGACACACACGCACACGTCAGTTTGTTTCAGCTGATGAACACCTGCTAGAGATCTCCTGTCTCACTGTACCAGCACACCATTGATACATGTTTTGATTTGATTCTGTTATAGTTCGTTTTATTGATGTAAATGTATTCGTTAATGTGTTTGCATTCTTTTTTTCTGTTTCTCTCATCTCTGGTTCAGATGTACAGTATACATGACTGGATATTCCAGAAGGGTTTCAGTTGGCTCTGCGCTGGATGTAATTTTTAGTCGTTCTGTTCACTCAGAGTTACAGAAGAATCTTCTGTTCTTTATTAAACTGGTGTGGTGTAATTACTGTGTGTGTACACGCATGTGCGTGTGTATGTTGTCATTAATGTGAAAGGTCACGTATCTCTCAAGGTAAAAACACTTTCCACTCCAGAAGGAGACAGAGACATGGGATGAGTTTGATTTCCCAGCATGCTTTGTGTATAGTTCAGGTGAGTGACACTGTGATAAGAGCTCATGCTGCTCACACACCCCTCCATCACTCGCCTGCTCACACACTTTTTTCCTCTGACATTTTGCCAGACATGTTCGAGGGATGCCTGCCGGCAGGCAAGTGTTTATGCGCTGAGCAGGCCTGCCAGAGAGTGATAAGAGACATGCACACGCACACACACACGCACGCACACACACACACACACACTCCAATGCACACACACACACACACACACTCACATGCACACACACAAACTGATACACAGGCACAATGCATGCACACATCAGACATACATATATATATATATATATATATATATACACATTGATTTACAATATTTTTTAACCATTTGGTCTGTACCTGTGTGAGGAAATGAAGTGAGTGTGTATCAGTTGTGTCAGTCCAGTGTGTGATGTGCTGAAGACTGGAGCTATTGGTGACGAGTTTCTTACTTTTTGTCTGGACATTCAACCATTCCCATACCTGTGTTCCTAAACCTCATACGAGTGTCAATCGCTGGATTTGTGTCCGCTGGGATCACACAGGCCGGACCCCTCATTCCTGTTCACACAGAACTTACTCCTCATAGCACGGGATGATGGGTAATTGGATTTAATTGGATTTAGCAGCTCACTGACCTTGTGGTCAAACTATCCTGTCCTGACAATAACAGCATGCTGACAATGAGACACACACACACACACACACACACACACACACACACACACACACACACACACAGATAGACACACACAACCCTAACCCTACACACACACACACACACACACACACACACACAGATAGACACACACAACCCTAACCCTACACACACACACACACAGATAGACACACACAACCCTAACCCTACACACACACACAGATACACAAACACTATCCTATCTCCACACACACACACACACACACACACACACACACACACAGATAGACACACACAACCCTACACACACACACACACAGATAGACACACACAACCCTAACCCTACACACACACACAGATACACAAACACTATCCTATCTCCACACACACACACACACACACACACACACACACACACACACACACACACACACACACACACACACAACCCTAACCCTACACACACACACACACACACACACACAGATACACAAACACTATCCTATCTCCACACACACACACACACACACACACAGATTAAAACACACATGTAGTGTGAAGTACACACACACACGTTGGGTTTCCATGTTTTATGGGGACATTAAATATAATTTGTCCCCATACCGTAGGGTTTACCAGGACCACACACACACACACACACACACACACAATCCTAACTCTACACACACGTTTGTTTTTGTATACTACAAAAATAGAATCAATGGAAGACATTCCATAGACTTCCATTGATTTTATATCAGGCTTATGATATATTCTATTCCCTAACCCTCCACCTAAACCTAATAATCACACAAACATGTGCAACACATTAGATTTAAAGAAAAACACTATTTGTTCGAATTATAAGCCTTTTAATTTATTTGACACACATGGTTTTTAGTGTTCTCTTGTTACCGCTGTTAAGTGACACTTCAAAAAGTGACCACAGGTGAACTTCTCTTTCTGACACAATAGTTCAGCTTGTGTACAGTAGCTAAAAGCAGCTAGTGTGTTGATCTGGAATCAGTTTGACGTGTGCATCGGTCAAATCATTTATTTCATTTATTTGTGTTTCCAGGTGTCCTTTAATCATTGAAATGTTTGCGTTTGTTTCCGTCCGTCACTTTTCTTACAGCAAGTTTTTCTCTGTAAATGATGCGAGCACTAACACTTCTTGTGTTCAGATGTGTCGGCTGCCATGAATCTTCTCGGATTCTCTAAAGTGAGACTCTTGACTTTAAGACATCTTTGATGAAGGTTTGTGTCTCTTTTTTGATGTGGAGCATAGGAGTCAGATGCTTCATTGAATATTCAGATTGTAACAATGGATATTGTTTTGTACCTTACAATTTGATTTCAATTGATTCTTCAGAACTCGATTCAAATACGATTGTGTGTGTGTATTAATGGTTATAACTGTGACATCATCATACTTCCATGTTTAAGAGCAGTGACTTTAATATTAGTTTCTTTTTGTCTGTTTTACTGTATGAGTGAAGTCTCTCAATCTTGACACAGAATTTCGATTTTTGCCAAATCCATTTTGAAAGGTGTTTTGTGTGTTAATGTGTGTGATGTGTGCAGGAGAGATGCATGGAAACAGGTTGTATTGTGAGACAAAGGTGGCGTGTTGATACGACTCCCTCAGAGGAGCAGATAATCCCATCTCTTGTAGAACCCTGATGCCTCTGTTCCACGTCTGCGTAGCTGGCACGCCACGGACAGAGGCTCTGTGTGTGTGTGTGTGTGTGTGTGCGTGTGTGCGCTTGTCGGGGGGATGGGGTGTTGGGAGGGCATGGAAGTGGGTGGGTGGCACTGCAGGTGACCGGATACTCACATGTCGCCAGAATGATGGTGTTATATGCGTCACATTAAAACACGCTGTGTGCACGAGAGGATAAAAACAGATGGTTTAATGTACACACACACACACACACACACACACACACACACACACGCTCTCCTGTCATGTGAGCTGCTGTAGTGATGTCCTGTGTTTGGGTAAATGCTGCATTAATGATATGCTGTAAGCGTGTTGTGTGTGTGTGTGTGTGTGTGTGTGTGTGTGTGTGTGCGTGGATTACACAGAATAATAGTGAAGAGTCAGTAAGCGGTGGTCCTGTGAGAGAACTCGACGAGTAAATGGTTCAGTCACTTATCTCACCAACATGGCTGTCACTACATGTGAGCCTGTTGCCATGACAACACCATCTGCCTGCAGTGATTGGGAGGCTGTGACTGACTTGCCATTAAACCAATAGGAGCGATTCCTCCGTCACGTCTGTGCGTGCGTGTGATATTGTTGAGGTGTAGGGCCGCTGTGTGGTGCGGCGACACCTCAAGGCTTCACGGTGACTCTGGAAGTTATTAATGGAGCAATAAAGCGATGTGACACTCCTCCGGCTGCTGCAGGTGTTCACAGCTCTGCTGCTTTTAATGTCACGCAGACTCGCGTCAGACATTTTCTTAGACTTGATGCTTTTCGTTCGGCTCTTAAAATAAGTCTCGGGTGATGATGCGCTGTTATTTCACAGCACGCTGAACCTCGGTGCTTATAAAATCTCTTAAACATTGTTGAAATATTTGTTTATATAAAGCAGACTTTCATTTTCCTCACATCCGTTTTTTTCTGTGCCTTTTAATTTTTTCTGGTTCTTCCATCTGTCAAGATTCAAAAAGCTTTTTTGCTCGAATCTAAAACAAAGAGTCTTTACATTGTAAAACATAGAGTCTCTCACAAGCCTTGTATGTATGTTTGTCTTTTTCTGTCACAGCTAGTCAGATCGCATTAGGTTTAGACATTTTTGAATTGCTAACTGTAAGAACTCCATCCTGCACAGATTTCCTTTCATTCCTCTTTTTGTTTCGTGTTTGCATGTCACAGAGGCCGAGATGTTTTCCTTCAGAATCAAACTCTTCCTCTGATACGTTTTTTCTGAGGGTCAATGTTAAATTAATCTCCCGTCAGGGCGAGATGTAACTTTTATTAAATCCTTAACTTCACTTTAATTGACAGCCTTTAAAAACTCAAGTGTGGATAAAGATGTTTATGCATATTACAGCTCACAAGCCCATGATCTGTCGGCCGGGGCTCCTGGGACTTCCGTCCATTTCTGAAGATTGAAATTTAAGTGAATGTCTGCGCTTGTCAAAGAAGCAGAAATAATGAGCGTTGGCCATAAAGCTCAGGGGAAGGTTTGAAACTGAAGAACTTATGCAGTCCTCTTGTGTTCATGAAGCATCTTAAATCGATCAACAGCGAGATGCTGATGGTTTCACTTTTCTTCTTCTGTGCTTTCAGATCATCTTCACTTCATTTGCTTTTTCTTCCTGCAGATGTATTAAGATTCTGCACGTGAGCGCTACAGGCGTGAACGTCTGTTCCGTTGTGTTGATAAAAAAAATGCAGACAGATGCGCTTGTGTTAATCGTTGTCTATACGGCGAGGATGTTTGTGTTTGTGTGAGTTTTGGGTGTTAATTGTTGCGAGTGGATGGCGTTTCAGTGTTTTCTCTGTTGGAGAACATTAATTTCTCATTACTGTATGTTTTGGGTGATACCTGCTGCGTGATGTCTGATGGAGATTCTCAGATCATTCTGAACATGCCAGCAGAACACAATGTGTTAGTAGCTTGTAGCTGAGGACATTAAAGCGATGGAGCGTCTTTAGCTGGAATCTAATGAGAGGATTATAATATAACCAGCACGAAATCATTTGATGAGATATTAAACGCTCGTCACCGTACCGTCTCAGACGTCCTGATGGTGACGTTCTTGATGCTCATTGGAAGGATGTTGTTTGTCTGTTTAGTATGTGGGGTGGGGTGGGCGGGGGGGCGGTGTTGTGTTTCTGTTTGCGTTTGTCATCATGGCTTTAAATCCTCTAGTGAACCAACCTTTTTTGATAAAAGCTTCTGCCGTAAATGTGAATGCAGGAAGAAATTCAGAAAATTCTTTGTACAGAAGATTGTTGGTCAAAACAAGATGCTGGGCAGAGGTTTTGCAAATATAAACTCTTCAAAAACATGATTTTCTGCATGTTTTATTAAATATAAATGTCTTTCTCGGTTTGATCACAGCAGGATCATAGCACGTTTACAGCACCTTACAGCCAACTCTTGAAGGCTGTAAGGTATAATAACCTCCAAAATATGAATATTAGATGAGAAGAGACTAACGCTTCTAAAAGCTTAAACGTGTTAATGTAGAGATGCAGAGAAATGAGAGAGAGAGAGAGTAAAGTTGAGCTGGAGCTGGTGTAATTGACTGTATAAGCTTGTTTGTTTTATGAAGTTACAGATGTAATAAATGTGGATTGATGGACTGAACGTTTCTTCACAGCAGATGGAGGGTGAACGTCTTTATGAACGCTTTAGTGAAGATAAATCCATATCTTCTCCTCAGTTTGTCTTTCTGTGAAAGTATCACTGAAAATCAAACCTGTGTTGTGTTATTCAGGAGATTGTGTAACATTAAACGATTCACTGAACTATTTCACTTTCAGCATTTCATTATTGTTACCTTGGCAGCTTCGAACCAGAATTTTCATTGTCACATTTATTCAGAGACAGAGAGAGAAATCTAAATGTGTGTGATTCACTGCTGGAGTGTTGCTCCATGTCATGTCTCTTGTGAGGATGTTGTTTAAAGACTCTGCTCTGTCTAACACTGTGTGCGCGTGTGCGTTTGTGTGCGTGCGTGTGCTGATGGGGTTTATAATGACTGACCTCACAATGGTTTCATGATAACACACACACACACACACACACACAGGCTCCGCGTCAGTTAAATACACTCTTCTTCAGCTTCTGATCGCAGTCACGACCCATTTGAATCATTAAAGCACACAGGTGATAGAGCGTCCGCTGCACATCTATCAACGTCTTCACCGTACACAAACTATCTTGCTTCAGGTTTTCTGGAAAAAGAGTTTGATGTGTCTACGAAGGTTCAGTTTAGATATCCACGTCCAGATGTGAATGTACAGTTCACTCATCCGACACGGTTGTGCCATTTGTGTTGAGCTCAATGAAAAGCAGCAGAGAATCTGAAATCTCAAACCTTCAGAGATACATGAATTCATGTTCATCTCTCTCTCTCTCTCTCTCTGTCATTCATTCATGTGATTGTAGAGGTAAAAGTGTAGAGTTGTGTTTGACTGTGTCTGCTTGTGCATTTCGGTCTAATTTCAATATTAAATAACACTTACAATGTTTTGTCACACAACTTCAGCCCACATAAAAATCAAATCTGTGTCATTTGTACCACTTCATTACCACTGTTCATTTCTACAAGTCTATTATCTGTAGTTTTTAATGACTTCTTCTTTTCTCTGAATGGTCTTACCATTATGAATACTTACATTGTTCTTGACATGCAGGTTTCAACGTGAGGACGGCTGAATGATGATTTAAGCTCGATGTGATGTGAGTCTGTTCATCAGCTGATGTTTTTACATATGAAATCATTTAGCCTGAGGCAAAAGAAACATCAGAGAGTTAAAAACTGAGATGGACTTGAGAAGCAGTGAGAAATCTCTTGAGTTTGTTGTTGTTTTGAAGCAGATGATGCCATACGGATGATCCAGCTGTAGGACTGAAGCAGATTTTTTTTATAATGACAAACTGATGAGCCTTTCTCCATCTGTCACTCAAACAGCCTCAGCCAATCAGATGCCACCTGTGTCTTCATTATTCATTAAGAACAGATGAACGTACGGGGATCGTGAGCGAGTTCATATTAGCAGAGGATGTGTAATCTCTATTTTTAATCTGTTTTATTGAGAAGCACACAGGCTTGAGATTTGGCCACGGACTGAGACGTGCTGAGATGCTGTGAGACGTGTGAAAGTTTCCTGTGACGCCGTTGGCTGCCCGCACGCTCCCATATGGCCAATCAGACGGCAGATCTGTTACGAGTGCCTCCGCTCCTTCAGTTTGCCAGCCGGCTGAATATCACACACACACGAGATGTGATGATGCGTGTTAGTGGGGCTTCTCGAATTGTTGTAGAATTGATTTTTTTCTTCATCAGATTTACTCAGAGCTGTTAATGCAATGAAAGAACTGGGATGAACAAAGGAATTAATTGAGTCATTAATGAAAAATCTCATTCTGTCATTCTAAACCTGAACTGTATGACACAAAAAGACAACAAATAACCTGTGACTTCACATAGAAATAGAATTACAGTGAGTACAGAAGGAGTGAAATATGTTTAGTAAATTTAGTAAATATAGTTTACTACATGTTAAAATTCTTCACGGTTTAAACAGAGTAAAATAGCAACAGAAACCGTAAATAGAGATGCAGAAGAATGTGAGAGAGAAAGAGAGAGAGAGAGAGAGAGAGAGAGAGAGAGAGAGAGTTGTTGTTGAGTATAAAGTACAGAATGTATGAACACAATGAATTAAACATTTTCAGCAGGTTCAGATTATTTCTTGTCAGTGTTCAGGATTCTCAGATCTTCAGATGAGAGTGAATGAAATCTCTGCACTTTCATGTTGTTCTGCAGATTATTTGCTTGTAGAATAATGAATCAGACCTCAATGTGGGTTTCGCATCTGTTGTGATTGATTGACTGACTGCATTAATAAATCCAGTAAATGAAGAGAATCAATTTCACATTACTTTAGACATTGTGTAGACGTTGATTTGAGGTTGTGTTGTTTTCAGTTTCATACATGTCGTGAGATGCTTTAAGGTTTCATTATTGATTGGCAATAAACTACGGCCACAGTGTTTTCATGTGAAATGTTCATGACTAAAATTCTTCTGTTCACTCGTTAGTGGACACTTACTGACTAGTGTGCACTGATGTTGTGTTTTGAGTGTTTACTGAAGGGTTTTATGTGGTTTTCTGTGTGTGTTCACTCCTGTAGATAAGAGCAGGGCGACGCTCTTTAATAGAAGCTCTTAAACACTGCCAAACAGTTCTGCGTGTGTGTGTGTGTGTGTGTGTGTGTGTGTGTGTGTGTGTGTGTGTGTGTGTGTGTTTCATAAGACCTGAGGAAAAAAGCATTTAAGTGAGCAATAGCCTCCGGGAGTTGCACTGAATGAAATGCTTTTTTCTAACCCCACACCCCCCTCAAGAAGTGTGTTTTACTTTGATTTCCTCTTCTTTTTTTTTCTTTCCTTTGGTTTATTTTGAGTTGATCTTTGACATCCAGACGTGTGCCGGATGTCTGTCACAAACTGCAGTCCAACCTTGTGACAAAAGCTTCTGTTCTGCTTCTACCGTTTCTGACCTTCTGTTTTCATTTCTTTCTTTATTTTTTCTGTTCTTTCCTTCAAGGTCTGGCGCACCTGACGTTAAACAGCCAAGGTACGAGTCATTCCCTTTTTCCATCTTTATTTAAGTGAGGAAAACATTCTGCCTGTCTCTCTTAGCAGCAACAACCACAACCCCCTTCCCCTCCCCTGCCCACAGACTCTGTCTCATGTACCCTACACCCCCCTCATCTTTTTGTGTTGGTTTATTTCTGCTCCTGTGCCCTGGAGACTGGCCTGTGACCTATGACATTTCATCCACAGGTAATGCATTCCTGTTCTCCCTCTTGACTGGCTTGTGAAGTGTTTGACATGATGTTGTGTGTCGTATGTTTAACTGCTGGTGTTGATGAGTGTTGATGTTCAGAATGCACAGAGTTTGATTCCTCTGCTCTGTTGTCATTCATATTGTTTGGCAATTATTTAAATTATTAATCAAGTTAGTGATTAGTGGTTACTGCCCTTATATCTGCTCTCTTCTGTACATCTGATATATATGCTCTCTCCTGTACATCTGCTCTTATATCTGCTCTCTTCTGTACATCTCCCCTTATATCTGCTCTCTCCTGTACATCTGCCCTTATATCTGCTCTCTCCTGTACATCTGCTCTTATATCTGCTCTCTTCTGTACATCTCCCCTTATATCTGCTCTCTCCTGTACATCTGCTCTTATATCTGCTCTCTCCTGTACATCTGCCCTTATATCTGCTCTCTTCTGTACATCTCCCCTTATATCTGCTCTCTCCTGTACATCTGCTCTTATATCTGCTCTCTTCTGTACATCTCCCCTTATATCTGCTCTCTCCTGTACATCTGCTCTTATATCTGCTCTCTCCTGTACATCTGCCCTTATATCTGTTCTCTCCTGTACATCTGCCCTTATATCTCCTGTACATCTGCCCTTATATCTGCTCTCTCCTGTACATCTGCCCTTATATCTGCTCTCTCCTGTACATCTGCCCTTATATCTGCTCTCTTCTGTACATCTGATATATATGCTCTCTCCTGTACATCTGCTCTCATATCTGCTCTCTCCTGTACATCTGCTCTTATATCTGCTCTCTTCTGTACATCTCCCCTTATATCTGCTCTCTCCTGTACATCTGCCCTTATATCTGCTCTCTTCTGTACATCTGCCCTTATATCTCCTGTACATCTGCCCTTATATCTGCTCTCTCCTGTACATCTGCCCTTATATCTGCTCTCTTCTGTACATCTGCCCTTATATCTCCTGTACATCTGCCCTTATATCTGCTCTCTCCTGTACATCTGCCCTTATATCTGCTGTCTTCTGTACATCTGCCCTTATATCTGCTCTCTTCTGTACATCTGCCCTTATATCTGCTCTCTCCTGTACATCTGTCCTTATATCTGCTCTCTCCTGTACATCTGCTCTTATATCTGCTCTCTTCTGTACATCTCCCCTTATATCTGCTCTCTCCTGTACATCTGCTCTTATATCTGCTCTCTTCTGTACATCTCCCCTTATATCTGCTCTCTCCTGTACTCTTATATCTGCTCTCTCCTGTACTCTTATATCTGCTCTCTCCTGTACATCTGCCCTTATATCTGTTCTCTCCTGTACATCTGCCCTTATATCTCCTGTACATCTGCCCTTATATCTGCTCTCTCCTGTACATCTGCCCTTATATCTGTTCTCTCCTGTACATCTGCCCTTATATCTCCTGTACATCTTCCCTTATATCTGCTCTCTCCTGTACATCTGCCCTTATATCTGCTCTCTTCTGTACATCTGCCCTTATATCTCCTGTACATCTGCCCTTATATCTGCTCTCTCCTGTACATCTGCCCTTATATCTGCTGTCTTCTGTACATCTGCCCTTATATCTGCTCTCTTCTGTACATCTGCCCTTATATCTGCTCTCTTCTGTACATCTGCCCTTATATCTGCTCTCTTCTGTACATCTGCCCTTATATCTGCTCTCTTCTGTACATCTGCCCTTATATCTGCTCTCTTCTGTACATCTGCCCTTATATCTGCTCTCTCCTGTACATCTGTCCTTATATCTGCTCTCTCCTGTACATCTGCCCTTATATCTGCTCTCTTCTGTACATCTGCCCTTATATCTGCTCTCTCCTGTACATCTGCCCTTATATCTGCTCTCTCCTGTACATCTGCCCTTATATCTGCTCTCTCCTGTACATCTGCTCTTATATCTGCTCTCTTCAAGTACATCTCCCCTTATATCTGCTCTCTCCTGTACATCTGCTCTTATATCTGCTCTCTTCTGTACATCTGCCCTTATATCTGCTCTCTCCTGTACATCTGCCCTTATATCTGCTCTCTCCTGTACATCTCCCCTTATATCTGCTCTCTCCTGTACATCTGCTCTTATATCTGCTCTCTTCTGTACATCTCCCCTTATATCTGCTCTCTCATGTACTCTTATATCTGCTCTCTCCTGTACTCTTATATCTGCTCTCTCCTGTACATCTGCCCTTATATCTGTTCTCTCCTGTACATCTGCCCTTATATCTCCTGTACATCTGCCCTTATATCTGCTCTCTCCTGTACATCTGCCCTTATATCTGCTCTCTTCTGTACATCTGCCCTTATATCTCCTGTACATCTGCCCATATATCTGCTCTCTCCTGTACATCTGCCCTTATATCTGCTGTCTTCTGTACATCTACCCTTATATCTGCTCTTTTCTGTACATCTGCCCTTATATCTGCTCTCTCCTGTACATCTGCCCTTATATCTGCTCTCTCCTGTACATCTGCCCTTATATCTGCTCTCTTCTGTACATCTGCCCTTATATCTGCTCTCTTCTGTACATCTGCCCTTATATCTGCTCTCTTCTGTACATCTGCCCTTATATCTGCTCTCTTCTGTACATCTGCCCTTAAATCTGCTCTCTCCTGTACATCTGCCCTTATATCTGCTCTCTTCTGTACATCTGCCCTTATATCTGCTCTCTCCTGTACATCTGCCCTTATATCTGCTCTCTCCTGTACATCTGCCCTTATATCTGCTCTCTCCTGTACATCTGCTCTTATATCTGCTCTCTCCTGTACATCTGCTCTTATATCTGCTCTCTTCAAGTACACCTCCCCTTATATCTGCTCTCTCCTGTACATCTGCTCTTATATCTGCTCTCTTCTGTACATCTGCCCTTATATCTGCTCTCTTCTGTACATCTGCCCTTAAATCTGCTCTCTCCTGTACATCTGCCCTTATATCTGCTCTCTTCTGTACATCTGCCCTTATATCTGCTCTCTCCTGTACATCTGCCCTTATATCTGCTCTCTCCTGTACATCTGCCCTTATATCTGCTCTCTCCTGTACATCTGCTCTTATATCTGCTCTCTCCTGTACATCTGCTCTTATATCTGCTCTCTTCAAGTACACCTCCCCTTATATCTGCTCTCTCCTGTACATCTGCTCTTATATCTGCTCTCTTCTGTACATCTGCCCTTATATCTGCTCTCTCCTGTACATCTGCCCTTATATCTGCTCTCTCCTGTACATCTGCCCTTATATCTGCCCTTATATCTGCTCTCTCCTGTACATCTCCCCTTATATCTGCTCTCTCCTGTACATCTGCCCTTATATCTGCTCTCTTCTGTACATCTGCTCTTATATCTGCTCTCTTCTGTACATCTGCCCTTATATCTGCTCTCTCCTGTACATCTGCCCTTATATCTGCTCTCTCCTGTACATCTGCCCTTATATCTGCCCTTATATCTGCTCTCTTCTGTACATCTGCCCTTATATCTGCCCTTATATCTGCTCTCTTCTGTACATCTGCTCTTATATCTGCTCTCTCCTGTACTCTTATATCTGCTCTCTCCTGTACATCTGCCCTTATATCTGCTCTCTCCTGTACATCTGCTCTTATATCTGCTCTCTCCTGTACATCTGCTCTTATATCTGCTCTCTTCAAGTACACCTCCCCTTATATCTGCTCTCTCCTGTACATCTGCTCTTATATCTGCTCTCTTCTGTACATCTGCCCTTATATCTGCTCTCTCCTGTACATCTGCCCTTATATCTGCTCTCTCCTGTACATCTGCCCTTATATCTGCCCTTATATCTGCTCTCTCCTGTACATCTCCCCTTATATCTGCTCTCTTCTGTACATCTCCCCTTATATCTGCTCTCTCCTGTACATCTGCCCTTATATCTGCTCTCTCCTGTACATCTGCCCTTATATCTGCTCTCACCTGTACATCTGCCCTTATATCTGCCCTTATATCTGCTCTCTTCTGTACATCTGCCCTTATATCTGCCCTTATATCTGCTCTCTTCTGTACATCTGCCCTTATATCTGCTCTCTCCTGTACATCTGCCCTTATATCTGTTCTCTCCTGTACTCTTATATCTGCTCTCTCCTGTACTCTTATATCTGCTCTCTCCTGGACATCTGCCCTTATATCTGTTCTCTCCTGTACTCTTATATCTGCTCTCTCCTGTACTCTTATATCTGCTCTCTCCTGTACTCTTATATCTGCTCTCTCCTGTACATCTGCCCTTATATCTGTTCTCTCCTGTACATCTGCCCTTATATCTCCTGTACATCTGCCCTTATATCTGCTCTCTCCTGTACATCTGCCCTTATATCTGCTCTGTTCTGTACATCTGCCCTTATATCTGCTCTCTCCTGTACATCTGCCCTTATATCTGCTCTCTTCTGTACATCTGCCCTTATATCTGCTCTCTCCTGTACATCTGCCCTTATATCTGCTGTCTTCTGTACATCTGCCCTTATATCTGCTCTCTTCTGTACATCTGCCCTTATATCTGCTCTCTCCTGTACATCTGCCCTTATATCTGCTCTCTCCTGTACATCTGCCCTTATATCTGCTCTCTCCTGTACATCTGCCCTTATATCTGCTCTCTTCTGTACATCTGCCCTTATATCTGCTCTCTCCTGTACATCTGCCCTTATATCTGCTCTCTTCTGTACATCTGCCCTTATATCTGCTCTCTTCTGTACATCTGCCCTTATATCTGCTCTCTTCTGTACATCTGCCCTTATATCTGCTCTTTTCTGTACATCTGCCCTTATATCTGCTCTCTCCTGTACATCTGTCCTTATATCTGCTCTCTCCTGTACATCTGCCCTTATATCTGCTCTCTTCTGTACATCTGCTCTCTCTTGTACATCTTCGCCTATATCTGCTCTCTTCTGTACATCTGCCCTTATATCTGCTCTCTCCTGTACATCTGCTCTTATATCTGCTCTCTTCTGTACATCTGCCCTTATATCTGCTCTCTCCTGTACATCTGCCCTTATATCTGCTCTCTTCTGTACATCTGCCCTTATATCTGCTCTCTCCTGTACATCTGCCCTTATATCTGCTCTCTTCTGTACATCTGCCCTTATATCTGCTCTCTTCTGTACATCTGCCCTTATATCTGCTCTCTCCTGTACATCTGCCCTTATATCTGCTCTCTTCTGTACATCTGCCCTTATATCTGCTCTCTTCTGTACATCTGCCCTTATATCTGCTCTCTTCTGTACATCTGCCCTTATATCTGCTCTCTTCTGTACATCTGCCCTTATATCTGCTCTCTTCTGTACATCTGCCCTTATATCTGCTCTCTCCTGTACATCTGCCCTTATATCTGCTCTCTCCTGTACATCTGCCCTTATATCTGCTCTCTCCTGTACATCTGCCCTTATATCTCATGTACATCTGCCCTTATATCTGCTCTCTTCTGTACATCTGCCCTTATATCTGTTCTCTTCATCTGCCCTTATATCTGCTCTCTTCTGTACATCTGCCCTTATATCTGTTCTCTTCATCTGCCCTTATATCTGCTCTCTCCTGTACATCTGCCCTTATATCTGTTCTCTTCATCTGCCCTTATATCTGCTCTCTCCTGTACATCTGCCCTTATATCTGCTCTCTTCTGTACATCTCCCCTTATATCTGCTCTCTCCTGTACATCTGCCCTTATATCTGCTCTCTCCTGTACATCTGTCCTTATATCTGTTCTCTTCATCTGCCCTTATATTTGCTCTCTCCTGTACATCTGCCCTTATATCTGCTCTCTTCTGTACATCTGCCCTTATATCTGCTCTCTTCTGTACATCTGCCCTTAAATCTGCTCTCTCCTGTACATCTGCCCTTATATCTGCTCTCTTCTGTACATCTGCCCTTATATCTGCTCTCTCCTGTACATCTGCCCTTATATCTGCTCTCTCCTGTACATCTGCCCTTATATCTGCTCTCTCCTGTACATCTGCTCTTATATCTGCTCTCTCCTGTACATCTGCTCTTATATCTGCTCTCTTCAAGTACACCTCCCCTTATATCTGCTCTCTCCTGTACATCTGCTCTTATATCTGCTCTCTTCTGTACATCTGCCCTTATATCTGCTCTCTCCTGTACATCTGCCCTTATATCTGCTCTCTCCTGTACATCTGCCCTTATATCTGCCCTTATATCTGCTCTCTCCTGTACATCTCCCCTTATATCTGCTCTCTCCTGTACATCTGCCCTTATATCTGCTCTCTTCTGTACATCTGCTCTTATATCTGCTCTCTTCTGTACATCTGCCCTTATATCTGCTCTCTCCTGTACATCTGCCCTTATATCTGCTCTCTCCTGTACATCTGCCCTTATATCTGCCCTTATATCTGCTCTCTTCTGTACATCTGCCCTTATATCTGCTCTCTCCTGTACATCTGCCCTTATATCTGCTCTCTCCTGTACATCTGCCCTTATATCTCATGTACATCTGCCCTTATATCTGCTCTCTTCTGTACATCTGCCCTTATATCTGTTCTCTTCATCTGCCCTTATATCTGCTCTCTCCTGTACATCTGCCCTTATATCTGCTCTCTCCTGTACATCTGCCCTTATATCTGCTCTCTCCTGTACATCTGCCCTTATATCTGCTCTCTCCTGTACATCTGCCCTTATATCTGCCCTTATATCTGCTCTCTTCTGTACATCTGCCCTTATATCTGCTCTCTCCTGTACATCTGCCCTTATATCTGCTCTCTCCTGTACATCTGCCCTTATATCTCATGTACATCTGCCCTTATATCTGCTCTCTTCTGTACATCTGCCCTTATATCTGTTCTCTTCATCTGCCCTTATATCTGCTCTCTCCTGTACATCTGCCCTTATATCTGCTCTCTCCTGTACATCTGCCCTTATATCTGCTCTCTTCTGTACATCTCCCCTTATATCTGCTCTCTCCTGTACATCTGCCCTTATATCTGCTCTCTCCTGTACATCTGTCCTTATATCTGTTCTCTTCATCTGCCCTTATATTTGCTCTCTCCTGTACATCTGCCCTTATATCTGCTCTCTTCTGTACATCTGCCCTTATATCTGCTCTCTTCTGTACATCTCCCCTTATATCTGCTCTCTTCTGTACATCTGCCCTTATATCTGCTCTCTTCTGTACATCTCCCCTTATATCTGCTCTCTCCTGTACATCTCCCCTTATATCTGCTCTCTCCTGTACATCTGTCCTTATATCTGCTCTCTTCTGTACATCTGCCCTTATATCTGCTCTCTTCTGTACATCTCCCCTTATATCTGCTCTCTTCTGTACATCTGCCCTTATATCTGCTCTCTTCTGTACATCTCCCCTTATATCTGCTCTCTCCTGTACATCTGCCCTTATATCTGCTCTCTCCTGTACATCTGTCCTTATATCTGTTCTCTTCATCTGCCCTTATATCTGCTCTCTCCTGTACATCTGCCCTTATATCTGCTCTCTCCTGTACATCTGCCCTTATATCTGCTCTCTTCTGTACATCTGCCCTTATATCTGCTCTCTTCTGTACATCTCCCCTTATATCTGCTCTCTTCATCTGCCAGTATGTCTCTTGATGTTTTTAAGGTTTTTCTGACCTGCTTTGAAATACTATGTGCTGTGAAAAGTGTTACACAAATAAATACACATCACAATAACAGTCGTAAACAGTAAAAATTAAATAAAAAAATATTTTTAATAACAGCATAACTGAAAAAAAATAATAATAATCTCATCTCTGCAGCAGGGTTAATTATATCCAATATCTTTTCCATGGTGCTAGACACAACAGAACCAGTATCAGCTTTCTGTCTTCAGTGGATGTGTGTAATTGTAAAGTGTTTTAGATTTTACTTTAGTATATGATTTAATGTCTGATATTATTTGCTTTAATTTCTTTCTTTAGATCATAAGATGTCCTTGATGATCTTCAGCGGTTTATTATTTTTACTTGACCGTATATTAATAATGAACACATGAAGTGAATTATTCAGCAGAGACACTTATAGTTGGTCATTTTTCCTCACAGCTCCACATTCCTCCTTTTTGTCTTTTTTACTCTCGTTTGTGTCTTTTTTATTTCTCTTTTAACATATGAGAGGTTGTTCACTCTGATAAAAGGTTTATATTTGTGACCCTGCTGGGGAAAACACAGCTTATGTTGTTGCGATTTACTGGTTTCTGTATAAAATCATTCTACATAATGTAAAAACAAATTGTTAATCTTGATATCTTTAAAGACATTCCATAGATTGAAGTCGTAGGGAAATTAATGATTATAATCAAATCAGCTCATTCAGATGTTACTGCTTATAGTGTTATATATAGTGTTGTCATGTCAAGGGCATCATCATCACACTTTATCATATTTCTCTTGCAGTAATAAATCTAAATGTTAAGCAGAAGAGACTTTATGTTTCATCCATCCTTGATATTATTTCTGATTTGACACAGAAATAAAAGATAACATTGAAATTCTAAGTATTTTGCTTAAAGGAATTTAAGGGCCGTACTGTCACTGCTATTAAAGGCGGGGTAAGCGATTTCTGAAAACTGTTGTCATTATTTATAATCAACAACAAAACACACTACTACGCAATAGGAACACGCCAATTTCTGCATTTCTCCGCCCTCAAACGTGCGGTGAAATGCTGTCATGAAATGCTTAGCTTTATTATAACTTACACCACGTGAATAATAATGCAAATGAATAAAATAAGCGGAGACGACGCGAGTATATACAAGCAGCACACCGGTTCCAGATAAACAACTCAAATACTAATCCGAATCAAAGCAACCTCCTTTAGACGATCTTTCTCTCCAACGTCTTTCTGCTGAAAAGCCTTCACCATAGTACCGCGGGTCCTAGCGCGTCTCCACTGGAAAGTCTTTATAATATTAACACGGGTCCTAGCTCCTGTCTGACTTTTATCTTTCATTTTATCCTTAAAATCCACAGACCCTTTACTTTTATGTAATAAATAAGACATCGCTCTTTCTACAGTCTTTCTAATGGCCGCTTGCTCGCTTGACCCGGACACGCCCCTTACTGCTGATTGGCCTAAGGAAGATTGACACTAACTGAAAGCATAAAAATGCGTTTTCTCTTTGCTGGTTTAGTATGTTAGGTTTTAAGATGTTTTAGTGTTCTCTATTAGACTTCAATATGTTTTTATGTTTTACAGATTTGTTTTGCTGTTCGGTGTTGTAGGCTGTAAATTTGACTGAGAATGACTGTATTAGGTTGTTGTACAGTATATTTTATATAGTATGACCTGTTGTTGGGTCTTTTCAGTAGTAAAAACATACAGAAAGTATCCAGTGGTCAGAGCATGGCGCACAAACAAATGTATAATATAATGCAATGTAAGTTGCTTTGGATAAAAGCGTCTGCCAAATGCGTTAATGTTAATCTTTCTATAATTGGAAGAGTTGTCATTCCACAAATCTGAAAGTTTCATTGGTTTAGACTTTTCTGTGTCATCTTGAATCGGTTGTATGACTCACTTTCTGCTCTTTAACCACTAATGTTTTTATATGGATTTCTTTTTTAATGGAGTCTGAAGTCCACAGCATTGATGTCGCCACTCCACTTTTAGTAATAGAAGACGCTTTAGTTTAGAGATGTTTGAAGACATGTTTGTTTATGTTCTTTAAAGGACAAACACAGGCACAAACCGAAGGCGGAATGATCCGGATTTATTACTCCACCCTACTGAGCTCACTAAACACAAGCAAATGCCTGCCAGTCACTTAACACCAAAATAATGTCATCCGTCATATTTCACTGAAGCCTCAGAATCTTCTAGAACAGAAAATGTTCTTTTAGACAACAAAGGAATAATAAGACATTGATTTAATTTCTTATCTGACATAATGTAATGAAGTGAGAGCAGAACCATGAACAGGAACACAAACTGAATTAGTTTTTCACCGCCAGTTTAATCTCATGGAAAAGCTGTTATGAAATAATGCATTAACATCAGAGGAGATAGAGATGCTCATTAGACGACAGCAAACGCCGGCCAGAGGATTATTCTGTTTATTAATAGTAAATAAAGTGAAAAGCAGTTAATTCGGACGTCGTCATAATCTGCTGATGTGATACACAGAATATCCAACGTTCACGCAAGGTTTGCTGTAATAAACTCAACTCAAGTTTATTTATATAGCGCTTTTTACAAATTACAAAATTAGCAAAACATTAGATTTTTATATCTAATGCACACAAACACATGCACAAAACAGACACAGTGTTATTACAGAGCACACATAGAAGATATAGGAAGGAGAAACACAGGTAGCATATAATACGACCTATAAATTCCTATATGGAGTACTAAATGAATTAAATAAATTATGCAGAATGATTACATTTAAAGTAGAGGTCGATCGATATGGGTTTTTCTCTGGCCGATGCCGATTGTCTCAAGCATGACAAGCGTTCTAAACGGCACTCAAGTTAAAATCAGTTCAACACTCCCCGTGTCTCGTGTTTCTAACAGAAACGCATTCTGTGCGACTGTGAACGAGCCCAAGAGTTCAGTGGACACAAGTGATGATTTCGTCACATACACATTTAAGTTAGCTAGAAGTTTCGTCTGAATTACACATGTTTCTACTTTCACATCCAAATGACTTGTTGCACTTACAGCCAAGTTCTACCAGAAAGACTCAGGAGGCAAAATAGTGAACATTGTTATTTATTGACTGATGGTAAACAGGGTAACGTAAAGTATGATAGTTCTTTGGCGTAGGCCCCGTCCTTGGCTCACATCCGGAGGGTCACTGGTACTTGCATTTCCTGTCTGGGGATAAGGCAGGGGTGCAGCCGACCACCGTCAGATGGAAGACAGGGGCCATCTTGGTGGTGGTGGGGAGGAAGGTAGGGTGTAGTCTTGTTGCATCAACTGCGAACGCAAACGTGGGGTAAGTAACAGTCTTATATACTCTGATTCTTAGATGATGATTGGCTAGAGCTGAGCCTAATGAATGACGTAACAATTGAGTCTTCCCGGCAGAACTTGCGCTAAGGTTTACATGTCTGCATCAATTTTAGTTACAATGTAATATCACGTTTAAAATGGTCTATTTTCCCCTGTCATTGTTAGCTGAAGCTTTGTGAACACGGAACGGCTGCAGAGTGAGCTGCTCGGTCTCGCATGCAGTCTCAGATGGAGAGAAGTTCTTCGGTACAGAAACAGAATTGTTAACATCGGAGTTTATCTATATAACGCAGGCTACTATAATAATTTTGCCGCTGGGCTCGTTGCCAGGTTAGCATGTGGGCGATCATGCCGGTGGAATTTTGTATTTTTTTATCATGGCAACAAGCTGCTTTGCTGCAAGAGGCAGCGTCACGTTTCACAGCAACGCTTAGCTGCTCGCAGATGCGCCTGAATTTAAATCAGTCTAATTTTCAGCACAATTGGCCGATGCCGATTAATTAAAAAATGCCAAAAAATCGGTCGATCTATCGGCCAGGCCGATCAATCGGTCGACCTCTAATTTAAAGGGACATTACAGTTAAAAAAAAACTAAAAAACACTAACAACAGAGAACGTTACAGAAATTATGAACTTTTACATTTGTTTGAATGTTGAAATCACTTTTTACTTTATTGAATGTGCTATAAAAAGAATGAATCTGAAATGCTGCAATTTTGTTATTTTTTATATTGTCCTAAAAATTACAGTACAAATAGAGAAAAAGGGGGAAATCCTGAAATTTCAGGGCTGAAATGATAATTACTTATAATATAAGTAAAAAAAAGTCAACACATCAACAACATGTGTAGTTGTTTGTTCATTGTAAATTACTGTGCAGGTTCTAGTCATCCCGTTCTCTTGCATTTGTTCTCATCAGCATCACATCTAATGTCTTCTCTGGCAATGCATGTTAGAAAGTACAGTGTGAATATCTCATCTAACCCTAGAAATGTCTCCACACTCCTCATTTACTGCCTTCAGTAAAGTCATCTAGTCATGTCAATGGTGCTCATAAACCTTTCACCTCCAAACAGAAAAAAATCGTCTTATTTCATTTTATGCTAAAATATTCGAAAATAAAATAAATATAAAATAAATGTTTAAAATATATTTTAAAATAATTACTGCAGAAATGCATAAAATGTGTCATCATTCTGTTTGAATGTGTTTTTAATTTAAGTGTTTTGCAGGTTGTGGAGTATGAATGACAAAAGTGTTTGTTAAATTTTCTCTAAAAGCTATGAAAAATTACTTACAGTTTGGTCTGCACAGACTTTTGTTTTGCTGAATGTGTGAAGAAATATGGCTTCAGTATTGAACAATGCTTGTTAGCAGTTGAAAAAAACTGAAAAACAAAAACTTTAAATTCAAACATGGAAAATTTAACAAACACTTTTGTCATTCATACAGAAGTAAAACGATTTTTTTCTGTTTGGAGGTGAAAGGTTTATGAGCACCATTGACATGACTAGATGACTTTACTGAAGGCAGTAAATGTGGAGTGTGGAGACATTTCTAGGGTTAGATGAGATATTCACACTGTACTTTCTAACATGTATTGCCAGAGAAGACATTAGATGTGATGCTGATGAAAACTTGTGGCCAAATGCAAGAGAGAGGGACGACTTGAACCTACACTGTAATTTACAATGAACAAACAACTACACATGTTGTTGATGTAATTATCATTTCAGCCCTGGAATTTCAGGATTTCCCCTTTTTTTTCTTTTTTTACTGTAATCTTTAGGACTATATAAAAAAATAATAAAATTGCAGCATTTCAGATTCATTTTCCTTTATAGCACATTCAATAAAGTAAAAAGTGATTTCAACATTCAAACAAATATAAAAGTTCATAATTTCTGTAATGTTCTCTGTTATTAGTGGGGGTTTTTCTGGGAGCATCTCTTTCAATAGATTTGTAGGTATGGGGTCTAGCATGCATGTTGTTGATTTAGATGATCTAATGATTTTAGACAGCTCTAATATCCTTCATTTTATTTGTGAAATAGTTCTTAAATTCATCACTACTATGTTGATATCCAACATCAGAAGTCACTGATGATTTTTTTGTTTTTTTTATTTCGCCAGTGTGATAAATAAAAACCAAGGGTTGTGCTGCTTTTGTTCTATTAGTGATGAGAAATAGGCGGCTCTAGAAGCTTTTAAGCCTTTTCCGGGAAGATCTCTTTAGAGCGTGCGTGTGCTCATTACACCACGTTGTTGGACTGCCATCTTAAATCTTCTTTAGGTGAAGAGGAGCAACTGTGTTTAGTGTTTTTGAGAAGACAGAGTTAATATTCTCGGTTAGGAGAATCTTTGGTAGTATAAGTTATTGTTCTACCATATTTGTAACATGGAGTTTGATTTGCAGCTATAGGCAGGTGGAGCATACACAATACAAGATAATGATCTGAGATGTCTTCGCTCTGTTGAAGAATTATAACGTCGTCCACATTTATACCATATGACAGAATAAAACGTCTTGGTTACGACTGTAACCTCTGTTCCCTGATGGAGGGAACGAGACGTTGTGTCGACAGATGGGGTTTGAACTTGAGAAACTACATTATATTGCCAAAAGTATTGGGTCACTCTATCTAATAAACAGGTTTGATGACTTGAGTATAAATCTTAATGCTGCAGCATATCATGATATTCTATAGAACTGTGTGCTTCTAGTTTAATAGCAACAGTTTGTGAAGAGACCTTTTCTATCCCATCATGACAATGTCTCTGTGTATGAGATAAGATTAAAAAAGAAATCATTGATTCAGTCAGTGTGGAAGAACTTGACTGGTCTGCATAAAACCAAGTCCTGAACCCAGCTGAACACATTTTGGTGTCATTTTAAATGCAGACTTGAAGTAAAGAACTCATCACCAAACACCAATGACTTGTGCACAAAAGTCATCATTTTGGGACAGGAAAAGGGGCTTTTGAAATAGTTTTAAATTGCATTTCTACAAATGGCATTGCAAGGAATTTTGTTTCTATCTCTGTTGCAACAGTTTTGGAAGCACATATTTTCTCTTCCAAATTGGCTGTACCCCTGTACACAAGCCATTGATGTGGAGTGATTAGTTTTTGGCTTACATCATGCATGTGGTGGAAATAATGCCTCTTATTCAGAACATCAGCCCAAAGCAGATTGACAGCTGATAATGTCACCGGTACTGTGTGAGTTCAAGCCCAAGAACTCGGTCCAGAAAATGCATTTGACCAAGCGGATTTATCAACTTTACCAGCGTGACCAGCAGCAGGGGTGGGTATCTTTTGGGGTTTTTTCGATACTGGTGCCAAATCAATACTTTTAAAATGGTACCGGTGCTTAGACGGCACCTAAATCAATACTTTTAAAAAAGATATTAGATGACATTAAAGAACAATACATTAAATTCAAAAACATTTATTAAATAATTTAAAAAATACACAATGTGAATGTGAAATGAGCAAGCACACTAGAAAGGTGTTTACTGTTTACCTTTTTTTTTTTTACAACTAAATGCTCAACATATAGTTGTATTAAATACTGTATAGGCAGAAAGTAGAAGGAATAATCAAGTATAACAATTGGGAAAAATAATATGTCTTTAAATGACATTTCTATTTGTACAATTGTTCTAAATATGTTTGAAATAAAATACATAATTAAGTATAAAAAGTAAATATAGGCAGAAAATGCATTGAATATTCCATATACAGAGAGCCTTCAAGGGTAAATTATATGTACATTATTTTAAAAACAGACAGCATGTGTAATGAATAAGTATAATTTTATGCATAAACATGCAGTCAGAGTAAAAAGCTTGATGTCTAGAGATCATACTAACAGGTGCTGTAAGGTTTTAAGTAGCACTTTCACTGTGTCTCTCTCCTCTTTCTTGTCAATTGCCTTAATGTGTTAAGAATGAGTTCCACGGCACGCCGAACGCACAACATTGATTTTAAACACGCGCAACAGTTTTATTGTGATCGCTTGTATTACAGACGCATCATCTGCATGTCGAATTAATGTTAGTTTAACTTTAAAACTTGCCTTACGCGGCTGTTCAAGTTAAAGACTGCACAGGTGGCCGAGATCAAAGTCCGTAGCTGTTTATTAAGTTTTTGCAGAGGATGAAAATTAGCATTTGATTTATAGTACTGTAGATTTAAACTGGGAGAGTGTGTCTGACCCCCGAATATTATCAGGAAGGCTATTCCAGAGTTTAGGTGCTACCAGGGATGCTCCAATCAGGATTTTTGCAACCGATACCGATCGCGATCCCGATTTTTTCCTGATCACTGAAAACTTTTCCACTGGCCTTATCATTTCATTATTTTGATATAATCATATGATGGCATTTTAAAGGAAACTATTATTTATTTCCCATACCTTTTTAAATACATTCTAATTTTGACCACAAACAACTTGTGCTTTGCTCTGTTTTTTGTCTAACTAAATTATTTTATAGGTAATTTACAACACATTGTCATATAAATAAACTGTAAATACTGTGTGGATTATTTAGAATAAATCTTACCAACCACTGTTGCTATATGGCCTAAGCACACATATGTTCTGATGTGTTTTGACTCTCACTGATTTGATGGATTCAGACAGTGAGTCTCCTGAGATCAGTGTTTCACATGTTCAACCGTTCAAATGAGTCATTGTCACGATTCGTACATTAGCAGACGCTAGTAGCGCTGTGTCTGTGTGTTATTCACAGACATCGCAAAAGAAAGAAGTTAACACGGAAACCACTTCATCATTGGATAGGATTCATTTTCGTTAATTAAAAGTGTGTTTTTGTCACCTGCTTCATGTGCTTGTCAGAGAAGAAAAGGCAACACAACTCGCACCCAGTGCTAATTCAGGTAAAAATATTCTCTATGAAATATTCTATGAATATGTTACAAGTTGCCCGTGCATACATTAGACACGTAAAATTGCCAAAATTAAAGTATCAGAACAAAATAGATACTCTTTCTAAAAGCGATTGATCTCTCTGAACTGCCTGAAACGGCTAAACAACGCCCCTAAGATGCCACGTCAGTTCGTCTCAGTTTGTTGCATGACGCCGCCCAAATGTACATGCAAAGAAGAAGGCGGATCTTTAGTTATCACAGCTGTGGTGCTGCAGCCGTGCAAATGCATAAAACAGAATAAAAACATACTTCTGTAAAGCGTCCTACTGGTCGATCTGTTGGTTTCATTCTCCTAACTAGGTTTGAAGGCAAAACCGATGCTGATTTTACTCTTTATCCACTTGTGTTCTTGTATTTATTATAACTGGTCCGACGCGAATCCACTCCGTGTGGGTGGCGAGGTAAACTGATGATCGTTCCGGCATGAGAGTTGCGCGCTGTGAGCTTTCACACACTGTCTGGTCTCATATGTGGTTTTAATCCGCTGGTTTAATCTGACGCTGCTGTTATTAGCGAACTGTGTTTGCAACTGTTATGATACGAAACGTCTCTGAGTGAGAGAAGCGATAAACTGACACTGGCCTCGTTCTGGAAGTTCCGCCTCACACTGGAGGTATTTAGCCAATCACAACACACAGCTCAACTCTCCAATCAGAGCACACGACACTTAAATGCACAAAGGTATATGCCAGAACTAGTCGTTTCAGAAGGCGGGGGAGATACAATAATGTACGGTATGTGGAAAATATGTGCGGTTTTTACTCCTTAAAACGTATAAACACATTGCATTACATCAGATACAAACAATAATATTGGTTTTAGCTTGGCAATATTTCTCCTTTTAAGGCTTTATAAGTCATTAAAAGAACGATACGTTATGTGTAGCCAGTGAATAGATGATAAAATTGGTGTTATGTGATTGTATTTTCTGGACCTGGTTAGAACTCTGGCAGCTGCATGCTGAACTAACTGTAGTTTGTTTATTGATGATGCAGGACAACCACTAAGTAGTGAATTACTATAGTCGAGTCTTGAAGTCATAAATGCATGAATTAACTTTTCTGCGTCAGCAACACAAAGAATATTACGTAGTTTGGCAATATTTCTGAGATGGAAGAATGCTATTTTTGTGACATTTGAGATGTGATTTTCGAATGACATGTTGCTGTCTAATATAACGCCTAGATCTTTAACTGTAGTTGCTGGAGTAACAATACAGCCTTTTATTTGCAAGTTATAATCTGAAATATTCTTTTTACGTGTATTTAGTCCAATAAGTAATATTTCTGTTTTATTGGAATTTAAAAGAAGGAAATTACTAGTCATCCTATGTTTTGTTGCACTCTGCCAACTTAAATAGTTGAGAGGTTTCACCTGGTCTCGGATGAGATATATAGCTGAGTATCATCTGCATAACAGTGGAAACTAATTCCATGTTTTCTAATAATGTTGCCAAGGTGCAGCATGTATATGGAGAATAGCAAGCGTCCTAAAACCTAACCTAAACCTTAATTTACTTGCGTTAAATTGGATGATTCCCTGTTTAAATGGACAAATTGATATCGGTCAGATAAGTAAGATCTGAACCACTGTAACGCCTGTCTCTGAATACCGGTATAATTCTGTAAGCGATCTAAAAGTATGTCATGATCTACAGTATCGAATGCAGCACTAAGGTCAAGAAGCAAGACGAGGAGTGAGATGTTGCCTTCATCTGATGCTAGAAGCAGGTCGTTTGTAATTTTAACAAGCGCGGTTTCTGTGCTGTGATGTGGTCTAAAACCAGACTAAAATTTTTCGTGCATGTCATTATTTTGTAAGAAAGAGCACAACCAAGTGGATACTATTTTTTCTAGTAGTTTTTTTTAAATCGGTCTATAGTTTGCCAGTTCGATGGGGTCTAAGTTCGGTTTCTTAATGCTAGGCTTAATGACGGCCAGTTTAAAAGGACCTGGGACATGGCCTAGATTAATTGATGAGTTAGTAATGTTACAGTATGAATGGGCTCTATTGCAACAGGTAGTAACTCTTTTAGTAACTTGGTTGGTATAGGGTCTAATATGCATGTTGTTGGTTTAGATGTAGCAATAAGTTGAATTAATTCTTCCTGTTTTATTGGCAAAAAAAACGCTGTTGCTTTTCTTGTTCTTTTGTGTTCCGCAGGTGATGACAGGATTTAAGTGTTTTCACACTAGCTCAAAGTAAAGACACTTTACAGCTGTATGGACAGAAAGAGTTAGTCTATGAGAAGAGTTTAATATCATTCCTTGTAATCACATGCTCAGCTGCTCAATGAAGTGAATCATATCTCTTTACACTCATGAAACACAAAGTGAGCGAGAGCCGTGGTGTTTTTTTTTTCTCTTCTAACACAGCTTTTATCTGTTTGACACTTTTGGAGGTTATCTGAAGCATAAATATGTTTTAAACTAATGAGGCACATAAAAGCGCATCAGAATGAATGGCCGTGTGTCCATCCATCTGACTGTTTGTATTCTTCAGAAACATGGAGGTGTTTTTGCGCTCACTGGAGCGCTTACTGGGTTTAATGGAGCGAGACCAGTGCCATTAGAAGAGCGTTTGAAGCCCAGCCGCCGGGTGCTGAGGTGCTAACTGAGCGCGCTCGGTCAGGTGAGGCTCTAATGAGAGACGCCAACAAATGCCAAAAGACCATGACATGAGAAATATCACACAAACATGAGGAATTCTAGGCCCGGATTCTCTAAATGTGAGCTTGTGTTCACAGATCTTCAAACATATCAGTGTCCGGTAATGTTGTTTTGTTCCGAAGACATTGTTACAAAAGTTACTTTTAAATGTCCTGTTTTAACTCCTAACCCCTCCCAATGAATTATGTTTAAATGCCGCCACATCCGAAAGCCAGAGGGCGCTCTCGCGCAGAAACTCCAAATATGGGTCACAGAAGAAGGACGGTTTACACATGTAGTTTCAGGAAATGCCAATGACCATATTCTAAAGCTGTTCTTCAAATCTTTTCAGGTATTTTCATGATAAAAAAAAGTATATTTATAATGATGATGTTTGATGAGTGTTGCTTTTTTAAACGACTTTATCTCGTAGTGATTTTAGATTGAGCACTACTTCAAGCCTGATCTCACTGAAAGTCGTAAGTATTCATATGAATTCATACGTTGTGAGACATACGATTAAGCAATACTGAAGGCCCACCCCTACACCAAACGTCACTGGTGCGAAAGCAAACTGTATTTAAATGTACGAATTAGCCAAAATTAGCCACCTCGTAAAATATTTATGATTTCGACGTGAGATTGCGTTGGTACTTCCCACTGATAAAAGAGCCGTAGTTCACGGAAAAGCTGTCTGTGCATAAAACACAGAATCGGAGCCTTTGCGATTCAGAATCGATCTAGACAGGTAGAATTAGTGTGAATCACGCCAGCCCTATGAACCAGATATTTTTCTTCTATGTAATAATAATCTGTGTTACAGGGTTGGATTGGGTTTGACTGCAGGAAATGACATCACAAGCTTACAAGACACACCTCATACACACGTGTTTTGTCATTAGACATTTGAGTGTGTGCAGGTATCAGTTTTTATCATACAGGTTTTCTGATTCAAAGCAGTACATTTCTGAATGAGAAGTGTGTCTGTTCTCTCTGTGAAAAAATCATCTTGATATTTAAACTTATATCTTTATAGTCCGTTGTCTCACATGTCATTTCAAACTGATGTGTTTATCTTCATTTACAGATATACAGTTGATCATGTAAATGATTTAGTTTTACACCCTTACGCCCCATTCACATTACAAGCGACAAAGCGACATGATCCCATTCATTTCAATGGAGCGCTGGCTACTTCTGGTGACACAAGCTGTAGCAACTGTTGACGACTGGTTGGGCGTGTCTAGCGACGCGACAAAGTTGAGAAATCTTCAACTTCATGCAAATGAAGAGCGACTTTTCGGGAGCGACAGCCAATAGGGAGAATACAGTAGAGATGACGTAATCTCCTCTCTCAGTCTCAGCTCTTATAGTGACGGAAAGATGGAGAAATTAATCCTTGCTGTTAGCAATTTTCCACTTTTATATGATATGTCTCTGCTCACGTACAGGGATATATTTAAGAAAAATGATGCGTGGAAATGTGTTTCTGATATCGTGGGGATTCCAAGTAAGTTTATATCGCCAACCTGTGGTACTCGCCATGCTGACTACGAGCCTGAATGGTTTCATAGACCCAGATAGTTGGCGCATATAAATAGCCGCAATGGATAAAAGGGCGCTTTGTTTCGCATTCATTTTTTTTAGAATATAACATTTCATGCGCTGACTGAATTAATATTTAGTGGTTTCCCTCCAGAATATTTGTACTGAGCGGCAAGAACTCTGATTCGCTGTCATCATCAGGCAAGCAATAGTGGGAACGCCCACTTTTCGCCAACCCTGGCGACATGCAGCGACAAAGTCGCTTGTAATTCGAACGGGGCTTTACTGTCTCACTCACTGTCATCTGTCTGTTTGTCTCATTATCCATCTCTCTCTCTCTCTCTCGCTCTCTAAATTTGTAAGATATTTTTACAGAGTTCTGCATGCAGAATCTCAGTTGGATGTTTTTTGGGGGGGATTTGTCAGTGGACCCCACACCTCACTGCCATAGAGGGCAATCCGTTCTATTACTGATTCTAATATTTTTAGCCAAATTTTAATTGAGATCTCTATAGGACATTGACGTTGGATAGCATAGAAGGTCAAATGTAAAGGTGTTTTTCTGTGGATATAGGAGAATGTGTTATTAATGCAGTTCTGTTTGTTGTTGATATATTTACTCCCTTGTGTGTTGGTGAAGTCCGACTGTAGTTCTGTTCTGGAGTTCAGATCTCCACAGATGAGCACATTTCCTTGGGCCTGGAAGTAGCCAAGTTTCCATTACAGATCTGCGCAAAACTTAAGCAATATTTTCTAAATGTCGATAAAAAAATATTGCGGGATGACGGCGTTACCATAAAACGATTATGAGACTCAAGTTTATTTTTTATTTCTCGCGATAAGTCATTCTGACCAAACTTCTTCTTTTTAGGTTTAATGGCAGGTTGCAAACAAACATTAGAGGTGCATATCGCCACCTACTGTGATGAAAGAATGAAAAGAAATGTTTATTTCCTTATATATTTACATATTGCCTAAACATAAACTGACTCACTCGTTTTCCTGCATTTGGGCCATCATATAAGATATTACTTAATGTAAATTTCTTAAGTTTTATCTTTCCAAATGTTCAGGCCAAACATACCGCGACTGGTCATGTGACTTTTTTCGTATGCCACGTGACTTGCAAATGCGTCAAAAAGCGTTTCCATTGCAGTTTTGCGAGATATGCCTTTAACGTATCGACCGAAAAAACACCTCATGTGAGCGTGAAAATTTTTTTTGTGGCACACGCAACTAGTGACTCGTCTCTTTTTCTAATGTTGAGAACATGTCTTCACTGTTGTATGGAGAGTCTGATGGTGGGATGTATATAGCACACAGGAATATATCTTTTTGGGATGGGAGTAGTTCCTTGTCCTTGTTCCTTTGTTTGCATATTGTTTTGCACTATTTGCCTGACCGGAGGAGCTGCTGACTTCAGAATTTTAGAATTTAAAGTTTTTGTATTTCTAATATCACTTTAAATGTAATTATTCTGCATAATTTATGTAATTTATTTAATACTCCATATAGGAATTTATAATTTGTATAATATGTTACCTGTGTTTCTCTTTCCTATATTTTCTATGTGTGCTTCTCTGTAATAACTGTGTGTGTGCGTGCGTGCGTGCGTGCGTGCGTGCGCGTGTGTGTGCGTGTGTACAGGTTTAGCTATATTAGTGAGGGCCAAATGTCCTCAGTCCTCAAGTAATGTTTTTCTTTAAATTTAATGTGTTGCACATGTTTGTGTGATTATTAGGTTTAGGTGTAGGGTTAGGGAATAGAATATATCATAAGCCTGATATAAAATCAATGGAAGTCTATGGAATGTCCTCACTAGAATACAAAAACAAACGTGCGTGTGTGGTCGGTCATGCAAAAATATGTTATGGGTTTATTTCTCAAGTAAAAATCAACGAAGGAATAAACCAAAAAAGGAAAACAAAATACAAAAAAAATCAATTTAATTACCAAAGGGTTGGCACTGAAAATGCCTCTAAGCAGTTCAAAAACCTGTGGTCCAAGACTTCAGCTCAACACATTACCCCCCTTCTTCCAAACATAAATCTCAGGCATTTTATACCTTGGTGGCCAGCACCAACCAGCATAATAAGGTATGAGCACAAAACAAACATAATGGCCAAACCAGCCACAGGTAACAAACACAAAGAACACAAATGGTAAGAGAAAACATATTCAATTTGCCAAATAAATACTTAAATAAAGCATACAGATGAAACTAATATGAGTGTTTGTGTACTATTTAAGCTATACAATTATTACCTAATAAATGAAACAAATGAAACTTAACATTGGTAGATGCAGGGTCTCCAAAATTACTCCAGATCCTTTCTGCAGGTCTATAGAAAGTGCTTGCTTTAGGTTATTGCTGCCAAAGCAGGTTCAACCAGTGATTAAACCAATGGTTCACTTACTTTTTCTTGCCACTGTATATGTTTTTCAGCTGAGTACTTACAATATCTCAAATTGTTAGCCATTCTAAACAGTGACACGGGGCCTTGCAGTCGCCTGTCAATGGCGTCATATCTGCATTACCCTTTGCTACCACCTTTACTGATGTAGAAACCACATGACAACACCGTTCCCGTCTGATTAATGGCCATCAGCGGTGGAGTTGAAGACAACAGATCCCATCATTCCATGCTCCTTCGTTGTTGTTTTGATCGTGTGCCCTTTAGCGGCGGATTTTACAACCTGCACCTTTAATGCTCTTTTGGAATTCTGAGTTTGAGCTCTGTAGCCTGAATGCTGTAGAGTTCAAGCCTTGGATATTCCACATTGATAAAGAAAGAGTCATTCTAAAAGTTCAAGGTATAGAGTTCTTGTTTCCAAAAATAAGAGGTAATCCTTTTCTAATTTAGAATATATAAACTTTATGTTTTTATTATCATTGTTTTTTACATTGTTAAGCTGGAGTTTTTATGATGTGTAGGCTGTCATGAAGTCAGCTGTGTACTGATGTAGTTCAGCAGCTGTCTGACGGCCTGTGTGTAGCTCCTGGAGTGCGGAGGTGGTGCTGAGTTTGGATCAGCTGATGGTGGGTGCGCTGGGTTTGTTGCTGGAGGCTGTGGTCTCTTTCTGGTGTTGTTCTTCTGTCTGGATTGATGTCTTTGTGGTGGTGGTGATGGTGATGAAGATCTTGGGTGGTGATCTGGTGCAGTCTGTGGTTTCTGCAGGTGTAGTGATGTAGGCAGAGGTCTGTGGTGATGTTCAGCTGCTGAGGTAGACTTTAGTGCCAGTATTGTCCAGGCATTGGTGGTCGTTCTCTGTGATGAGACTGAAGCTTTTTAGAGTTGTTGAGGTTGTCTGTCTGCCACATGCTGTGTCTTTCAGTGTTTTTGCAAACACATTGACCTTGTCCTTCTTTATGCGTATGTAACCGGTCCTACTCGCAAGGAGGCTAAAGACCGCAGCCTCTAGCGTCTGTCGCTAGAGCATCTCTTGAGGTCGGGGAGTGAGGTTTACACACTGCACAGCTCTTCACTAGCAGGCCTCCGTTACATGTACATACGGTCCCTTACTGTGATGGTGAGGTGATGAGCCAGGTGCACATTGGGTAGGCGAGCACATTCTCTATAGATGTCAGAGTTGACTCTCTCACTGTTTTATTTTCAATTTAAGTGTGCTTTATTGGCATGACAAAAATTGTACATTGTATTGGCAAAGCATTTGAAGCTGCGCTGCGTCCAAGTAGTGCAAATGTATACAAACAGAAAGAAAAATAATAATAACAATAATAATAATATCAAATAAAAAGTATTGTGTATGTAGTGCAAACTTCAAGTGAATTAGTAATATATAGAAATAGATATGAGTATATTCTGCTTTTATATAAAATTTTAAGATAAATACAGTACACATGTACATTTTCTACATTACTTATTCACTTTAAGCTTGCACTACACATATCACACTTTTCATTTGATACTATTATTACTATTATTATTATTATTATTACTTACCCTCTGTTTGTATACATATTTGCACTAATTGTATGCAGCCCAGCTGCAAATGCTTTGGTAATACAATGTACAATTTTGTCATGCCAATAAAGCAACTTACATTGAAATTTAAATTGATATGAGATAAAAACACAGTTTAAACAAAGATTTACAAAAGCAAAATATACTGCCCCTCTCTGTCTCTCTCTCTCTCTCTCTCACACACATTCTGTCTGTCTGATCATAATTATTGTTCTTATCTGCTCTTGTCTGTGTGTGTCGAGGTGATGTCTGCAGGCATCTCTCAGAATCACTGTATGTGGAGTTTTATTTCTCTCTCACCTGTATTATAACCAGCAGAGCGAGTGATTAGATCTCTATTTCATCATATTAATAACGGCTCTCAAATAAGACGCTCACACATCATCCGTGCGGCTTTCCTCAGACTGTCACGCGTGATGATATCAGTCATTATGACATTAAGTAGTGTGTAAAGCCTTCTGTTAATGTGTATTTCTGTTTCCTGGGATGTTTATGGGAGACAGAAATCCATTGTCCATATTTAAATAGCACTCACATCGTGAGAAATCTAACCAACATGACCCTCAACACAGACAACTTATTAAGATTTACTTGCAGATCTATTTACAAACATGTTTTCCAAACTGTGTTTATATGTGATGGGGTTTTGTGGAGGTGATGGTTTGACAGACAGGCCGAACCGATAATTACATTCTGACATGATGCCCGTGTCACCAGCTTCCATTTTCTCAAGCGTAAATTGCTTTCTGATGTGAAATTGAAAAGCATTTTCTCCCATTCTCACAGAAAGCGAAGCATTTAATGAAATGAGCAGACGGCGAAGCTTCGGCAAATGGCATAAAAATCCTGTGATATTTGTGAGGAGAGAGGAGCAGACGGCGTGACATTGATCTGTGAGAGCACGCTCGTATTTAACACCATTCTGACGCCCAAAATATAAAACTCTCTGTAAACAACCTGTCTGTCCTCCAAAGAACAAAGCAAAACATCCCTGAGAGATGAGATTTCAGATAACACAGCGGGGTCATGTTGGGATGGAGATGTGTTGAGTGGTCTTGCCTTGTGTAAAGGGGATTATGGGAATTAAGCGCTGATGCTCTCGGCATCCAGTGGCTGGATTAAAGTCTGCAGATGGATCAGGAAAAGCGGGAGAGCTTGTGTTCGGTCACACATTAGAGGGCAGCGGGGTCAATATCACACACGCATGTAAAGAGAGACAGATTACATCAGCTAGATACCACACAATAAACATGTAAAGAGAAAATAAACACACTGGAGATTTGTCTGCATCTTTCTGTGTTGCTGTAAAAAAGTGAAAAACAAGACACAATTTAATAATGACGACATGACTCTGATATTGTCTGATTCTCTTCACATGTGTCTCTTTTCCGTCTCTGTTCATCGTAAGGTGTATCTTTTCTTTCCCACTGTTGCCGTGGTGATGGTGTCTGTGCCATCATACCCTCCATCCTGCCTGTCATGGTTACCAGGCAACAGGCTCTTCTCCCGGCAGCACCCGTGACTCTCAGCAGCTGTAGAGTTCACACGCGTGTGCTGCATGTTTCCAAACACGGATGCTGTGTGTGCGTGCGTGCGTGCGTGCGTGCGTGCGTGCGTGCGTGCGTGCGTGCGTGATATTCAGAATGAATATCAGGGGTTTTAAGTGAGAGGTTAAACTCTCTTAAATGTGAAATCACAGCTTGCTTTCAGTCAATTTTTTGTTATCATGTAGATGCTTTTATTTTGTAGAGAGACAGTGAGACTGATATGTGCAGCACAGTGGGTTTTAATAGAAGTTCATATCTAATAGAAATGATTGTAAAGTGTAAAGTGTCAAAATATTCACTTTTCCACTCGTTTACATGAATTTATTTGATGTTATAGAAAGTGATTTATACAGTACAGCATGTTTCTCCATTAAATACTATTCAAACAGCTGTTTATTCAGACAAAAAAGAATTATTTCATTTAATGTAGGGATGCTCCGAATGTTCAGCAACCAAAATTATATAAGTGAAAAATGGCCGAATACATTTTGCCGAACATGACGTCTGATGCAGGGCCGTGCATAGACCTTTTGAGGGGCATGTGCTGAAACTGTAAAAGTGCACCCCCTATTTTTTATTGGTCACATCTTAATCACAAATTAAATTAAACAAAATTATAGTCTCAACAGCTTTAAATTAATTCACTATTAATAACAACCATATAACATGTCTAACATGTAGGAATTAAACGAAATAGGAAACTAATTGAATGAAGCTCTCAAACACTTTACTAATAAATTCTAAATGAAATACAGAAGAATCTTTATTAAAGCTACAAAACACATTGATTTCTTTTGTTCTTTAATCAACATTTGTGACAGGAGTCACAGCAGCAGGTTCAAGAGTGCGGCCCCTTTAAGAAATGCTGCTTGCACAGATCGAACGCATTTCCCATTTTCACAAATAAAATCTTAAATGAATGCAAAGAGTTAAGTAGTTGAAGACTGTGCTTACGAAAAAACCTAGACAAAATGTGGTTACTGGCGTAATCTTGTGTGTTTTTGTTCGTTCAAGCATGAAAGAGAAGTTAATACTTATGCTTTAATATACTTTATGCTGACAGATTTCTGACCGATATTCACTGACGCAGCCGTCAGCCCATTTTTACACCAGACAGGACAGTCACGTTGCACCAATACAACAGTTTCAAATCGTTCTTAAGTAGTTTAAAGGCCTTTCTATGAATTAGAGCATGATTCTATAATGTATCGCGTTTAATATTTTTTAGAGTACTATTCAAAAATCAGCTAACTTAGTTAGCAAATATGTGCATATTAACAGCGTAAACATGAATTAACCATGCGGCCATATAATACGATTAATGTTAATAAATTATGTATCAGCAATCATATGATAAATTAAATAAGACATTTCTTAGATCTATATTTTACCTTGGTGACAAAGATCTCTCGGTTGGTTTGTGGCAATCCTTAATGCAGTTAACATTACATAACATTATATGTGCATTTTGTCTGCCGTCATTAAAACGGTGACATCACATTGCATTTTCAGACCTCATAAGATATGGACATTTTAGACACGGTGTTTCTTGCGTAAAGAAAACGCTGTACTTCTTCAAACAATGAGATCATTATTTACCCTTGCAAAACGTTCAGCTGCTGTGGGACTTCAGTTCATTCAGTCAAGATAGAGGGGGTGGAGTCATGAGATTTTACTGACATTTTGTGCGTGTCCAACAACTTTTAGCCACAAGCTCTTTTAAATATATTTTATTGGCAAATTTTTATTGGTAAAACAGACAAATAGAACGAACAGATGTAAAGGGTTTCCAATAGCACTGCGGGAAAAAACACCACCAAAAAGGGCATGTGTTCTGCACAGGTTGAGCCCTACCTGTGCACGGGCCTGGTCTGATGCGATCAAACAGCAACCAGCGCGGAGAGAGAGAGAAAGAGAGAGAGACATGCACGCTTTATTAATGTGGCAAACATGTCGGCAGTGTGTGGAAAAGGGTCAGAGAAACACGCGGCGCGAGAGTATATGTCTGAACAAAAGCTCCTTTACCGGTCGGTAGACTGAAGGAGCGAGCGGTCTGAAGCCCGGTCACTCCTGACATCCTTTGACATCTTACAGTGGTGGCGTGCACACAGTTCCCTGTACTAAACAACATGTCAAGCTTTGTCTGTGCATCCCTAGTACACCTGACCTGAGAGAACAGTCAGTCTTTGTGGGTGGAGTTTAGAGAGAAGTGAACTGAAATGGTTGTCAGTCAGCTTCAGCTGGCATTGCTTGGATAGAAGTTTTTTCTTTAAATTATTTTCATATTTTTGGCTTATGATGAATGACACTTTTTAATGAACTACTTTGATGTAGACATTACATTCTTTCAGCAGTCAGTTAAACCATTGAATAAGCAAGATATATATATATATATATATATAATATATTTATTTTAATTGGTTAGTTTTGCTTAATTTTATATTTTAAGTTAAACAGAATGTTTTTTATCTTATGTAGAATATTTTATGTAGAAAACAGTAAACCACAAAAACATGACTTTGTAAGGGTGGTTCAGGCTTAAGGGATGCAGAAATGACTTAAGAAATGTGAACAGCAAGATGTTTTAACTCTCTCTCTTTGTCTTACCTCTGTAATGATGTTGTGGAGAATAGATGAACCCGAAAACTTTAATTATTTTAATTCTAAACTTAATAATCTGAACTTTACACAAATACCAAACTTGAGTGTGTAATTCTCAAAAACAAGTTTGTAGATGTGTTTCTGGACATTTTCTGCTGCATCCTCCCACAAAAAGAAAGTTTTGATATATTTACAGTAGGAAATATACAAAATATCTTCATGGAACATGATCTTTACTTCATATCCTGATGAGTTTTAGCATAAAAGTAAAGAGTTTGATAATTTTGACCCATACAGTGTATTTTTGGCTATTACTACAAAGGTTCTGGTGCTACTTAAGACTTAAGGTTTTGTGATCCAGGGTCACATAGTGTGTTGCAATATGGCGCGCTTAGACATTAACATTCGAATCAATACTAGTTTGCAGAATTGTAAATGAAAAGTGTTTGATAACAGACTTTAATTGATGTTACATGTAAAATGTTTAGAAAGTAAATGCATAAAATGGTAAATGATACGATTAACTGTGTCCAAATGTATGAGATACCTGAGAGATGGGATAGAAAAGAGAGAAAGTGTAGAAGAAGAAAGAAGGGAGCCTCGAAGCATGGCCTAATGGCCTGAAACTCAGAGCTCAGGTAAAGAAGAGCATGAGCAGAATCCAAGAGCAGATCAGAGGAGGAGAAGAGGAGACGACAAAGAGGCAGAGCATATCTTACAATTGCTTTTTATCTTTTCCTTGACCGTGTGACTAAACGTAACATGATACATTCAAACTGACCAAACACCTTTAACCCCCACTGTACTGGACCCACAATATACAGACATCTCGGCCTATATCAGCACCCCTGTGATCTTAAGAAGGGCTTCAAATGGAGGTTGTGACAGCAATAAATTCCTGTTATTTTTTTACAACCCTACAACTTTAGTTGGGTTTTCATGTACTGTAGTGGCCAGTATTTTATTGAATGTGTATTTTTGTCTGTTGAAGGACTGGTGTGTGTTTCATCTAGTTGTGTCCCTGAGTCAGAATTGTCACGTCTTGCCTATGTGTGTATGTGGGGACGACACCAGGCAGTTAACAGGGTACAGCGCAACATTGATGCACTGAAAAACATTCAAATGTGAATTTACAGAATATACCTTTATAATAAATAAAAATAAAAAACAAAATAAGCCAGAATCAAGCCACAATGCGCAAAATAAATGTGTTTAGGCTAAATGTGGGAAATGCAAGGGAACATATATTCAAAACACATGTCACAAAGAGTAAAATGAATGGACATTTTCCTTAAACAATGCTGTGCCACTTACTAGATCATATCTCGCCTCAAAACTACTAGATAATTTATTTATTTTTTTACAAACGGGAATCCATTACCATTAAAGTGACTTAATTTGCTGCATGTAAAGAAGGAATGTCACCTTTTTTCCTGCACACTTTTTCTCTGTCCTCCTGACAGTGATGGTTGTGGAAGAACACAGTAGCTGCATAACTTTCCTTCTGATTTTATATTAGGAATATGTTTAGGTTTATTTTTAAAGGTTTTTTAAAGGTTTTAAAGGTTTATTTTTTTAAACATTGAGCATTTGTTCACTTAATTTCACTGCGTATTTCTTTGTATACATGGCACAGGATTTGCAGAGACTGAGATTAAAAAGCAATGCTGTGCCATCATTATTGAATCTGACAGGAATGATGCAGCAATCTTATGTGAGTAAAAAAAATCTGTGTACGATGCGTCACTATTGCTTTGATAAAGATCGCTTGATATGTCTTGATTATGTGTAACTTACGTGTTTACAAAAATTCACAGAAGGCTCCAACTGAACAGATACAGAAATGTACATCACAGGTGGCACAGCTGTCTTTTGGAACTGTTATCCAATCATAGCAGTGGGCGTTTACTTCCAAGTCTTCAATGCGACCCACCCCTAAAAACCAATCGTTTTTGAGCCGACCTCAAAACCAGGGTTACTTATTGATTTTGATGTTTTCGAATGTAAAAACCATGCAAACGTCATAAGCAGACCTCAGACAACAGTATAAAATAAAAAACAGCCCAGTTCACGACACCTTTAATTTATATTTATATAAATGTTATGTGTTTATTGTTATATAATAATAATAATTTAAGGGGGATACATATGATACTGTGGTGGTCACAGACAATCCCAAGGCAAAAAAGAAGGTTTAACAAAGTTTTAATTTCTTACTTAACACAAAACATTAAACCATTCATAATCATAAAGAAAAAAAACCACATGGGAATAAAGGAAATACATTGGGTGAAGCCAAACCAAAGAAATCAACAAAACAAAAGAACCACAATATCTAAGTTTCCCACCCCCAAAACTAAACTTTCTACCAAAATAAAAATGTAGCAATAAAACCGAACATTCAGGGTATACGACGCCCAACATATACTACACTAACTAATAATAAAAATACATGGAATGGCTATCACCCCTGACCTAAAACTAACAAAGAAAATACTAAATTAAACATAAGATCAAAACTTACCTAATTCCCATTCCCAATAAGCTTCCTATGAATTAGGAGCCACTAGATAATCTCACACACAGTTCGCATATTAAAACTCCGAGCCAAAACTCATCAATAACTCTGATTTATCAAGTGTTACAGATATCCACGTGTCTTACAAACAGATACTCGAGAGAGAGCCTCGCAAATCTCGGGGTCAGGTACGCAACATAAACTCCAAACATGAACGAACAACAAACTTGGAAGCTGAATTCAATAAACATAACGAAACAAAAATACGTGGTTGGCCAAATGGACAGCCGACCTTCGACTTCGTAGAGGCAGACTGACCCTGTTCAATGGAAAACGCTCCTCTTAAATATGGGTGTCATTTCCTAATTAGCCAATCACATGACATGATCGGATCAGCGAATCCAAAACGAGGAACCTGAAAGTAAATATAACAACGAAAGAGAAAGAAGATCAGCATCAAAGAAAATATCACATTATATTACGAGGATCATTCAGTAATGTTTGGAAACGGTGTACACATTAATTTGTGAGTCATCTGTGGGTGCGTGCGGAACTCTAAAAATGTCTCATTTCTTTACATCATAAATAATATTTTTGGTGGTGCATTGCGTGCCCGTCTGCTACACCACTGCCCATATAACCAAAATGCCATGATCCCCATTGCATAACACCTCTGAGAAGATTCGACTGTGAGATTGGTAGTTGAATCAAACTCCTGCTATCGAAGCATCAAATCTTCGGCTATTTGAAATCACCCCTAGTTTCATCAGTGTTGTTCTGATGTCCTTCAGTTCTTATAGGTTTGTGACATGATTTGTATGTCTTATTATTAAAGGAAAACCTTAAAAGTGCTGAACCCTGAGAACAAATGAAACAAATACACAATCAGTAACAAATGTTTTCTTCAGTTAAAGCTTAAATGTTGTATAAAAAACTTTTTGTAAAATGGACAACATCCAATTCAACATTCTGTATGAAAATAATAAAAACTGAAATTGAAAATTAAAATGAAGAAAGGAATAAGAAAGTGAAACTTTTTAAAGCAGTTTTGAAAAGTTATAAACCAGCAGCGTTTAACAGATGTCATATGGTGAAAATATCACCTGAGCTGTAGATTTTTACAGGTGTATGTATATAGACGTGTGAGGGTTTTGTATCATGAGCAAGTCAGGTTACAGACGTGTGATTTCATTATCAGCTCTATCTAATGAACTAGTTCACACATTCCAGAATGAGAAATGATGTGTTAAAGTTTTCACAACGCGTGTTTAAGATCTCAGCTGAGCTGATAAACTATTAATACAGTGTGTGTGATGTGAAACATTTTTATTGTTTGAGAGCTGTGAGTGCTGTTTGACCCTCCACATGTTACTCCTGCATCACACTATTGGTAGGCCTACTCATATTCTGATGATGTCATGATGATGTATGACAAAATTTCAATGACAAAAACAATCATGTCTGAACGTTTAATGGATGTTAGCCGTATGTGTGATGTTTGTTCTCTTGGAGATTTTATCTAAATGAATTAGCTGTTTTAATGTGCACCAATCAGGCATAACATTATGAGCACCTTCCTAATATTGTGTTGGTCCCTCTTTTGCGGCCCCATACGCACCAAACTGTGATGCTCTGTGTATTCTGACACCTTTCTATCAGAACCAGCATGAAGTTCTTCAGCAGTTTGAGCTTCAGTAGCTCGTCTGTTGGATTGAACCACAAAGGTCAGCATTCGCTCCCCACATGCATCAATCATGACCCTGTCACCACTGTTCCTTCCTTTTGATAGATACTGCACACTGGGAACATCCACAAGATACTGACCACTGCACACTGGGAACATCCACAAGATACTGACCACTGCACACTGGGAACATCCACAAGATACTGACCACTGCACACTGGGAACATCCACAAGATACTGACCACTGCACACTGGGAACATCCACAAGAAACTGACCACTGCACACTGGGAACATCCACAAGATACTGACCACTGCACACTGGGAACATCCACAAGATACTGACCACTGCACACTGGGAACATCCACAAGAAACTGACCACTGCACACTGGGAACATCCACAAGATACTGACCACTGCACACTGGGAACATCCACAAGATACTGACCACTGCACACTGAGAACATCCATAAGATACTGCACACTGGGAACATCCACAAGATACTGACCACTGCACACTGGGAACATCCACAAGAAACTGACCACTGCACACTGGGAACATCCACAAGATACTGACCACTGCACACTGAGAACATCCACAAGATAATGACCACTGCACACTGGGAACATCCACAAGATACTGACCACTGCACACTGAGAACATCCACAAGATACTGACCACTGCACACTGAGAACATCCACAAGATACTGACCACTGCACACTGAGAACATCCACAAGATACTGACCACTGCACACTGGGAACATACACAAGATACTGACCATTGCACACTGAGAACATCCACAAGATACTGACCGCTGCACACTGAGAACATCCACAAGATACTGACCACTGCACACTGGGAACATCCACAAGAAACTGACCACTGCACACTGGGAACATCCACAAGATACTGACCACTGCACACTGAGAACATCCACAAGATACTGACCACTGCACACTGGGAACATCCACAAGATAATGACCACTGCACACTGAGAACATCCACAAGATTCTGACCACTGCACACTGAGAACATCCACAAGATACTGACCACTGCACGCTGAGAACATCCACAAGATACTGACCACTGCACACTGAGAACATCCACAAGATTCTGACCACTGCACACTGGGAACATCTACAAGATACTGACCACTGCACACTGGGAACATCCACAAGATACTGACCACTGCACGCTGAGAACATCCACAAGATACTGACCACTGCACACTGAGAACATCCACAAGATAATGACCACTGCACACTGAGAACATCCACAAGATACTGACCACTGCACACTGAGAACATCCACAAGATACTGACCACTGCACACTGGGAACATCCACAAGATACTGACCACTGCACACTGAGAACATACACAAGATTCTGACCACTGCACACTGGGAACATCCACAAGATACTGACCACTGCACACTGAGAACACACACAAGAGCTGCAGTTTTGGAGATGCTTTGATCCAGTTGTCTAGCATCACAATTTGGCCCTTATTAAACTCACTCTAATCTTCATGCTTACCAATGTTTCATGCTTCTAACACATCAACTTTCAGGACAAAATGTTCACTTCCTGTCTAATATATCCCCACTAATAGATGCCGTGATGAAGAGATAATAATGTTAGGCCTGATCGGTGTACTCTGTGTGTTTACTACCTTGATTTACTCAGATTTATTGATTTGTGATGTGAGATCTGTGTGTTTTTGCTCATTTTAAACTCTTGTAAGAACAATTAAATGTCATACACATGTGATGTTTCTGCGATTGTCTATTGATGTGTGATTTATTGCACAATATTCTTCCATAATGTCTTAGTGACAGAAGCTTCCAGTGCACATACAGTTTAAAAAAGTGACATGGCACAGGTAACAAAATAGTAAAAATAAATATATTAAAAACAATATACATTTGACCAAAGGACCATATACAGGATACTGTATGTACAGATGTGATATATACAAATTATAATGTGTTATATACAGATATATTTTTGTTTTTCTTTTTTACTAAAGCAGTAACGAGAGGAACATGTTCAATAGAAACTTCATTTTAAAACAACGATTAGATCATAAAATCAATGTCAACATTCAACTATTCTCTCTCTCTCTCTCTCTCTCTCTCTCTCTCTCTCTCTCTCTGTTCTGTAGGTGATTCATCTCAAGTGGGTAAGTCACATGTTTCTTCAAATTATGTTTATGAAAATGTTGATGAATGTGACACTGATGAAGGTTGTTTGGCTATGTTAGCTCACCTCACACATTACTCTACTCTACACAAAACTGCTTGTTTAGTTATAGTTTTATATACACACACACACACACACACACACACACACACATTAGAAGCAGTGTTATTGAGCGAGGTCTCATGGACGTGATGGATCTCATACTGACATGATATTTGTCTATTATATGAGCTTTGAAAAGTACATTTGTGGGGACATTTAAATAAATAATAAATAAATACCATGGCAACAGTATGACACTGGAGTCTTGAATTAACATACACTATATTGGCAAAAGTATTTGGTCACCCTATCTAATAAACAGGTTTGATGGTCATTATAGTCATTTTCATGAGTATAAATCTTTATCTATCCCATCATGACAATGTCCCTGTGTATGAGACAAGGTTCAGAAAGAAATCATTGATTCAGTCAGTGTGGAAGATCTTGACTGGTCTACATAAAACCAAGTCCTGAACCCAGCTGAACACATTTGGTGTGACTTTAATTGCAGACTTTGAGCCAAAAACTCATCACTCCACATCAATGGCTTGTGTACAGGGTTACAGCCAATTTGGAACAGAAAAATGGTTATTCCAAAACTGTTGCAACAGAGATGGAAACAAAATTCCTTGAAATGCCATTTCAAAAGTCCCTTTTCCTGTCCCAAAATGACAACTCCTGTGCACAAGTCATTGTCAATGTCAGCTCATTACAAAACAGTAAGTTGTGAAGTGTTGTATGGTCAATGTAATGTATTATATTTAAAAAGCTGATTTTATTACAGTTTATAAAAAAGCTAAAGCAAAGTTCATTTGAATATTTCAGTGTTTACTCATTGTGACTATATTACTGTAGGCAGTCGTGGTCCAGTGGTTAGAGAGTTGGACTTATGACCAGAAGGTTGCTGGTTCGATTCTCAGGGCTGGCGGGTAACGGCTGAGGTGCCCTTGACATGTAAATGTAAATGTAATGCAATATTGTTGGAGTAGGAGTGTGATGTCGCTCTATATCAGCACGGCTGTGATGAGGTCAGAGGCACGAGTACAGGAGACAATCACAGCTGCTGATGTAGAGAAACATCACATGACTACAAGTGCAATATTACATTTATACAACAGTTCAACGGCACAAGTGTGTCGATAAATCACAAACAATATCAGAGTGTCTTAAAAACCCTCTGGTTTTTAAAGGAAATGGGGAACTTCTTTCTTCCACCATGAATTCCAGCCCAGCATAACAGTTACACAAACCCCTGTTACTAAGTCCAAACCGTCACGTCTTTTTTACATTCATGCTATGCTGCTTCAGTGAAGTTATTAGTGGGAAATAATGAGGCAGGACGTGCATGTGAATGAAAGATGTAAAAGTTGCACTGCAGCACTTTCCATTGTTTTTTTAATGTAAAGATGCGCTAGTTTACAGTGGCGGGTCGTAACCATCTTGTTCAGGTATATACCGCCACCTACTGTAACAGTCTCAAGCCTCTCGAGTCCTGCATTGTGCGCTTGTTTACTTTCAGTTTAGTGCTTAGAGTGGCGGCGTGATACAAATGGGGCAGTCGTGGCCCAGTGGTTAGAGAGTTGGACCAGAAGGTTGCTGGTTCGATTATCAGGTCTGGTGGGTAACGGCTGATGTGCCCTAACCCCCGCTTACTATAGCTCACTATACTATAATGTACAAAATGTATAGTACAATGCAATTTAAGTCGCTTTGGATAAAAGCGTCTGCCAAATGCGTAAATGTAAATGGTGAAGCGCTTCCCATGATGACAATGGTGGAATATCACATGGCTCTCAGCCAATCAGATTTGAGAACCAGAAAGAACTGTTGTATAATAATATATCATTAATATCTTCAGTAAATCTCTCAGACATGTTCTGCTGATGTTAATATTTTCATGATGATATTTTGGAGACATGTATTGAATATCATTTGGTAGCGTGTATGTAACACTGAAAGAGGTTTGAGCAGAAGGTCTCATGAGATCATTTAGTGTTTATCCAGCAGTTGTGTGTCAGAGGAATGAGAAACGAGAGATGCTTGTTCAGCGAATCCTTCACATAGCCTCCCGCTTGAGTGGGATTTCACAACTTCTCCAGAGGAATTATGGGAGATGTAGTTCATGAAAGTATAGCGGCTTATCCACTACACTCCTCACCAAATTCTTTAAGCCTCTGAGATCAAGACAGAGAGCGAGAAAGACCTAGAGAAATGACAGAGAGATAAAGAAAAGATTGTTCGCTGTGAGCCGCTGTGATTTCTCGGAATGAATTTTGCCACACACTTGCTCTTTTATAAAACCTAGTTAGTTTCATTATATAGACAGCATCATAGACACACTGTCAGTGCTGTTATTAGACATCTGGTGAATTTACACAAATAACCAAATTAACATATGCTAGAACTATAAACTCTAGTTACTGGAGCGCAGTCATGGGTTATTTGTGGTTATCATTCTTTTACTATAGTAATCATGTTTTATTTCTAGTAAAATCATGGTCAATTTTCGTAATGGAGGTTCTTTTCCAGCATCTTTTCTATATTTGAGTTCATTCCATTCATCTTTTAAACTGCTCCTGCATTATTAATGTGTGTAAACCTGCACTACTTCTGTAAAATCCCTTCAGTATGTGAATCAGATGCCAGTGTGTATGATTCATGTGAATAAGCATGTGTTTAATGTTCATTAAAACAAGCCCTGAAGGGTGCGTGCGTGCGTGCGTGCGTTTTTTACACTGGTTCAGAATCACTTGATACAAATGTTATTTCTTTATTTAACAAATATAATGAAGTCTTAAAGATGTTGATTTTATAAGTGTATAAAATAAACACTCTTTGTTGTTGTTGTAATGTTTGTGTAGTGTGAAACAGAAAGTGCTTCTGAACCAGTGCTGTGTCCATCTTGTAGTATGAAAGTCTTTTTGCTTATAATAGTTGTGAGTGCACATGGTCACATTTATAGTGTGTGTGCGCTTGTGTATGTGTGTTTCTTCCGTCAAATGTGTCTCAAAAATCAGTTTGACATTTACTGTGTGTGTATTTCTGCTAGCTTTGCTTTCAGATATTCTCCCTCACAGAATCTAATTAAAATTAGAAAGCAAAATCTTTCACTTGTGCTGATACGACACACACACAGACACACATGTTAGGCACTGATAGTAGCAGTGTGAACGCTCAAGTGTGTGTGTGTGTGTGTGTGTGTGTGCGTGCGTGCGTGTGTGTGTTGAGCTGATTAAATGTGTCCAGACTCGCTGTGGGTGTTAAGCGGCTCGTAAACGTGTGTCGAATTGTGAGAGATGAGGTTTACACCAGCAGATACTCTCCTTATATTATTCCATTAAAATATTCCAAAGCTCTACAGTTACTGGAGTCACCTTACACACACACACAGAGAGAGAGAGAGATTGGATTTTATTTCTTCTACTCTCATCGACACACACAGGATTGTGGGATATAATGAGCAGTTCAGTTACAAACAAACAGCTGTTGTTTTCTTTTGAGAAACTGTTCTTAAGCCAAGAGAGAGTTTCACAAACACACAGTCACATTTCACACACACACACACACACACACACACACACACACACACACACACGTAAACAGTCTCTGAGCAGGCCTTAAATCAGCAATCGGTCCGGCATAATGATTTTTGAAAATAGAATAGAATATACAGTTTGTACGATATTAAAATTATTATGCCTATGGACTGTCCCTACAGAGATAGTAAAACCAACATGTGTGTGTGTGCGTGCGTGCGTGCGTGCGCACACTGTAATTAGCAGTTATTTCATTTGGCTCAGTCATTAGTGTTGCACCAAGACAGTTTGCTGAGAAATCTGTGCTCCCCTCGGCCAGCAAATTAACAAGACCATTAGACCTCACCCCCCCAACTTCACAAGAGAGCGCCAGAGAGAGAGAGAGAGAGAGAGAGAGAGAGAGAGAGAGAGAGAGAGAGACAGAGAGAGAGAGAGAGAGAGAGACAGAGAGAGCGCCAGAGAGAGAGAGAGAGAGAGAGAGACAGAGAGAGCGCCAGAGAGAGAGAGAGAGAGAGAGAGACAGAGAGAGCGCCAGAGAGAGAGAGAGACAGAGAGAGCGCCAGAGAGAGAGAGAGAGAGACAGAGAGAGAGAGAGACAGAGAGAGAGAGAGAGAGAGAGAGAGAGATTAAGTGTTTAGAATGTAAGACTAGCATACTGCATACTGTTTAAAGATAGCGTGTGACAATTATTAACCTAAAAGAAGAAATACAGTTGTTGTAAACTGTAAGTTTGATTTGAATTATTCATTTTACTCTGATTTCAATCTTTACTCAAGGATATCAAGGTTATATTTTCACAATATGATCTTTACACTATGTAGAATAAATGAATTTATCTGGGTTTTCGTGAAAGTGAAAGTGACCTATTTGTCAGATATGGTGACCCATATCTGAAATGTGACCTCTGCATTTAACCCAACCAGTGAATAGTGACACACACACACTTCAAGTCGTGAACACACACATACACTGGGAGCAGTGGGCAGCTAACACTGCAGCACCCGGGGAGCAAACGGGGGTAAGATGCCTTGATCAAGAGCACATCAGTTGTTACCTGCTGGTACTGAGAATCAAACCAACAACCTTCTGGTTACGAGTCCGACTCTCTAACCATTAGCCCACAACTGCCATGCAGACAGGGTCACAGTTAGGGTTGATATTATGTGAGATATAAAATGAGATCATCTCATGTACAGTACCATATAACACATGAGAATGTCTTTCACTGACACTTTTATAATGTTGTGACACAGACACAGACATGAGCGAAGAGCTCTTCGGTCTTTATGAAGATTCCCTCTATGACCCTGAGGGGGCGATAGATTGACATCTGAGAGATCATGTGACACAGACCACCGTGACCTTCATAAACATGACGTGTGTGCGTGCGTGCACATGCGTGTGTGTGTGTGTGCACAAAAAGAACATTATACTGTATAATAATATATTTATTTTTAGACTTGTGTTTGTTTCATGAAGAATAGTTTTGAGATAAACACAAGAAAACATTTATGAAAAATGAAGACTTGAACTGCACAGATCTGAAACAATAAATACCATTAATAATATTAATAATGTTATAATATTTTAATTAATAAAATAATTCATATTTTATTGAAATATTATGAATATGTGGTGCATAAAAGACTTGATTATTACTGAAAATAAATATTAGTGTGACAATAAAGAATACTTTATTTGTGAATGTGATGTGTTGATTTCACAAACGTGTTTGTGTGTTCATGATAAAGTTCTTGTTACTCAGATTATTGTTGTTTTTGTGCTGGCGGGGTCACCGGCGGTCTGTCACAGTTAATGGAGTCACGGCGAGCGGCGCACGGCCTCCGGTAAATCAAGACTCGCACGTTAATGAATTCATGCTCTGCTGTTTCATTCCGTCAATTTCACAAACGGAACATGTGCTCATTTTAATGACTTTGACCTTTGCGTTTTGAAGTTTTGGGCAGAATTTATTTAATGAGTGACCACAACTGTCCCGGTCTGAAAAACAAGAGCCATGGGTTTTAATGAAGCGGTCTGGGGCTCTTCTTCAGAAGCAGATACATGAGCCAGGACAGAAAGTAAAGGATTTCCCATTATTGAGTGACAGGTGTGAGTGCGATCGTGCTCATTTCCCATGGTGCACCACTGCGCCTCAGAATTAAAGTGGATTTAATGGAGTCAGGCAACAGTGGAGACAGCTTTATAACGCTTATTACCAATCCTGTGTTATAATGAGCTGAATTACTACCCTGATGGTGAAAGATTAAAGAGATTTACAATCATCTGCACACAGACAGAGAGAGAGACTAAGCAGGAAAAAAGAGGGAAGGGTTGAAGGTCTGTTTTGTCTCGTTCTAAGGAATTTTTCAGACAATGAGAGAACGTGAAATGAGATGAGCTTCAGACTGATCTGAGTTCAGAGAACAGCTGCTCACTTGTAGTCTAGTTTTCTGATCTGTAAAACACATCAGATTCAGATGTAAACACGATAGGAGTAAAAGCATAAAGCAGAGAATGTTGTTGAGTTTTCAGACAGAGCCATCACATGACCTGTGTTCATAGAAATACACACATATAACATAAAATATTACATTCATCACACACAGAGAGAGAGAGAAAGAGAAAGAGAGGAACAAAAATGTGGCAGTCGTGGTCCAGTGGTTAGAGAGTTGGACTCATGACCAGAAGGTTGCTGGTTTGATTCTCAGGTCTGGCGGGTAACGGCTGAGGTGCCCTTGAGCAAGACACCTAACCCCCACTTGCTTACTATACAAAATGTACAAATGTACAAATAAGTTGCTTTGGATAAAAGCGTCTGCCAAATGCGTAAATGCAATGAAACATATGGCCAGAAATGACACATAACTTTCAGAAATCTTCAGCTGGTTTATTTTTTCACCTAGGGTCTTTGTTATAGAAACCCTGTTAAACATGAATGAATGTTTGCCTTGACTAAATTAAGATGAAATTGACTTTCAGAGTGACTGTATGTTATACATTTCCCGGACAGGGTTTAAGCCTAGTACCAGACTAACTACAAGTTTAGAGGCATCTTGATCAAATACAAGTTGTACTGACATGTCGTTCAATATATCAATGTGATTGTTTTGTCTCAAAATGCACACAATAATGTTTTTTTTGTAAAGCATGTTTTAAAAACACCTTATCATCATAATTTAACTAAGGCCTAGTCTTGTTTTAAGATAATCCCTTTCTGGGAAACCACCCCTTAAAGTTTTTCTTATATATTGCTATGAAGATTAAATGTTTTTTTATGAAGTCAATGCTACAGTTTGTGAAAAAAGTAGAAAATAGATTATAATATAAAATAGTCGTGAACATGGCTGAATCCGGTGAGGTTAAGAGGCAGAAGATCCAGTTCCTCTGTGTGTTCCTTTTATAGAGTCTGAAATGATAGTTGTGTCATCTAACGTCTTCATTTGAAGCACGCCGCAGGCTCTGCGCAGTCGAGCACACGCTACACACGCACACAGAGAGAGAGAGAGAGAGAGAGAGAGAGAGAGAGAGCGGGGCGAGCTGCTTTACTCGGAACAGATGCGTGGAGGTTGTTTTTTATTCTTCAGACAGCTCTCAAACCTGCTAATGTGATTGCTCTGATGAATGTTTGAAGAATTTCACCTATAAAGACTTCTTGATGCTAGTTTCATCTGACAAATCCTGACCTTCTTCTTATTGGCTGAGAGAATGTTGTCTGATGTGTTGTACTGATGTTTGACACGCCTCATAATTCATGTCCTCTGGGTGTTCCTTAAGAACAGAGTTACACACACACACACACACACACATTGTGTTGCTGAGTCAAGCACTCTTGAGGATGTTCGGATGTGTTGCTGTTATTGGGTGAATTAGAGATAAGCTTCATGTATTGTAGAGGATCATCACTAAGACAAGGTCTCTCTCTCTCTCTCTCTCTCTCTCTCTCTCTCTCTCTCTCTCTCTCTCTCTCTCTCTCTCTCTCTCTCTCTCTCTCTCTCTCTCTCTCTCTCTCTCTCTCTCTCTCTCTCTCTCTCTCTCTCTCTCTCTCTCTCTCTCTCTCTCTCTCTCTCTCATTTTAGTTTAATACTGAATCAGGACACAAATAAATTCAGTAGAAGAATCATTTTCATTCGTGATGATGACGTGATTGTGACGTGTGCTAAAAAGGAAATAAAGGTGATGTTCTTTTTCCCTAAAGACATTGCGAGTTATTTTGTGAGGATGAATGCGACTCAGTTTCAAGCTACTTTATTTGCATGTATTGCCTAAGCATTGAACATATAACGAAAGACATACATTAAGTGAAATTAAAATAAGGGACTATAAGTAAAAAATAAAATATAGAATTGAGTATAAAATAAAGTATATGTAAAAAACAAATTGACTGAAATCTAAACGATTAGAATATATATAAAATGTACATTTAAAGCAGAAATATAATAATGGGATAAAAGTATGTGTGCATTGATCTTTCATCTGGAAATCTTCATGCGCTCTCAGATGTTTGGTAAGCGTATCCGTTGTATGTCGACTGTCGTCTGGCTCTGCAGGAAACCCGAGCAGAGTTCACTGCAGTGCTGAAGTATTGGAAATCGAAGGCGAGATCTGTCCGGAGCGCTGTAATTGTTTAGGGAGTTGAAGATGGCAGAAGGCCGAGATAATGGGAAAGATGATACGCTCGGACACCGGCGGCCGATAGCTGCTCTCTCTCTCTGTTACGCTTTACTGCATTACTAATGGTGAATTCAAGATGCAAATGGTCAGCACCTGCCTTTAGTCTTCTTTAACACAAACAACCTGAAGTTTGCCTTAACAAGCTTAACTTTCACATAAACTTACTTAACTCAACATATATTTAAGTGGCAAACTCAGAGCAGTTTGTTCACATGTAAATGTGATGGATTCCTTAGAGACGTCAGGTTGGCATGAAGGAGTCTAAATCTGATGTGTTAAAGTGAGCTGTCAGAAGACAACAGATGTGTAATGAGATGAAACGATTGTGTTGATGAATGAGATACGGAAATACAAAAGCTCGCCGGCGCCCCCTTCAGATGAGTAGAGATTAATACATTTAAATATCATTTCAACTATTGGTAAATATAAATAAATCCATCTAAATATTTCCTAAATATATATAGGCTTACATGTATGTGTTCATAAATACAAAATGAATATGCACAGTAGACACATATCAATTATGTAAAAACACACTTTTATTCTGTATGCGATTAATCATGATTAATCTTTTGACAGCCCTACTTTAAGCACATCTCTTCTGCGAATACTTGAGGAATGAATAAAAAACCAGGTAGTGTTCTGGCTAGAAACTAGTAACTTGGTGTTAGCACTTATTGTATTATTGCTCCTGTATGACGTATCGCTTTATTGTTTCCTACCCTAAGTCGCTTTGGATAAAAGTGTCTGCTAAATGACTAAATGTAATGTAAATGTATTGTACACCGGACATCGTGACACTGTGCGTGTGTGCGCGCGTCTGATGAAGGGAACAGTGAATGTGCTCAAGTCGACAATGATTCTCAAGTGTTTTCATTCACCTCAGTCTCTATTGTCTTCTGTGGTTCCTTCAGATTCTGGCCTTCACATTTATCTTTCACTGTGAACCTGCTGCGGTGTTTCAGACTGAAAGTTGTTTGATGAGGAAAGCGTCTCATTTACAGGCCGTGAACGTGTGGACGTTTCTCTGAACTGATCAGCAATCAGCATTAATGTTGATGTTGTTTATGAGTATGAATCATTTAGAACACCAGCAGGAGATTCATCAGTGTAACACCGCACAGAAACTGATGATGATGAATTACAGCATTTATCAAGTCAGTCTCCATTAGAGATCAGATCCGCTTCCGCTGCTGAGGGACATCATCATCATGTCATGTGTTTACTCTGTAATGCTGTAAAAACACTCCAGACGTCTTGTGTTGGAACTCACTGCACATGACAGAAGATATTTTGAGAAATGTTTTGTGTTCATTCAATGGAGTTCAGTGTTGTTTTTCAAAATAGCTTCTCTTGTGAAAGAATCTCATGCAGGTTTGACATGAGGATGAAGAAATGATGACAGAATTCTTATCACTGTCTGATATAGTGCTCATTGTGGGAAAACTGTTTGTGATTTATGAATTGTGTTCTGATTATTTCAAATGCACTAGAGCAAACATTGTTAATGTGTCGAATGTGTTTCTGCTTTCTGCTACAGGACAAATAATGTTAACAAATAATTAAATGAATAAAGCTTTCAAAGCTCTGCGTCTGGCCTTCAAAACCACCACTGGTTCTGCACCCCCTTACCTTCACACGCTTATACAGACTTCTGTACCCTCCAGATCCCTGCGCTCTGCCAACGTCTTGTAGTGCAAATCCAAAAAAGGGGAAAAAATTACTCTCACGGACCTTTTCTGGATCTGTTCTGTGTCTGTGGAATGATCTGCCTGTTACGACACGATCTGCAGATTCTGTAGCCATCTTTAAGAATCGGCTAAAAACACATCTCTTCTGTCAACACCTGACTCACTAATACAGAGTTCTATCTCTCTCTCTCTCTCTACTGTTCCTATCCTTAAAAAAAAGCACTTAGCTTTGTATATTGTGTGCGTGCGTGCGTGCGTGCGTGCGTGCGTGCGTGTCTGTGTGTGTGTTCAGCTCTTCTCAACATTACTGATGAGTCACATTAATTTTTCATAAAGCATTTACTAATGCCTTTAAAATATTCATGCAGGTCAAACAACACTTACACAAGTCCAAGCAGAAGAACGTTTAATGAAAACAGATTTATAAAACCCTTTCTTTTAACAAGTAATACTCTTTCTCATGCCATTTAAAACAGACGATGTGTTTCGCACCTTTATTGCACGGCTCTCAGAAATACTTCATTCTGATTGGGCAGAGTTGACATTCTGAAGTTATGGGATTCGCAGTTTCGCAGCATATTATGGGATTATTTTTGTGGCAATAAAAATGAACGCAAACTTTTAAAAAATGAACAAAAATATACAGTGAGAAAGGGAAAAGAACACACTGACATATGAAGTCAGTTATTCCCAGTAAACTAATCTGAACACATACCAGCATATCCCACAATGCTCTGCCACCTTCATCATGTCCTTGACTTTAAAACCTGAGAAGCACGTGCGTGTGCGTGTATGCTGGTTTAACATCCATTAATAGGATGAGATGAATAAGATGGCTTCACTAAGGAATCAGACACACTGTGAGGTCTCTTCAGCTATCCATGCACTTCAATCTGCGAAATAAACACACAAAATAAATGTTGAGTAATGAATGTAAATACAGAAAAGCTTCGATGATGGCTGGCATTACAAGGGAAAATGTTAATATTAGAATAAAACCATTCATGTAAAGAGTGCCAGCATGTGTACATAAATGAATTGATGTGTAGCCAAGTATGGTATCTCATACTCAGAATCTGAGATCTGTATTTCACCCCTCCAAAGGTGCGTGCACACACACACACACACACACACACACACTGTCACATACAAATATGAGCATACCCAACAGACCATTACATTTGTCAAATTGTCCAGCAGTACAACAGAGATACAGTATCCCAGAATGCATTTCACTTGACCTGACCTTTTCTGATCACTGTTAGGAATAAATGAGAAGTGACATCAAGATCAGAAGCAGTTCATTGAGATGAACAAATGCAAGATCAATATTTCTGGATGCAGTTTTGTGAATGAAAAACAACACAGTGAAGTAAAAAGGGTTAGCTGTAAACTTAAATGGGTAATTCCAGCATTGGGGATGTGATATGTTAACACCAAGAGAACGTATTTGTTACCAATATATTGAACCATCTGTTTATATTTTACTAAACCCTTGTGGATAGTCTAAACATCAGAAAAATATGAGTCTATGCACAAGTTTTCTATTTTAAAAAATGGAAATAAACATGTGTTACTTGACTTTTTAATACTAGGATTTCTGTGAATTAATATGTACAAACCAAAAGCAATAATACACAACAAATAGAGAATGGATGACTTTTCATAGAACATAAAATAGTTTCTTTATTTTAATTTTCATGTGTCTATTCATGAGGATATATATCACACGTGTGTGTGTGTGTGCGTGCGTGCGTGTGTGGTGTCAGAACACAGGCAGAGCTTTAATACGTATTGAATGCTGTAACCTGCTGTGTGTGCGCGTGTGTAAGTGCTCAGCGGAGGTCAGAGCGATGGCGTCTCTCAGCTGTAATTATGAGGCCGATGGCAGGCGCGCGTGTCACGTTCACACGTCAGTACGCTGGATTTACGAGCGTCCTCCTGCGTGAGATGAGCTCCAGCCGTTCATCTGCTCAAGGCCCGAGCGCAAGGATACAGCAGCGCTGACGGATGATGGATGTCAGGGGCTGGCGTGGGATCGGAGCTTTACGCCTTGCCGATTCTCTCAGAGGTCATTAAAGTTCATATTACTCTATCAGTTCAGACACGAGGTGCTAAAGAAGACACCTGAAACATGCAGCACATGCTTCAGACAACTGTGTGTGCGTGATGCACCACCCAACCCCACAGCACTCGTGAGGAATCAAGCATCAGTCATTCAGACCTCATGGTTTTATTATTAGTTGAATGAGTTTCAGACGGTCAGGGTTCAGTGGAAATGAATGTAGCCGTTGTCTCCTCTGTTTATCAATATGAGGAAATGGAAACAGACTGAGCGTCTGTTTGTAATGGCAGCTCTCACGTCTTATAAGATGTCTTGTGTCGGTTATAAAGCTTCTCTTGCATTCTAATAGCTCATTAACACTTATTGGCATCTTGTAAAATAGTGTCTGACCTCTAGCCAAGCAATTGAAGGGGAAATTTGCTTTTAATGAGACAGTGAGGAGTTGAATGCACACATGTGATCGTGATGAAGTCTGTGATGTTGTGCTTCAGTACAGAGACGGATGGTTCCTGGTGAAATGTAATAATGGTTCATCTCTGGTTACTGTAGTAGAAGCGCGGTTGTTTGTTTTACAGCTGGAAACATCAGCGTATGTGGATGTGTTATGCGAAAGAACCGAAGTCTGGATGAAACTTATTGTGTTGTTGATGTAGAGGCATCTCGTTCTGCTTTCGCATTTACGTGAGCTGATATCTTCAGCATCAGACTTCATCTGAAAGTAAAATCAAGTGAAAGAAAGTTTCATTTAACACACGAGTCAGGCGGTTTAATGCTGTAGAAACATTCATGAAATAAAACAGCACTCTATCACATTCTGTACAGACGTTTTTAATCAGATTGTTGTTTTAAACAGAATTGAGGGCTAAATGGACTGCAGATTTACTCAGAATGAAACCATAACTCATATGAGAAATAGTGAAGTCTGTTTATATGAATGCATTTGATGTTCCTGTAACTCAGTGGGTTGATCATGTGTTTGCAGCACAAAGGTCAAGGGTTTGATTTACATGAAACACACATACAGATGACATGTGAACGCTTGATAACACTCGATAAGACACTTTGGATACATGCATAAACAGAAATGTCAATAGATTTGGAAGTTGCTTGTATCACGAGTCACAACTAACAGCACATTCAAGAAGTTTGAAGCCATGACATTGTGTGTCTACTTTCTGACTGTGTTCAGTGTTCACCCCCGTCATTGGTGATCATTCAGTGTAACTTTATAAAACAGTAACAGTCCTTTTTGGTTTTAATGTACTGAATTGGTACAAAAAATCTTTCAGATTCATATTTACATTTACATTTGGTCATTTAGCAGACGCTTTTATCCAAAGTGATTTACAGAGAGATTAAGTAGCAATAAATTGATACGTCATACAGGGGACCTCAAGCGACAGATGATAGCGTCTGCTGTCTTTACTCCTCGTTAGATCGTCCAATCGCCGGTTCAAGACCCGCTCGGTTACACATGCACTTGTTTACAATAACAAGTTGAGACAGTAGTTTCTGTTGTGTAAAGCGCATTTCGTTTCCTGTGTTCACTTTCAGTCTCATAATTCTGATTAACAGTGGTGGAGTGATAAAAGCGGGAGTGAAGCGGTTCACGTATAGATACGGTGGAATATCTCACGGCTCTTAACCAATCAGATTCGAGAACCAGAGAGAACTGTTGTATAAAATGAAGTAATGTGTCAGTATAAATGACCATTTAAATATCAAGCCATAAATATTATGTTACATCTGTATTTGCATATGTATGTTGAATACACTATTGTACAGAAAGTAAAGTGGGCATCTTTAGCTTAATCATTACTATGTATTGATCTTACCTAACTCTAGTATGGAATAAAAGATGTTTTATCATATTTAATTAAACACCTGACAAATTATCAATAAGCTGTACTTTTCATTTATTTCTTATTATATTTGAAAAAGTGATTAAACTTGTTATTGACGCTATACTGTAAAAATAAAAGGTTCCTCACATATCCTGTGGTGTACTCAAAGAACCTTAAACTGTATTTTAAGTGCTTCAAAGCTCTTTTTCTCATAATAGGGTTATTGGTGGAACCATCTGCATCTGTAGTCTTGGTGGTTCTTCCAGGAACTTGCAAGATTCTTAAATAACCCCATATCCAGTTCTGAGGTTCTGGAGTCACCTTTTCACTACACTGGAACCTCAAAGTGCTTTGCGGGTTGTTGGAGGATCTGTAAACATGTAAGTGGTTCCTGGAGAATCTCTCTTGTACAAGACAGCATCTAGATGAACCCAAACATTTCTGCAGGAAATAGAATAGTTATTTTAAACATTCTCAACAAGCTTAAGATTTTACAATGAATTATTTCATTTTTCTTATTATTGAGATTATAATAATTGGAGACAAAACATTTTTATTGTACACTATATTGTGGTAATTTTGAATGAGCACTTTTTTTTATTTTTTTTTACAAAAAAAACCCTTTATATTTAAAGTTGAGTCAAATTATTTGGTTTTGTTAAGATGAAAATGTATTAATTTATAACAATATCACCAACACAACTATTCCTGTGATTTCATGAATTTAGAATTGTAATTGACTATTTGATTACTGAATATTTATTCAATGTAAATTGTTGTCAATAAATCAATAAACAGTTTGCTTTGTATTTGGTTTTAGTATTTCTAGCAATAGTGCAGCAATAGTGGTTCCAGACCATTTTAATTAAAGGGTTCCTTAAGAAGCCTTGAGGGTTCCCCAGAGAACCGCCCTCCGTGAAACGGTGCCTTGAATTTCCTCTGAGGGTTCTGCTGGTGTGGCAAAGAACCTTTCATTTTTACAGTGTATAACACTGAACTTTGCTTATGTTTTTTGACCTGTTTTTGTAATGCATTTCATCATCGTCTACCGTAATAAAAGCTTAATCAATTATTGCAACATAAAAATGTTACACCAGCACAATCGTTTGTGAAACGTGTTCTCAGTGCATGTTTAGTGAAGCAGCTGTTTCACAGGCGTTTCTTTCACTTCAGTACATTACAAGAAACACAAGACACCAGCGAGCACGCTAACACACAAACCCTAGTGGGATTGGTTGATGAGGAAAAATGAGTGTGACATTGCCCATCGATTGTGTATTAAAGGATCTCACCCCCCACACACACACACACCCGTGCAGCACAAATGCATTGATTCTGTTTCTGTGTCACAACAAAACAATAAAAAGGCGAGAGAAACCACAGCGCCTCCCAATGACAAACACACCATAATAACACACACACACACACACACACACACACACACACACACACACACGCATGTGAGCACTGTTCAGACTGTAATGCGTGTTGTGATGATGATGTCATATGCAGGACTTGTGAGTGTTGTAAAGCTCTACAGATGTGATGAATGTTGTGTTTGTGTTGTAGGTCAGTGAGTTGTGTGCTCGTGTCAGGTCAGATCAGCCTGTAGACGCTGCTGACACACACTAACATGAATGTAAAGTTGCTGAAAAACACTTGTGTGTAAACTCCAGTGTGTGTCAAAGAGCAGAGCGGGAGGACAACGCATCCAGCCGTGCGTGTGTGTGTGTGTGCGTGCGTGCGTGCATGTCTGTCTGTCGGTGTGTGCGCACGTGTGTGTGTATGTGTGTGTGTGTGCGTCTGTCTGTCTGTCGGTGTGTGTGTGTGTGTGTGTGTGTGTGTGTGTGTGTGTGTGTGTGTGTGTGTGTGTGTGTGTGTGCGCGTGCGTTCGTGCATGCATGTCTGTCTGTCGGTGTGTGCGTGTGCGCGCGTCTGTGTGTCTGTCGGTGTGTGTGTGTGTGTGTGTGTGCGTGCGTGCGTGCGTGTGTGTGTAAATACGGAGGAATATTTCACAGTGAATTGCTGTGCGGTGAAAGCACACACGTGCACATACACAAAGTGCTTCAGCACAGAAATGATGCTGTATTCCTCTTTGGCGTATGGACTTTTGCTCAGCGAGGGGTAAAATTGAAAAGCTGTCTTAGCTATTAAACAAACAGCACGTTCTGAGCGTCAGCGGTCTCGTGTCAATAGCTCAAACTCTCTCCTGTCACAATCTGCAGCACTTCTATTCTTGTGTAGATGCGGCTGGTTAAACACACATCACAACATGAGATTTCGTTACATCTGCCATTTCAGTCCATTAGTAAAAACACTAAAGCTGTT
>JAOTQM010000551.1:225000-292936 GCA_026939265.1 Oreonectes daqikongensis
TCGATCTCTCTTGTGCCCTTTGTAATTGGGACGAATGGCTTGTCAGCTGTAATAATAGCCTTTGTAATTGGCTGTGGCTGCAGGAGGGCGTATCGGCTGTAATAACAGCTATCGCTATTGGCTGCTAGTGTGAATCCAGACAGAAAACAAATGGGAAAATCTTTTGTTCAGGACTGAATTTATTTACTCCCTGGATTCTCCTGGAATCCTCTTTATTCTCTCATGTGTTTAAAGGTGCAGTGTCTGTCATCAGAAGCGTTTCCCTTTCGCTCGTCCCGTCCTCCATTGTTTGGACATATACAGATGATGTCATGCAGACTGCATGTCAGGCCAGTTTTGTGAATGATTTGATATTATAAATCTTACTGGTTTTATACTTGTGGCTACTATAAACCCTAACTCCAACCTAACAGAAAACATGTTTATTTTTTATTTTAAACTTGTATGTATTCATTTTGCAAATGAGGACATTGCACTTAAGCTAATAATGGAGGATGCACAGCTCTTTTTGATGTGTGTGTGTGTTTGTAATTTTCATAGACTGTGAAAAAAGAACTGAAAAGATACACAGATGTAAAGCTACAACGCAACAGCTCCACCGTGTGGTGAGTGCTGGACTCACAATTTGTGTGTGTGTGTGCGTGCGTGTGTGCGTGTTGAGGACAGAGATCATCTGCAGTGCAGTGTTCATGTGAATGTTGTGTATGTTTGTATGTGTGTAGTGTTGTTATTGGATGTGTTTTCCACTGTAAGTGCAGTGAACATCAGTATTTCAGCACAGTATTCTAGTGTTTATTTGACGTTATGATGTTGTTCACCAGCGTTAGACTCCAAACGCTGGATGAGATTAAGAACGTGTCATCAGATATTAGACTAAAGCAGGGGCTCTCAGCGGGGTTCAGCTCTGGAAAATGTCTCTTTAAATTCTTCCCAAAGACCTCCTGCCATCGGTTATTCAGAATCAATTGAATTTCACCTCCTGCTGTTGACGGTGGAGAGCATCTTCTCTGCATTCATAATCCGTCCTCTCTCTCGGGCTGTGAATGTCATGGAAACGCAGGAATGACTCCGGTCTCCAGTGATTGTATCTGTGATGATCAGTGCTCACAAACTCTGCGTTCACCTTTGGGAGGAATTGAACCAGCGAGTCGGGCAGCATCACCTCAGAAATCTTACAGATGCTTGTGTAACGGTTAAAAACATGAATGAGTTCTGGAAGTCTGTCCTCTGAATGTTATGTACATGACTGTAGAGATTTGATTCAGTTCCGACTCAGTCACACAATGAAATGACCGAATCATTTATTATTACACACTAAAGATTTAGAGCAGCGCAGAGTCTGATGCAGAGACACGGGTCTCATGCCGGTCTGATCACAATCCTTCAGGTCTGAATGATGATTTATAATCTCAACAGTTTTGTTTTTCAGGTTGAAGGTGGCAGCATGTCTCTCTCTCTCTCTCTCTCTCTCTCTCTCTCTCTCTCTCTCTCTCTCTCTCTCTCTCTCTCTTTTCTTCTGGATTTAATAGTGATTCATTAGAAGTGGTTGATTTCTCATTCTGCTGTTTATTTCTTTTTTGCTTCCTCAGTTGTCATCAAAAGAAGAACAATTTCTTGCTCCAAAAATAAAAAAAAACACATGGGGAAATTCGCCCTGTTCAAAACCAGGTCGCACCCGCTCACAGGACTAGCCAATCAGAATGAATATACTAATACTGGTTTTCCTTTAGCCCTTCCCACTCAAAACAGCCCCACTTCACAACCGCCCGCCGCCCCCCCCAAACCCCCTCCGCTCCCCGATCTTTCACTTCTTTGTGTGGAGAATGACTTCTGCTAACTCTTGTGTCTTCTTACTAACCAAACAGCTTCAGATTCTTCCAGTTTTGTGTTTGTGTTTCTTTGAATCGACTAACACTCACGGAATGTCGGCCATCTGTCGTTTTTCCAATTAACTTGCCTACTGACGTACTAACAATAATAACAATACAGTTGTCATGTTTTTGTTTTGGTTGACAAATCCTTCAATGAAGAGACTTTATATCTGACCCCTCCAAACAAAAGCGTGCCGTCTTGAAACTGACCTTTACTGAGTTGACGATTTGTCATTATTCTATATATTTTTCTTTCCCTTCCCTTGTTTTCTCTTAAAGCACTCAGGCATTGGACACGCTATGGTAAACAAACTGCATTATATGGTAGATATCATTCTAATTGTCTTCTACTTTGGTTTGCCCTGGATTTCCGTTCCCTGTTTATATTCTGTTTGCTTTTACTGACTACACTACAAATTCCCATTGGTATCAAGGTAGCAATGAAAACTCCTTTTTGTTCTATCGTCTCATACGATCATTGTTTTTCTCTTTGTTTTGTTCATCTGACGACCCCTCCACCCCCTCTCTGCGCGATAGAATCAGTGTTGCATTGAATTTATATATGGCCATCTATTATTAGTATTAGTCTGGTTGACTGGTTTTAGTTATTATTGTATGTCTAGTTACTAGGGTCACTTCAGATCTTATGGTTCTTGACATTCGCCGTCCTGTCCCTTCTGAAAGTTAACTGTAGTTATACTAAAGTTAAAGTGCAGTAACCATGTTTTAGTAGTTTCTGGTTCATTTTTGTAAGGGTTGGATGAGTGCTTTCAGATCCTTCAGCTGTGATTTCTGACACGACTCGTTCATGTTGAGAAGTGTTAGAGCTTTATTTCTCTATGCAGCTGTTAATGTCCTGCACCACTTCTCAATATGGCAGAAACTCAACGTCCATTAGCTGTGTAATGTTAGCCATTGTGATATTAGGCTCGAGGTGATAGTTGCCTGCCAGAACCTCCATCTCTCCTGGACCTCCTGCCATCCGGGGTAGATTTATTGCCCCTACTTGAGAGCGGGCCGCCCCGGTCATAAAACTCGGCTGGAAACGAGGGCCAGAAGCCCATTACAGACGCCACTTTGATTTATTCATCACGTGAAAATGCTCTTTGTGTTCATGCAGAAACAACTCAACTCAAACTACAGCAGTGATCCCTTTATTTGTCGATGTGTTCATTTAAAGTAATCCAGAGGATTTTAACAGTGTTTATGGCCAATAGGAAACTGAACAGCACAGGAGCTCTCATGAAAAGTGGCATCCAGGACGGAGAAATGACGTCATGTTTGTTTTGTTGTTTGTCACAGTAGATTTCAGCTTTCAGTAGGTTTCACTGATATTGGCCGAATACACTGATATACTGGATTGGGCTGGACTCTTTAGAGAAAGAGTTTTATTACGTTTATTTAAACCCAACGGGTGGGTTGTGGGTTTAAATGAATACATATAGATTAGATATAATATAAATAATATTCAAATGTAAAAGGACAACATACTGAATACTAATGAACATCATATTTTCACTAAAGTTGAGTGTAAAACTGAATTCATTTCACTTGTACAGATGGGCTTCGAGTCGAAACTCGCAATCTGTAACTGTCATGCAACAGACAAATTCTGTCGTCTTATTACAGTATATGTAGGAAATAAATGCGTTCTAGATGCTGATCTGGCTTTGGTAAAGGGATGAAACTGTGAAAGGGGTTGAGAGCACTTTTCTATTCCCCGCTCTCCTCCTCGGGTCAGTGTGATTGACAGGCGGATGATCTCCCGCTATGAGACGCTCGTGCCGTATGCATTATCCTGATGTAATCAGATCTGGCAGGAGTTCACACCTGGGGAAGAACAATGTTTCAGTGCCATCTGAAAGAAGAACAGAGCTTTAGCGTTTGACCCAGTGCATGCTGGGTAACAGCAGGTGGTCAGTGGTAGATCGCGCGCCTCCCCGCATCACTTTTCCTCTCTTCACTTGATGTTTTGTGATGTTCTCAGGTCAAAACTTAAGTCTTTTTTTTGTGCAAACTGTGTGCATGAATTCATCTGCTTGCTGCAGTTTAAGAGGGAGTCTGCGATGCCAAAGCCGAAGACGTCTCGGCTTGCACGCAAATCTTTCGAGTCGTGTTTCATCTTTCACTTTAACCCTGTAATCCACTAAACGTCACTGTTCCTCCTTCATTCTCATTGGTGTTGTGATGTGAATCCCCGGATGAGTTTGGACTTCCCTCTTTCATCGGCTATACAGAGCGCTTCTCTTTTTCTTTGACGCGTTCATGTGCGTTTTCCTCCTCAGATCATTCTCATCTTCATCAGATCATTGAACTGCATGGCTTTTCCCCCATGATGTGAGAATTGTGGATGGTTTTTTTTTATATATAATTTTCTTTTAACCTCTAAACCCTTTTAACCACACCTGACAATTCGGACAATCTGAAGACTCAAACCATAAAGGATTTCATGAATTGACTGCTCTTCTTTCACTAAATTACTAAAAGCCAAATTCTCTCTGTTGTAACTGTACTAACAACCATTTTTGTGTCTGACCCGCTGTTATTTACTAAAGTACTAACCTCCAACCCTACATACTGTATGAACCCCATAAGAACAGACTTACACACGGTTCCTCCTCCTCTTCCTCCCTCTCTCCCCGCTCCTTCAGATCTCACTAACTCATACCTTCATCCATTTGGCTAGTTCAGTCCTGATGTCTCGTTTGAGTTCCATCGAGCAAACGTCTTCCAGCTGCCAGCCACTCGCCGCTGAGATGGAGATTGAGTTTCTGCGCGTATTGTCGATGGTGGTTATAAATGTTATTCTTTTAACAGGTAAAGGTAAGTAGTGTGGTTAGAAAACCCCAGAGGAGTTCTTTCAAGAGTTTCATCAGATGAGCACCTAAAGATGAGGTGAGACCCATCACTGATTCATAAATCAAGTTTGTTTTATAGTGCAATGCCTTCCTACAGATGACAAAAATAACACATAACATATAAAGATCATCAATGAGACACACCAAACAGAATGTACTGCAAACACAAGAGCACCAGTAACATGCGCTCTGCAGAGTTTTAATCTTAAACTTTAGCTGAAAAAACTCTCTTTTTTACTGAATTATGAAGACCTCGTGGGTTCTGATAAACTTTTCTGTAGCTGTTGGACTGGTTCCTTTTTTTAGCCTCCTGTTTTAATATTAGAAATGTTAGTGTATTGTTTGCTGTCTTATTGTGTCTCTGAATCCTGTTTAAGAAAGTGAGGAGTTCCAATGCAAAACCCTCTTAAGTGAGGCTGACGTGTTTTTTTGTAAATTAGCATTTTTTTTATCAGGATCATACGTTTAGCCTACATTCAATAATGTCACTTTAATGGCAATGAAAAGGTGCAAATAGTGAAAGTTAGAATGTAAATCTTTATTATGAAATGATGAAACTGAAGCACACATTATACACACAGGCGCTGTGATCATGTGATAGAGGATAGAGGACAACAAAGCAGTATTTCTGAATGGCGTGAGGTCTGGATTTAGCGGATTTGAACCTTGTTGTGACTGATTTCCTGCTCCTTTTCATTTATTTATTCACATTTAGTATTACAGCTACCCATATTATTGCCTGTCCGATACACATTTGGCTTTTCATTGATATTAAATGGACTAACAATCTTCTTATGAAGCCTAATAATCATAGGCATAATTTGCAGGTAGTACAGGTGTGAGGAACATGTCCCCACCACTTTTTGTCCTGACCACTTACTTACTGGAAGAAATCAAAAATAAGCTTGTGGAAGGTATGTATTAGGGACCATTATATAATAATGTGTGGAAAGTGTGGACCACATCAGCCGCATTGACCGTAAACACAAAGGGTTTTCCAGGTGTAATTATTTCTCAAATAAATTGAAAAAGTCATATTTTCAACTGTAGTTTAAAACTATAACATTTTTTACTCATTAAAACTCATCAAATCTATGGCAGATAAAAGCAGGTGCAGAGTCGATTTGAATTGTATCGTTTGAAAGTAGAAACTTCTAGATTTCAAAACAAATATCTCTCGTGTCTGTGTGGCAAGTATTCGTTGAGTTTCAGTTCATTTTAATGACGCATTTCAGAGAGATATTTGCGCAGACAGAGAGTGACGGCTGTTTATTTTCCAAAAGTGCCAAGTTGTAAAATAAGTTATTATGAGAGTACACAAATAAAAGTAGACATTTTAAACTTTTGAATGGTGTATTGGTCTTATTTGTATGACAAAAATGAGCCGAATAGTATCTTTCCTCAGTGATAGAGGTGAAAGAGATGGCGTGCAAATTCTATTTGGGGATCATGCCCCCCTTTGTCCTCCCCGTGGCGCCGGGCCTGTTATCTCGTTTTTGACGAAGGTGTTGTATAGAGGCTTTTGCATCTGAGCTCCTCAAGTGTTATGTGATCACTGGACAGTAAACATGACCTCACCTCAGTTCCAACATTTCACTAAACATATGAAACTGTTTGCTGATAGAGAACTGCAGTGTATTTCATGTATTGTGTGTGTCAGACGCGTGTGAAGGTGTCAGATTTGTGTGTGGTGATACAGTATTTTAATGATGTAACTGAGATGACAGCTGTGGCCCTCGTGAGTAACCGTACACTTCAACATAATCCCACACTCGCTGTCCAGAACATTTATAATCACCAGATTCTTATGACATGTGAAAAGCAGAACAGGTTGTTTTTAATAATGCTAATGGCAGTGATGTGTAATGTGATTCATTTGAAATCTAACATCAGTCCATTAGCCTACAGTCAGATGGAATCGATAGTTTTGTTGAAATATTTTGTCAGTGTTTTGGTCAGAACAACAACAGTTTATCTGTCACGGCTTGTTTGAGTTGAAATAAATGAGCTGCCAGTTTTCTTGAATGTAAACCGAGCAGATGAAACTCAATTCTCTCTCTGTGTCTCTGCGGCATCGATATGAAATCATTAATTCACGGCTGACAGGTGATCAATTCTTTCGCATCTATTATAACAGGAAATAACTGCTTTGTGTGTTTGTTTCTATTGGCTTGTGTGGTGATTCTCTTTTAAATCCTCAGAGCTCGATGTACAGTTTACACAACTAACAAGAGTCTCTTCTGACACAGATAATGTGTGTGTGCGTGCGTGTGTGCGTGTGTGCATGTGCGTGTGCGTGTGTGTGCGCGCGTGCGTGCACATAGATAATAAACCAGACGAGATGTGTTTGTCACAATATACTGGTATTGACAATAATGATGTTATTATGACTGTGAGTATTGTGTTAATAGTGTTACAGGATGAAGATGAAGTCAGTTAGTTGTTGTTTAAGAGGTGTTTTGTACTTTATTCTTCAGACAAGTGTTTATTATCTCGTAGTGACAGATTCAAACAAACTGAAGTGAAACAGAGCTGAGCTGTGAGACATTCTTCTGTCCTGACAACAACTTTTCTAAATGATTTGGTCCTCATGATGAAATCAGCTTATAAATCAAAGTAATGAATGCACAGATATGATTCTCAATGAGGTAGAATAGTGTGTGTCAGGACTCTTTAATGCGGCCTTTCTTTGATTTGTTTTCACCGCTGAAGTGTTTTTCTGTGGTGTCTCTCTCTCTCTCTCTCTCTCTCTCTCTCTCTCTCTCTCTCTCTCTCTCTCTCTCTCTCTCTCTCTCTCTCTCTCTCTCTCTCTCTCTCTCTCACGCACACGCACACACACACAGCCTTTTAACACAATCAGACGTTCCAGGAAATCTCTTTATAGTATTCCACTGCTGTGTGTGTGTGCGTGTGCGTGCGTGTGTGTGTGTGTGCGTGGTCTTTGTGTTGCTGTGAGAGGTTTTAGGATAAATAAGTCAATATATCTAGGAGACAAATGGCCCGTGAACACATTATCAGCTGGTGCTGTAGAGTAAATGTAGAAACACAACATCACTTCACTTATCTGCTGGTGTTTGGATGCTTTCACACTTTATCAGCACAACATGAAGTCTGATGAAGCTTTGTTCAGTCCTACAGAATCACAGTTACACTAATAGACACACGTGTGCATGTGCATTTCTGTGCATGTCTCAGTTTTATTATTCAACAGTAGTGCAGGTTTGTTATGTCACGTTTTACCTTTCATTCCTGAAGCCTTTGAGTTTCTGTGCTGAAATGAAGGTCAGATGTTCAGAGATCAGACATCTGAATGTGCTGTGAACTGCCTCACACACGCACGCACGCACGGTCATGATTTTCACATGAACAGAACCCAGGTGCAGACAGCTCTTAAACCAAAAGGTCTTTATTAAGACAACAAGGTAACTTAACAAAACAGAAAATTCCTCAAGGGGAAAACAGGAACAAAACATAACAAGATCAAAAATAAAACTCAACTTTAACCAAACTCATACAGGGGCAGACAAGACACAACAGTGGGGACACAAAATGATGCAGCACAGGACAGCAAACACAAGGGGTTTAAATAGGGAAGAAACTTAAGAGGGAACGAGGGAGACAGGTGTAGGGCGTAAACTCATAACAGGATAATGAATAAGGAAACAAGGGGGCGGGGCTAAGACGCATGACATGAAAGCACATGGCGTAAACAAAGGCCATGTGCTTTCAACACAGACACACGACATGAGGCTGTCATGATCCTGCCAGCCAGAACTGGGAAAACAACTACAAGGAAGACAGGATCATGACACGCACACCCACTGAAAAAAGTGCTGCCTTATTTTCAGCCCATGGTTGAGTGTTATATTTTAAAGAGTTATACTTTATTGGTCTTTTCCTGGACTGAAAGCTGCATGTTTACCTTGTACACATATTTACATTTATTTAACACATATAACAACACACACACAACATCCACATCAAGGTAGACAGTAGTCAGCATACATTAAAAGTTGTACATGTATTTGTTTCATGTATGATGATGATGATTCACCAATAACCAAGAACAAAGATGGACCGCATGCTACTTAAATTTGTATTTTAAGTACTAATATGAACTTTTTGTTTGTTTTGAATTTCTTCTTGAAATATAATACTTCTTTCTGCTGTATTATGATGATGGGTTTTCTTTGTAAGTTGTGTTGGATATGATGCACATGCTAACAGTCTCTCTCTCTCTCTCTCTCTCTCTCTCTCTCAGTGGGTTCTGTCTCACAGGTGGCTGGCAGCTGGTCGACTCTCTCGTCTCAGTGATTTATTTATCGTAACAACACTGGAGTTTGTGTCAGAAAGCAGCGCTGCTGACACCGTCATAATGTCAGCGGCGTTACACGTCACATGACCCCGATGACCGCACGCATGCACGCACACGGCGCAAAGCACATGATGTCCAAAATATAGAATAAATCACCGTATAAAGTGAATGGTTTCCCACACGGGTTTGTCCAGGATTAAACAGACATAAAAATGTGTTGCCCTGCTGAGGGAAGTACAGCCCAATAAAACCAATGAAGAGAACAGATTCTTTATGGTGCAGTTGTTCTGTGTGTTTGAAATGAATGAATCAGGATTTAGGAGGAAAACGTCTTTCTTTCATAGGAGTAATTGTCAGTCTGTGTTTCGAGCCGATGGTTCATTAGACGCTGGTTTGTATTTCCACAGGAATCATAATGACCTGTGTGTTATATTGTTGAGAAAGAAAATAATTTGACTGATAAAGTCGTCTAGCGCAGCGTCAGGTTTTATCAGTTCAGCTTTTAATTGGAGACGTTCAGCCAGAAAGGACAAAAACATCCTTATTATTCGATTCTGATGCTGAAGCAGACGAGGAAAAACGCAAATACAGTCAAACGTGAGTGTGTGTTCTTACTGTACTGCCTTCATCGTGTGATGTGAAACATGGTAATAAACCAGGATTGTAGTTTGTGAAAGTGAGTTGTGTTATGAAGTGTTGGTGTCAGCAGACGCTTGTGTTATTTTAAGTTCAGTGATGTGATGTTGAGTGTGTACAACTGCACCTTAAAGAAACTGAGAGAGCAGAGCTTGCTGTAAAAACACACACAAAACCAAAACCCTCACATCACAATGACTCTTTCATTCACTTTCTTTCTTTCTTTCTTTCTCTCTTTCTCTTTTCGGAAATTCTCTCTCTCTCTCCCCGTCTGTCTCTCTTTCTCTCGGGCCGGTAGGTGACTATATCGGTGGATGGTATTTTGACCACCACTGGTTACACGCAGGAGGATTACACCATGTTGGGTTCTGATGATTTCTTCTACATCGGTGGAAGTCCGAACACAGCGGATCTGCCCGGATCTCCAGTCAGCAACAACTTCATGGGCTGTTTGAAAGACGTGAGTGTTCAATCTTGAGTCTGAATTCACTTTATGAATGGTGAATGATGGTAAGAGAAACCTGATTCTGGTGATGTTTTCTGAAAACTAGTTAACAGTACTTATTTAGGAAGTGATTTTGGCGATGTCATTCGATGGAAGCTGCAAATGTTACAGTAAATGTCTATTGAGACAACAAATACAGAACACAGTGTTATCCTTTGACAAAATGTTCTTTCATTTCTGTTAAATATGGCTTGTGTGTACATGTATTGTGTAGTCCAGGGCTGCCCAAACTCGGTCCTGGAGATCTACTATCCTGCAGAATTCAGCTCCAACCTAATAAAACACACCTGAAGCAGCTGATCAAGATCTCAATACTAGGCATTGTAGAAACTTGCAGTCAGATGTGAGACAGGTTAGAGCTAAACTGTGCAGGACAGTAGATCTCCAGGACAGAGTTTGGGCAGCCCTGGTGTTGTCTATTCTTCCTCATAAAGAGCTGTCATATCGCCCCCTGCAGGTCGTCTATAAGAACAATGACTTCAAACTTGAACTGTCCCGTCTGGCCATTGAGAGAGACCCTAAGATCAGTGTGCACGGTGATCTGGTGTTCCGCTGTGAGGATGTAGCGGCCCTCGACCCCGTGACGTTTGAAACAGCCGAGTCTTACATCGCTCTGCCGCGCTGGGACACGAAGAAAACCAGCTCCATATCCTTTGATTTCCGCACCACAGAGCCCAGCGGACTGCTGCTGTTCAGTCATGGAAAACCTCAGAGCACCAAGGAACAGAGACCGGGACGCGAGATGAAGAGCGATTATTTTGCCATGGAGCTGCTGGATGGATTTTTATACCTGCTGATGGATATGGGCTCCGGCAGCATCAAACTCAAAACCAGTAACAAGAAAGTCAATGATGGAGAATGGTGCCATGTCGACTTTCAGAGGGAGGGCAGGAAGGGTGAGACCAACACACACACACAAACTGACTGATGGGATGCAAATGATTGATTTAAACATTTGTATTTAAAAGATCTCAAAAAAATCAATGATACGAACACACCTGTAAGAAGAGAGAGAGAGAGAGCTTGAATCAATACTTGCTGTTTATGTTGATATGTATATGCATGAGAAGTGTAGACAGAAGTGCCATCATCACAGATGTGTGTATGAGACCACAGAGACATCATTAAAGCTCACAGATCTGTCATCCATCTGATCTTCATGTGCTGGAATTGTCTAATCGAGTGTAAAACTGAACTGGATGTGTGTGTGTGTGTGTGTTAGTGTGTGCGTGCGTGCGTGTGAGGGAGGTAAGCAGTTCAAGAATTGCAGTTTAATAGACAATTAAGAGTAAGTCATAAATCTCTGTGCTTTACCCAGAGAGATGAGATGAGATGAGATGAGATGAGAGCACAAACACACATCATTTACTCTGGGTCATCTCTCTCTCTCCTCAGGGTCTATCTCTGTCAACAGCCGCTCTCTCCCCTTTAGCTCGAATGAGGGAAGTGAGATTCTGGATCTGGACGGTGACATGTATCTGGGCGGTTTACCTGACACCCAGCAGGGTCTGATTCTTCCACCCGAGGTCTGGACGGCTCTGCTCAACTACGGTTACGTCGGCTGCGTCCGTGACCTCTTCATCGACGGGAAGAGTCGTGACGTCCGTCGGCTGGCGGAGATCCAGAGCGCTCCGGGCGTAAGCAGCTTCTGTACGCGGGAGCTGCAGAAGAGGTGCAGCAGTGCCCCCTGTTATAATGGAGGACAGTGTAAAGAGGGCTGGAACCGCTACATATGTGACTGCACCGGGACCGGATACCTGGGAAACAACTGTGAGATCGGTGAGGACGTGTGAGTGTTGTGTGTAAGATTTTACTCTGATACTTTGGGTCAGGGTCACACCAGTGTCAGGAGCGTTGAATGGTTTCAGATGTGCGCATAGAGCGTGTTTTCTGCTCGACTCGCTCTTGTTTTCTGGTTCATGTTGGCAGAGACGAGCAGATTTCACCAGAGCGCTGATGCTTACCAAGAGCATCTGTGCACCGACTGGTGTAAATCTGCTCTGTTTAACAGGGTGATGACACCCGCTTCTCTGATGTCACATCACAGCATTTAAAACCTGTGCACAACACACACACACACCTGTGAGAGAGTCAGCTAAAACAAGCTTCTTGTCTGCAGAGGCCGTTGAAGAGAAGTCTGTTTTATTAGAAGGGTTTCTTTTGGTCTTTTTAACAGGCAGATGTCGTGCTGTTTGATTTTCTCTGACTGGTGTGTTTGTTTATGATCTCTTCTGCCACCCTGTGTTCACACACAGGATTACATTCAAATCAGAGACGCCTAGGGGGCAGCGTGTGCATCAGTCTAAAAATGACACTGGGACTGATGAATCGAAAATAATCCGCATGCGATATGATGATTTTCTGTGATTTACTGAATTACGGTTAAATGCATAAATGAAAGCCAGAGGGCACTCTCGTGCAGAAACTTCAAATATGCACTGCAGAAGAAGTACAATGACACACGTAGTTCCTGGAAATGCCTAAGGGCATCTTTCTAGCACTTGTCTTCATGCCTCCTTGGGTATTTTCAGGATAAATAAAGTACATTTTTCACGGGTGTTGCTTTTTCATAGAGCAGCATTTCCTACTAATCACAGAGCCGTGCTTCACGAACAAACTGCACATGAAACATAATCGCAGCCATTCAATGAGCACACTGGCTAACTCGATTTATCGAGTTAAATATTTATAATCAATTTGCAACATTTATAATTCAAAGTGACAACAACATGCTGATTACTGAATAACACATGCGCACCAGTCTGAACTAAATCTCTCCCTGACCTGTCGTCTTTTAGGAGCTCTCAAACTACCTTCAGCTCTCTATAACTACCTGTGCAGGAAAATAAAACAGCACTTCATCATTAATTACACATTTCTGTGCGCTACAATATCTTCATGATGGTTTTCTTAAGTGTGCCATCATTGGTGTGAAGTGCTTTCATTTTGCTGGAGGTAAACAACTGTTACGATTTTAATCGATCTTCAATTCAAAGAAACAATATCGATTCGGGAAATCCCCGAAAATTCCAGAGACTTGGCATGCCTGTTTTAAATTCATAATCTCTGGCAGTACCAGGGGTTGAGTATAGTGGACCTCCATTTAAAATAAGTGGTTTTGTTGGCCAACCCAGAAGTTAGCAAGCCTATGCATTTTCCCATAGACTTTGAGAAGATTGCAAAAAAAGGTTTATGATGTTTACACATTTTGTCTATAAAGTGAATCTTTACAAAGAAGCCTAAATACAATTGCAAGAAGTAAAAAGCTAACATGAGGCTATAAACAGAAACTACAGTCGCTCGATGTCAATGTCACCACTAAGCCTCCGACAACTTTTTCAAACTTTATTAAAAACGTATTCCCTGGTAAGTAAACCGACGTTTTTAAGACACAATAAAGCTTTAAAAAATCACGAGTGGGTTATAACTGGTGTGTTTGTCATAGATTAAAATGTGAAAATATTTTGCGGTTTTGTTAACGACAGACACCAAAAACCCATTCAAAACACCCATAGACTTTGGGCCGATGGAACCGGAAATGCTAACTTGTTTCCGGGTTTTGCAAACCAAAATACGTCATCTCTGTGGCTGTGTCTCGTTTTGGAAGGCTGTGTCCTCCGGAGGTCTCGTTCGAAGGCTGCTTCTTCATCGAGGCTGTCTCGTTTCATAAAAGCAGGTAGGACACTCCGGACGCACCCTTCATATGTGACCTTCATTCCCAGGAATTCGGAGGACACATGAGTGTATCCTTTGTTGCTAGACAGATAACTAGAGATATAGGCCAACGTCTTTTACTTGAATGTGCAGCTGCTGCCGTTTATTCAGTCAAATATGTGGCAGTTTACAGTGACTTTTTTTACCTCATTAAAAGTGTTTCGTGATTTTTAAACGTCTGAAACAGTAATGCAAGTAATGATATTTGTTGAACTCCTTTGGCATTGTTTAGGGTAGAATGTAACCAACTTTGCACCTAATCGATCATGTACAAATCATTTAAATTATTCTGACAGGTGTGAGAGCGCAATGTGTTGTCATAGCAACGTGTACTTCCTGTTTCCTTCTTTGCCCGTGTCCTACGAAGGACGTGTCGTTTCATTCTAAGTTGAGGATCCTCCGTATAACGCATCCTTAAGAAGATGAGACCTCCGGAGCACACGAGGACGCAGACTTACAAATGAGACGCAGCTTGTGATACTCAATTGTCCAATCACATGACCAATCCCTGTACACGTTAAGGTTATATATGGGACGGTTCTCCACAGAATGTGACTTGACACTGATTCGACTTTATTTCCAGAGGCAGAACACACAGTTCGGAGCTGTGACAGCTAGCGTAACACCGAAGTTGAATGTGATCCCTTGTTTTCACATTGCCTCTGATTAAAATTCACAGACAGAAAGATCAGCTGTTTTCACACTCATCTGTGTGTGTGTGTGTGTGTGTGTGTGTGTGTGTGTTCTGACAGAGGCCACAGTGTTGAGTTACGACGGCAGTATGTATCTGAAGATCATTATGCCCAGCACCATGCACACAGAAGCCGAAGACGTTACCCTGCGCTTCATGTCTCAGCGGGCGTACGGGCTGCTCATGGCCACCACCTCGAAGGAATCAGCAGACACTCTGCGTCTGGAGCTGGACGGAGGACGGGTGAAACTCACGGTTAACCTCGGTAACCCGCTCGCTCTGTTTAACGCGACCTCTCCTGTCCACATTCTCCTGTCATTCTTCTTTCTTCATTTGGGTTCGGTCCTGATGCGCTCTCGCTCTGCGTTCACTCTTCTCTCTGATAAAACAAAGCAATTGCTGTAATTCACACAGTCCGCCAGCAGAGGGAGACACATGAACCTGTAGTTCTAAGGGTTTGGATCAGAATCTCAGATTGACAGAGAGGAAGATGACACAGAGCAGTGGTGCATTCTGGGAAAGGACATGAAACAAACCATCATCATCTCGCTGCTTCTCTTTCTGTCTCTCCTTCATCTCTTCTGGTTCTGATGACAGAACCTTTCGTCCCTTCAATGGCGTGTCCGTCTGCGACTCTGTGACAAACAGCTGAAGAGAGGGACCGTCTCATTGGACCACAGACACGTGATGTCACACATACCAGCGGTCTCTCATGAATGCATTGCAATCATTAAATCTGTGAAGATTTCAGTTCTGTTAGTGTTCAAGCCTTCAGTCAACACCGATGAGAGAACATCTGAAGATTAGAGTATTCAAAGTTAAACACTTGAGAGTGTTCATAGAATAAAGTCGTAGTGTTTTATGTGATGAAGATCATGCAGCAGTGAGACGGTCCCCGGCTGTTTGTCATCACTATTCTGTAGCGGTTGACACGTTGAGATGCACCTCAACCTCAGCCGACAGAGGCCGAGAGAGACCACACAACACAAGTCATGTCCAGATTTAGAGAGTAATAGTGAGAGATGAGTTGAGTATTGAGAAGAAGGGATGGTGTTGTGTTAGTCGTGAGGTTGGGGTGTCCAGCGAGCCGGTTCCTGATGTTTAGAGGAACAGAGGAACTCTAGAGCCCAACTGCTCGCTGCAGATGATGATGATGATGATGATGACAGTGGTGTGAGATCTTCATCTGCTGGAGCTGCTGTGGTGACGGAGGGCTCGCTGACTCAAGCTCGTGTCCCCAGATGGTGATCCACACAAATGTTTGTCTGCAGAATGAACTTTGAAGGATGTAAACTGTTCTCTCTCTCTTTCTCTCTGTTTGATTTCATCATCTCACTCTCTCTCTCTCACCAGACTGTATCAGGATAGACTGTAACCTCAGTAAGTGACACACACGCACACACACACACACACACACACACACACACACAGACAACACACACACACACACAGACGACACACACACACACACACACACAGACAACACACACACAGACAACACACACACACACACACACACACAGACAACACACACACACACACAGACGACACACACACACACACACACACACACACACAGACAACACACACACAGACAACACACGCACACACAGACGACACACACGCACACACACACACACACAGACGACACACACACACACAGACGACACACACACACACAGATGACACACACACACACAGACGACACACACACGCACACACACACAGACAACACACACGCACACACAGACGACACACACACAGACTACACACACACACACACAGACGACACACAGACACACAGACGACACACACAGACGACACACAGACGACACACACACATAGACGACACACACACACACAGACGACACACACACGCACACACAGACACACACACAGACGACACACACACAGACGACACACACACACAGACAACACGACACACGCAGACGACACGAACACACACACACACAAACTTGTGTTAACATTCTGAGGAGTGAAATGAGAAGTATTATTTCATGCTGTGTTTTGACATTTAAGAAAGATCTGAAAAGTTTAAAGTTCAAGGAGATATCTGAGTGTGTGTGTGTGTGTGTGTGTGTGTGTGTGTGTGTATGTGTGCCCGTGTCGTGTGTGTGTGTGTGTGTGTGTGTGTGTGTGTGTGTGTGAGCGCATGTGTGAGCGCGTGTGTGTGTGTGTGTGCGTGTGTGAGAGCGCGTGTGCGTGCGTGTGTGTGTGTGTGTGTGTGTCGTCTGTGTGTGCGTGTATGTCGTCTGTGTGTGTGCCTGTGTGTGTGCGTGCACTATGCTGTATGTGTCAAATGTCAAGCAGTGCAGTGATGCACAGCATCATCACACACACACACACACACACACACACTTTCTCTCTCTCACTGTGTGCTGTGTCTTTAAATATGTGAAACGTGATCATCATGAGATGATGATAAGTGTTGATATTATATTTGTTATGAAGAGAGAGAGTTAATGACCCAATTCAGATTTATTTTATCAGTGTAAAGTTTGCTTTCGTCCTGCAGTATTTTACTAGACCTGAAACTATATAAACAAAGAAAAATAAAGTGTCTGAAGAATTTCGTGTTGGTTCATTCAGCCGTGAGCGAGACGGATGTCACATTAGATTTTGTATGGATATCTTCACTTGCTCTCCTGTTCACATGAAGCTGGACTGATGTGTCATGAGGATTTATTTACAGTCCATTACCCAGAAATCCCTGTCAGACCTCTGAAGTGTAAACAGTGTGATTCTCCTTTCCTTTCTTTCTCTTACAGGTGAAGATTGAACAGTTTTTATCATTTATGTATTCCATTCAAACACAACATTAACAATAATAATGCAAAACTGCATATCAGATTAAACTGTAAATGTCAGCGACAATGAGAGAGTTGTTCTACTCGAGGGTCCACAGAGTTCATCTTAGAAATAATGTATAGAGCTTATGAACAATGAAAATACATATTTAGATTATCTCTACAGGTCACAATAATCTCTGAAACTCTCTGAAAAGTAGGGATGGACATTTTTTTCAATAAAATCATATTCGAATATTCAAGCTCATAAAAACAAATATTTGAATATTTGTTTAATATAATGTGTTTATTATGTGACCGTCATCTGAGGAAGATATTTACTGATTCTACTGATCCCCACTGCATATCAATGCTTTTTGTTATTTCATTAAAAGTATCTCTCTTATTTAGCTCTGCATTGTATCAATAAATAAAATCAACTACATTGTAAAAAATGTCAAATGTAAAAAAAACCTGAATTTTACTGTTTTGTTTTACAGATTTTCATATATTTTTGAAATACGGTCAAAATAACAGAAAAAGTTCACATTTACAAGAAAAGGGGTAAAAACTGTTATTTTACAGTTTAATTCTGGTGCCCCAGCTGCTAGAAAAAGCCGTTTTTTAACAGTTTATTTTTGGAATATGGTCAAAAACTGTAAGATTACAGAAAAACACAAATTTACAAGAAATGTATAATTTTAAAATGTTATTTTACAGTATTTTTTTATTATTATTTATTTTTTACAGTGTAGGTAACAGGAACTACAGTGCATTTTAAAACGGAAAAAAAACATCTGTGCAAACTTCAACTAAAAAATTATTTACAGGCTATAACTTTGACGACCCCATTAAAGTTTTTAGGAGGAAAAAACAGGCTTTTAAGTATGGAAAAGGGTACCAGTCTTATTCTTAAGCCAAATTCGTTAGTTGCAGGCAAATGTACATTTTCATGTTTCAAGCTTTAAGCATTAAGCTAATAATGTTAATAATGTATTTTTAACAAACAAACATGAATTTACAAAGAACAACCACTCTTAAGTTATGTTATGTTAATAATTAAAATAATGTTAATCATTTAATATTACGTTGGTATTTTTAAAGCCTACTTAATGTATTCAGTAACGTTAATGAAATCTGTGGTTCACTAGTTTAGTTTTTTTATCATTTTATTATGATGATGTGAGCAAGGCGGCCGTGTGTAAACTTAACATACAATATATATTGGCAAAAGTATTGGGTCACTCTATCTAATAAACAGGTTTGATGACTTTAGTACAAATCTTAATGTTGCAGCATATCATGATATTCTATAGAACTGTGTGCTTCTAGTTTAATAGCAACAGTTTGTGAAGAGACCTTTTCTATCCCATCATGACAATGTCCCTGCATATGAGATAAGATTAAAAAAGAAATCATTGATTCAGTCAGTGTGGAAGAACTTGACTGGTCTGCATAAAACCAAGTCCTGAACCCAGCTGAACACATTTTGGTGTCATTTTAAATGCAGACTTTGAACAAAGACTCATCACCAAACACCAATGACTTTCTGAATCTTGTCTCATACACAGAGACATTGTCATGATGGGATAGAAAAGGGCTTTTTTTCCCCAAACTGTTGCTATTAAACTAGAAGCACACAGTTCCATAGAATATCATGATATGCTGCAGCATTAAAATTTGTACTCATGGAAATTACTAAAGTCATCAAACCTGTTATATATATATATAGGTTCTGCATAGTCTAATTTATATTGTACATATCCATCAGTAAATTTCTGTTTTTAGTAAATAACCATCTGTATATAATGTTCATAGTACATTCCCACTTGTAAATTCTTCATAATTTTTGCTTTATCCTGTATTTATGCACAACTGTATATCCTGCACTTGCTTATTGCACTTCTGCTTAGACCTAAACTACATTTCGTTGCCTTGTACTTGTACATGTGTAATGACAATAAAGTTGAATCTAATCTAATATATATATATATATTATATGTTATATGTATTAGATAGGGTGACCCAATACTTTTGCCAATCTAGTGTATGTCTATTAAATGTTTATGTGACTGTCCCTCAGGAGATGGAAAGAGGCTACAAATCTTGCAGCTAGATTTGCACATTCAGTTTTTCATTTGGGGTGTAGTCAGTAAAATGGTTATTCTGGGATATTGAGTATTAATTTCTGATGTTTTGGGGCATTTATTGAGGAAGTGCAGCTCTGTCAGACTGCAGTGAGAACAGAATCTCTCCTCACGAGCCGTTTATCTCTCTCTCTTTCTATACTTCTGATGTTTATTACTTTAAGAGAGAGAGAGAGAGAGTCTGTACACAACACTGTTACATCATCGCGTGTGTGCGGAGTATTGGCGTGTGTACTGTATGTGTGTGTGGATATCTCCTCAGGGTGTGTGTGTGTGTGTGTGTGTGTGTGTGTGTGTGTGTGTCAGACAGGATATGTGTGCGTTTGTGTGTGTGTGTCTGACGAGTGTGTTGTCTTGCAGGTAAAGGTCCAGAGATTCTGACAGCGGGACAGAAGCTGAATGATAATGACTGGCACTCAGTGAAAGTAGTCCGGCGCGGCAGAAACCTGCAGCTGTCTGTGGACAACATTACTGTGGAAGGTAAAAGACGTGTACTGTAAGATTCAAAATATTTCCCTGGAACACACATACGCATGCGTTTCATGAACAGAGATGATGATGGAAAGATTGGGCTTCAGATTGAGCACCTGTGTGTGTGTGTGTGTGTGTGTGTGTGTGTGTGTGTGTGTGCGTGTGTGCGCGTGTGCGTGTGTTGCAGGTCAGATGACAGGCGATCACACCCGTCTGGAGTTCCACAACATGGAGACGGGCATCATGACAGAACGCAGGTTCATTTCTGTGGTGCCGTCAAACTTCATCGGTCACCTGCAGGGCCTGACGTTCAACAGCGTGCCGTATCTGGACCAGTGCAAAAACGGCGACATCTCGTACTGTGAGCTGAACGCCCGCTTCGGCATGCGGCACATCATCGCGGACCCCGTGACCTTTCGAAATAAAGCCAGTTACCTGGCGCTGGCCACGCTGCAGGCGTACGCCTCCATGCACCTCTTCTTTCAGTTTAAAACCACGTCCAGCGACGGCCTGATGCTCTTCAACAGCGGAGACGGCAGCGACTTCATTGTGGTGGAGCTCGTGAAAGGGTCTGTTTCTCTTTCAGAGCTCAAGAGTTCTCACTTATGTCTCATTTAATGCTGGTGTGTGTGTGTGTGTGTGTGTGTGTGTGTGTGTGTGTGTGTGTGTGTGTGTGTGTGTGTGTGTGTGTGTGGACCAGGTTCCTAAACCTGAATGCACACCAACTCATGGGGACTCGTGTCACCGTCCCCACGGGTACAAAAGCTTATAAATCGTACAGAATGTTAATTTTCAAAAAGTTTTCTACGATCATTAGGTTTAGGTGTAGGTTTAGGGAATAGAATATACAGTTTGTACGGTATAAACATCATTACGCCAATGGACTGTCCCTGCGGAGATAACAAAACCAACATCAACATTCACCCTCATGAAGACAGATGTGATTGGTCAGATTTTCAGGTGTGATGCCAGCGTTAGAGCAAATTTTGATGACCAGATGAATTATTAATCATAACTTTCATCATGTCTGTCTGTTCTGTAAGAACAGGAAGTGATGTAACAGTGACGTTTCGTTTGGTTCTCTGCAGGTTTATTCATTATGTGTTTGATCTGGGTAACGGGCCGTCTCTCATGAAGGGAAACTCAGAGAAACCTCTCAATGACAATCAATGGCATAATGTGGTGGTGTCCCGCGACACAAACAACGTCCACACGCTGAAGATCGACTCTCGCACAGTCACTCAACACTCCAACGGTGCACGAAACCTGGACCTTAAGGGTAAAACACTTCCCACACCGAAAATAATTTTTACCATCTTTCAAATCTTCTCATCTAAATGCATGTGTCTGAAAAGAATTTTGTAGACAAAAACAAAATTGTGCCAACATGTCAGTTGCTTTTATTACGAAACATAAATGTTGTTTTTAAAACGAAAGAGAACTCATTTAACTCTCTGGGGTCGAAGATTGCGTCGGCGGAATCTCTCGCATTTTTTTCTGGTAGCCGTAAAAAGATCTTAAATTACTTCGTCATTTTTAATTGTACATATAAGAGTCATATATCATTTTAATCTGTAAAGGGTCTACTTTTTTTGGAGTTCACTCACAATAACAACAAAATGTTGTGCTTTTGTAAAATTAAGAAAGTAGCCTAAACAAGGTGCGCTTTCGGCTGACTGTCTTTGCAAACCTTTTTCTGAATCCCGTCACTAAAACTAACTGTAACTCCGCGAATATTTGACACACAAACATGAGAAAGATATCTAAATAAAGCTTAAAGTCTCTATTTTTAAATGAAGCAAGTCAACTTTAGCACAAATATTCTGAGTTTATTTAATCCACATAAATGCAAACAGAGGCTCAGTTTTTCTCTTTCACTTCATTATCGGATAATGAGCTGCTACCGGACACACTCACACGCTATTCACAGGTTAAAGTTTGGGTGATTCACGCGCAAGGCACAGTACGCCCCCTCGGCTCGGACAACGGCATAAAAAACAACAGATTTTCCCATTAGATTCATTTCATTCGACTTTATTACGCATTGAGAGGATGATACGCTTTACCGGTCAAGAAGCTCTTCACATGGTTTTGGATAGCGATGAAGAATTTCACCTTTTCCTCAGAAGAAGAGTGCGACTCTGACGACGAACAGCTGCATTTTGAAGAGCGAATTGATCCAGCTGAGGATCTTACAGCCAGTTGTAGCGAGTAAGTTATTTTGTCTTCATTCTTATTCTGATAATATAAAAGTACACTGTAAAAAAATGTTCTGTAGTTTTTACGGAAAAATACCTGCAGCTGTGGTTGCCAGTAAAATTCCGTAAAAAATACGGGAAAAACACGTAAACAGTGATGAAGTTCAAGAACTTCAGGTTAAAATTTCAAGCTGTGATTGAATTTATTTCATTTGAGTCTTTTATATTGAGAACATTTCTTTACATACAATTAAAACATTCACCTAATGCATAAAAGTGAAAATATTACATTTCCTTCACATATTTATGTTTATTTCGTTATAATAATCGACAGTCATATTTAAACAAAACAACATGCAGCATGACATCAGAAACTTCTTGCCTGACTTTGACTTAAACACAGACTTCACTCTTCAGCATAGCGGTGACTAAAAAAACATTTAACGGTCAGAAAAGAAAAATTCCGTAGTTTTTACAGAAAAATACCGTCAGCTGTGGTTGCCAGTAAACTACCGTAAAAATACGGGAACATCCTGTTTTTATTCATCCATTCAATTCACAGAGGAAAACATGAGCCACACCCACTATTCTTCCTCATTAAATATTCAATTTAACTTTGAAATACATCAGAATAATGAAGACGATCATAACTTCTGCTTCACAGGGACTTTAGCATAACATCAATGAATGTTGTTTAAAGTCACCGTTATTGTGATCAGTGTTTACTTTAGTTGGGCTTTTCACCCGTGATTTGTTAAACAAGTTTTCTTTTGGTTGCTGTGCAATGTTTTATAAAACATATTTGTCATAGCAAATAAAAACTAAAGGGAATGTAAACAGGAGCTTTAGTCTGGTTTTCATTATTGTGAATACTCAATTAAAAGCATTGGTTTTTTTGAAGTTTTTTAATAACTTTGTGAATGAACTTAAATTTGAGAAACAGCAACAATCATTTGAGAAAAGTTTTTTGAGCAGTTTGGAAAAATCTGCATTTCATTTTAAACACATATCAAGAATCAGTGTATGAATCTCAGCAGTGGTGACCATCAAATGAAAAGCATCATGCCGCAATGCATCCTGGGAGACATGAATGAGTTTTTCTACTTTGATGGTACCCAGAATGCCTTGCGTTTATCTTATGTGGTCGTTTTTGTGGTCACCATTGTTGAGATGAATAGGTTTATTATTGATATCTGCTAGTCCAGTTAGTTCTGTAAATCATGTTGTAAAGTCCCTCAGAATATCATTCTGTCAGTCTCATTCATAACATCAGTGAGAATAATAAAATAATTTTAAAACAGTGAATAAATCAGTAGATGACAACTCTCATGACAAACAACACGATGACAATTTCTCTTAGCGCTTTCCACCATAACAGATGTGTTTTCATCACACAGTTACAGCAGGTAAAAAAAAAACCTCTAACAAAGCAAAGAGTCAAGAGTCCTACTAAAGCAAACACTGAACACTATAATGGTGACGCAACAAAACCATCAACATCTTCACTTGTGTTTATTCTCAATAAGAACTTTTGTAGATGAACCACAGAAATAAAGTCACAGTGATGTAATAAGTGAATGTGTTAATAGTGTTTGGGGAGTTGTTTAATGGTGAGTTTTTAGAGAAAAAACTGATTGTTAAAAACTAATTTCATTTGCGTTTTTTCGTAAAAACGACAGAATTTCACTGACAGGTTTTGCAACTTTGTGACGTGTTTTCTGTAAAAACAACAGAATTTCACTGTTAATTTCACTGACAGGTTTTACAGTGTTTTTCCGTATTTTGTACGTAAGTCTTTTGACAACAGTTTTTCTCTGTGAAAACTACAGAATTTCCCTGTTAATTTCACTGACATTTTTTACAGTGTAGTGTTAAGTAATATTATTATGAGAAACATTGACTGACAATTACAATTGTCCGCAAATATCTGCTCAAGTGTAATGTTAGACCTAAATGTTTGTAATGTGGTAAGTTACATTCTAAATATTGTTATTTCTATAATATTGTTTTCGTTTTAGTTATAACGGCAACTAAACGCTAACACTGTAATGCTAATGCTTCGTTATTAGCTGCGTGATATTTGTGAATAGTTGATGTATTGTAATGTATTTTGGGTAGCTATGTAACGTTAACTTTAGCTTACGGTGGCTAATCTTATAACTCCGGTTTGGTAAGCTTATTGGACTGCTTATCCACAACGTGCGCAAACATCTGGCTTACGATAAAATACTGAGTACTGAATTTTCAACATTGCTTGTATTGCCCATCAACATATTTATCTGACCTATTGCCCATCAACTCAACTTTCACTGACTGAACATGTATGCTAACAATGTTTTATTTATTTCCTTTTAGTATTGTGGCTGTATCACCTTTACCTAGCACCAGCAAAGCAGAAACCGAACACTGTCAGAAAAAAGGTGCAAAATTTGTACCTTTAGGGGTTCAATGGTTTGTCACTTACCCTCAAAGGTACAAATATGGTTCACATGGATACATATCTGTACCCTTACAGCAGTGTTTCCCAATCCAGTCCAGTCCACTGTTTTAGATGTCTCTCTATTGAACGCATGAACAATTTAATCAGATAATGAAGTGATGATTGAGTTATTAATGATGAACACCTGCTGTTAACAAACACAATCACTGAAATAAAACATGACCACTAAGAACAAAAACCATAATAGTGTTTAGTGTTTCCTTTAGTGGGACTCTTGACTCTTGTGTTTCAGTGTCTGCTTGTGTTTAGTCACTCATGTGTTTAAGGATACATGGTGAAAAGAGTAAACATCAGGACACAAGAGTAGCTGCAATATTACAATAAAATCACTTGTAAGCACCTCAGTGATATTCGAGTGTGTTGTGTGATATTGCAGTGTGGGATTAAAGCACTATTATGGACAACTAACAGAATAAATGATTATGAAAAGGCCTGTTTCTTAGCTAAATCAATTACACATGAAGAATCAGATTATGAATCTCAACAATGGTGACAATCATCAAACTAAAACAGATCATCTGCAATGCATGCTGGGAGTCATCAATGAGTTTTGCACTATGATGTTACCCAGCATGCATTGCAGCATGAAGTTTTCTTTTGTTGACTGTCACCATTGTTGAGATTCATACACTGATTCTTTATGTCTAATTGATTTAGCAGGTGAACAGTTTTCTCACGAAATCATATCTTTAATTGCCAATGACACTGCTTTAGGCTCATATTGAATAATTACACAATAACAATACAACACAGTCAAAATATAATTAGATATTATCCATGAGATAATATGGTGATATTGCAGCCACCATCATGTCCTGATGTTTACTCTTTTCACCATGTATCCTTAAACACATGAGCGACTAAACACAAGCAGACACTAAAACACTAGAGTCAAGAGTCCCACTAAAGGAAACACTAAACACTATTATGGTTTTTGTTCTTATTGGTCATGTTTTATTTCAGTGATTGTGTTTGTTAACAGCAGGTGTTCATCATTAATAACTCAATCATCACTTCATTATCTCATTAAATTGTTCATGCGTTCAATAGAGAGACATCTAAAACAGTGGAGGCCCGTAGGACTGGATTGGGAAACACTGCTGTAAGGGTACAGATATGTATCCATGTGAACCATATTTGTACCTTTGAGGGTACTGCCCCAGTGACAAACCATTGAACCCCTAAAGGTACAAATTTTGCACCTTTTTTCTGACAGTGAAGATGACACTGTTCCACAGACTCTGAGATTCATGCCTGCACAGGAACCCGGACCAAAATTGAGCTCTGATGACACACACATTCCCCTGAGTTTGTTCAAGCTGTTTTTTCAGAGAGTGCCGTGTCAGTTTTGTGCCCAACACCAATGTTTAGGCTGCCAAGGCAATTGCAAAGGGATGCAAATATAAGTGGACAGATATAAGCATCAGTGAGATGTACAGGTATATCGGGCTCATATTTTTTTTGTTGCACTAAATGTATCTTATGTACCCCTACGTGTTTCATTGTTTTGCATGACATTCTAAATAAACTACAAACAAAATATTTCTCTTGCCTCACATTCTCTGTTGTAGCCCTTCTTTCTCAGTCACATTTCTGACTGAAAGGTTCATTATGCAGGTCTTTGTCTTCTCAGGTGTCAATCACATTATTATTCATGATCATTCACGCCTCCTCGCATATGGCCGTTCTTAGCAAAAAGTGACTTAGAAAATATAAATCAAGGTATTGTTTTTTGTGAATGAGTGAGCTGAATGATTTTCACATAATTTGGAAGCAAATACTCTAGGCTACAACATCCAGTTTTCAACATCAAGTCTTGAGAACATAAGTTTTAAATGTGTTTTCTGGCCTTATTTCAGTAACTTCTTTTTTTGTTTTTTTTTCAATAACTGCGCATAACATTTTTTTCCTAAATACATAACTTCTTTGCTACATGCTACTCACATATTATTGTAGCCCAATTTGTGCTCTTTACAGTGTCATCAGAGTTTAGCCATTTATATTTTTAAAAGCAACTGAAAAGTGCACAAATGTCAGGACATGTCAGAGCTGCTCCAAGTCCCCAAAATACCCTTAGACCCCAGAGGGTTAATAAGAGGTCAGTGTAGATGTGAAAATCATTTCAGGAGGAAAACATTTACTCACTACATCACTATGCACAAAGTTTTGATTTTCTTTAGTTACAAAAGAATTCAAAAAGTTACATTTGTTTTGTTCCATATTCTAACATGTGTAAAAATATTAATAAAGAATGAGTTAGTGACTAAAAACTGTACATCATGTGTAGAACAGCTCTTGAAGAACATATTCATCACGACCTCACTGACAGAGAGAAAACTACATAAAACACACACACAGAGAGAGGATTTTGTATCTTTATTAGAGATGATCTGTAGTCTAGAGAACCCGTGATGAGAAGAAACATGTCATGACAGCAGTTTTAAAGTAATAGAAACAGCTGAAGATGTGAGCGCTTTGAGACACAGATGCATTTAACATGAGGTGCTTGTATCTGTTTTAACAGAGAAATCATTCATCAGAGAAGAAAGATGCTTGTGTCCTTCATCTTATGTGACTATCATTTCACTCTTTAGCCAAACACCTGCAAGTTATTTTCTTCAAACACACTGCTGGTTCACTACAGCTTATCTTACAGAATCATTTGTGTTTTATCTCATCTGACATCAAATGACTGAAGCACAGATTCACAAACATGGATTCATGTTCATATGAAGTGATTCAGTGTTCACACAGATCTTTAGATAGAAATCTTTATTAATAACATTTACGATGATGATGTTGATATTGTCTAATGCCGTGGCTCAGTTTTTATTGTAGTCAAATGTGAAAGTGTTTGGAGAAACTCACCATCTCATAACAGCATTAATACAAACTGCACATAATAATGCAATATCGCTCGAGTAGGAGTGTGATGTTGTTCTATATCAGCACGGCTGTGATTCGGTCAGAGGCACGAGTACAGGAGACAATCACAGCTGCTGATATATTTTATACATCGTATACATCATTTATACAACAGTTCGACGGCACAAGTGTGTCGATAAATCACAGACAACATCGGAGTGTCTTAGAAACCCTCTGGTTTTTAAAAGAAATGGGGAACTACTTTCTTCCAACATGAATTCCAGACCAACGCAGTTAATCCTGAGGAATAATAAAAAGTTATTAAAGTTATGAGAAATAATGAATAATGAAACTCACTGAGGATGCATTTTTCCCATTCCACTGCGATAATTTTCCATTGCTTTTTAATGTAAACATGTGTAACGGAGGCCAGCTAGTGTGAACGCTGTGCAGGTTACATTTACATTTAGTCATTTAGCAGATGATTTTATCCAAAGCGACTTACAGAGGGATTAGGAAGCAATAAAGCGATACGTCATACAGGGGCAATAATACAATAAGTGCTAACACCAAGATACTAGTTTCCACAAAAGCCAGAACACTACCTGTTGATAGAAAGAGAGAGAGGGTTTGGTTTCTTTATTTAGTCGTCAAGTATTCACAGAAGAGATGTGTTTTAAGATGTTGTTTGAATGTTGTAAGAGATGTGGTTGACTGGACAGAGTTTGGAAGGCTGTTTCATCAGCAAGGAGTTGTGAAGGAGAATGAGCAGGAAAGTGATCTACTGCCCTTTTGAGAGGCCAATACAAGATGCTGCTTATTAGCTGAATGCAGGGATCTTGATGGAGTGTAGGAGGGTATGACAATATGCCGGTGCAGAGCCAGTGATAGTTCTGTAGGCAAGCGTTAGTGACTTTGATACAAGCTTCGACCGGTAACCAGTGGAGAGAGATAAAGAGGGGTGACACATCTACATATTATTAAAAAAAAGGACTCCGGTATCAGCTGGCGCTGCGTTTTCCTGTGTTTACTTTCTGTCTCATAATTCTGATTAATAGTGGTGGAGTGATACAAGCAGGAGTGAAGCGGTTCCTGGAACGATACAGTAGAATATCTCACGGCTCATGATAATCAAATTCGTGAACCAGAAAGAACTGTATAAATAACAAATATGTATTAACATGTTTGACAAAAAAATGTGTTTATAATAATTGATACTTTACAGTTGGACTTTTGTTAATTGAGGTCAGAAGAGTTTAATTAAAGAATGAATGTTATACTGAAACAACATTAAATAAACAAATAAAGCACAAGTAAACAATCATGTCATTATTTGATCTACGAAATTATGTTTTTATCATCAACAGTTCAGGTGTTCAGCAACAAACTTTATTTAACTCATCTCATACACATGGGAGAGAAATCAGCTTTATTGTGTGTATCAGTCAGCACTCCTCATGATAGAAAGCTTAACACTCTCACACACACACACACACACACACACACTCTCACACACACACACACACACACACACACACAGTGCACATCTCCTGATGATCAAACTCTTTTTCTCTAATGAAAATGAACCAAGGATGGACTACCAGCATTTATTTCTAACCCATATTTTCCATGATTTTGTTACAGTAGTCAGAGTTTAACCCTGTTATTTGCAGTAAACTATGGTTACCCATGTGATTGATCCAAAATAGTAAAATGAAAGCCTGGTTAATATTGGAAAGGGAATTATTGTAATGTCACAGTCTCTCTCTTGTTATGAAAGTTAAATAGATTCTGACATGAAGATTTCCGAAGCACATTAAATCATACTAACACTGATGCCGATCCTCAGAACCTCAGCTTCGTGATGTCTGTGGTGTTTCTCATCAGAATGACAGACAGGTGTGTGTTTGTGTTCTTTCTACAGGTGAGCTGTACATCGGTGGAGTGGCCAAGAACATGTACAACAGTCTGCCGAAGCTGATCGCTTCACGGGACGGCTATCAGGGCTGTCTGGCCTCTGTCGATCTGAACGGACGTTTGCCCGACCTGCTTGCAGATGCCCTCCACAGAGTCGGTCAGGTGGATCGAGGATGTGACGGTCAGTTGATCTCCTTCTGTATATACTGTAGTCTGTACAGTTTCACTGTGTGCTGGTGGACGGCGCTTTATTTCACTCCTGTATCTCTGCAAAAACAATGGTTATTATCCAGCACAAGTCTGTAAAAACACACAAAAACACTGAATTATTTTATCTCACAAATTCAAGCATTAAAACACAAAATACACTGATTCAGTGCAGTTACCACAATAACAAAGCAGTGAAGAAATATTCATCATCATTTAAATAACTAAGAGAGAGAGAGAGAGAGAGAGAGAGAGAGATTTTATTTTTTACTTAGCACCTTATTGTAATTTCACTTAAAAGTTTGTAGTTATTGTATGTCTTTCGTTATATGTGCAATGCTTTGGCAATATTGTAAGAACGTGCAATCATGCCAATAAAGTACCTTGAAATTGAGAGAGAGAGAGAGGGGGGGGGGGGGGAGAGACTTTGACAATCTCTTTAATAGAACATTTTTAAATAGACATTAATTAAATCTCAAACAAGGTTGAGAGAGAACAAAAAGGAATCATTATTTAAAAAGATACATAAGTGATGTGCATATCAAACAAGAAACATTATGAAAAACAAACAAAAAAAACACTTACTCAGACAAGGATTTGCAAACAACCTTCATGATCCATTGCGCAAATACAGTGGTTGATACCCCATTTAAAATTGAAACTATCCAAGTCATCAATCAGCTTGTAGTAAGTATACTCTATATTAATACGTGATTTAACTAATCCTCTAAAAATCAAGACAACATCAGATGACCTTGAGCCAAGTAACTTCTTTTAACGTGACAACCAAATAGCCAGTTTTGCTTGCCCAAATATAAAGTTTAGAAAAAACATGAACCTGCATTCTACTTCTGCTGTATTTGGGTCCATAACTAAAAAACATAGGCGTAAAATGCTCCCCCAGAGTTTGACAATATCCTTCTGACTGATGGAGAAACAATTGTAATCTAAAACAGTTAAGGAATAAATGAAAAACTGTTTCTTGCAATCCACAAAAAGGGCACCTGCAGATCAATGTGTGCTCTGTGTCTGTTAGTAGCTATTATACAGTGCACTATCCTCCACTGAAGGTCATCAGACCTTTTGTCAATGGGAGGTTTGTACAGGGTCCTCCAGCAGCCTTTAGGGGAAGTGCTTGAACCAAAAACGTCCTGCCACTTAGATTCCCTCTGGCTTTCAAGCGTGTGCATATGCACCATTTTTACACACAGTACATAGAGAGCCTTCTTTCCCACATCACCAAAAAGACTTAGCTGAGATGTTTCTCAGTTTCTTGCTAATCTCCTGAGTCAGCCGAAAGAGTCAGTTCTGGGAATATAGAGGTATCCACATCCAAAGCCTCTAAAGACAGTCTATAGTTCTCATGTATTTGAGTTAACAGTCTCTCCACCACTCGAACTGACCTCATGCCCAACTTTAGGGCTAAGGCCTCAGCAGATATCCATCCACCTTCAGAGATTAAGTGTTCAACTTTAGTAATCCTTGCAGACCACAGGGCTTTTCTGAGGTCATCTGGGGAAAAAAAATCCATTGATGGGTTAAAAAGTAAAGGTTCTTCCTTCAGTCTCTGTACACCATTGGATTCTCTAGAGAGCTTAAAGAGTGACCACATTCTTAGCACTGACCGGTGGAAAGATGTTAAACCGGTCCGGTTCAGCTTACTAATGTCCATAAGGAACAGGTGACGATCCAGCCCCATGTTGCCCGCTCTCCTCAGGAGGGCACAGGCTACACCAGTCCAGCTTACATCCTCCCCATAGAGCAGTCTCTGAGCTGTTCCTTCCTGAGTGGGCAGATAAAGTTTCTGAATCCTACCCACCAGGTCTTCCGGTGGCTCTAGAACCATCATTTTGTGCCAGAGGGAAGAAGCTACCAAGTTATTTCAAATCAAGACTCTCCCCCTGTAGGACAGTTGGGGTAGCAACTATTTTTAGCAAGACAACCGTGCACACACTTTCTCTGCTAGGCCCTCCCAGTTCTGTCTTCTAAAATCATATGTGCCTAAAAACACCCCTAAATATTTAAAACCCGCTCTACCCCATTGTAAGACACCCGGAAGCATAGGACTATTAGAAACTTGACCACACCATAAAGCATTACTTTTACTCCAATTCACCTTAACTGATGATGCCTTACCATAATGTTTAAGAGCATCTTCTAGGAAATGAACATCATCATAACCTCTAATTAAAACGGTAACATCATCAGCATATGCAGAAAGCTTCATAGACTCTTGAGATTCCAGTTCAGTGACCCTTAAACCTGTTAGCTGGCTTCTAAGTTTACACAACAGAGGCTCAATAACTATACTGTACAGCTGGCCTGAAAGGGGGCAGCCTTGTCTAATGCCTCTATGGATTTTAACAGGGACACTGAGACCACCAGCAATTTTTATCATACATGTGGCCTCATTATAGAGAAGTTTAACCGTAGAGATAAAATTGTCACCAAAACCGGAAGCCTTTAAAGTTTCAAAAAGAAAGACATGATCGACTGTCAAAGGCCTTTTCCTGATCTAGTGACAAAAAGAAACAAGATTAATATTATTATTAAAGGCAAGGTCATAAATGTCTCGCATTAAATGCAAATAGTCTAAAATAGATGATCTGTGGATAATTGTGTGTAACACTTTGTTTAGTCTAGCAGACAGACGTTTAGACAGAATTTTATACTCAGAGCACAAAATGGCCACCGGCCTCCAAATATTTTAAAGGGTTAAATCCCCTTTTTTGGGTAACAGGGTTAAAACAGCCCGTTGACAGCTCGTAGAGAGAGCACCCTTGCTCATGCACTCTTTAAGCACCTCAAAAAAATCAGGTCCTAGTATAGTCCAAAACTTTTTATAGATTTCAGAAGACAGTCCATCTATTCCTGGTGTTTTTCCAAAAGAAAGACCATTTATGGCAGCGGTAACTTCTTCAAACGTTAGATCAGCCTCCAACATTTTTGTGTGTGTTGAAGTTAAAGAAGGAATGTCTCGTAGCAGATCACTTCTGCATTGTTCGTCAATGAATTCGGCAGCAAATAAGTTCGAATAAAAGTCTACGGCGAGCATTCGCATCACCACAGGATCTGAAGTATCTTGACCATCATTGTCCTTTAAACAGTATATCAGTTTTTCTTGTCCTTTTTTACGCTCCAGGTTAAAAAAGTAAGACGTTGGACCATACATGTTTTTAATTGATAAAAAGCGACTTCTTATGAGAGCCCCTTTAACTCTTTCATTTAATATAGAACTCAGCTCAACCTTTTTCTCAGTCCATAGTTCCTGTAGGTTATCAGCATTGCTAGCAATCAATCTCTTCTCAATGTCAATTATTTCTTTTTCCAAGAAAAAAAATATTGCTGTTTGTTGCAAATGTTGCATATTGCTGACAAAAAGTTCTTATATGCACCTTACCAACTTCCCACCACTGCGTAACACTTTCATAAAGGCATTTTTCAATCTTCCATGTTTCCAAAAAAACTTAAAAGTTCTCACAGAAATGTTTGTCTTCCAATAGCTTATTATTAAAATGCCAGTAGTAGCTTTTATGAATCCTTTTCAACAATGTGCACTCGATTGTGATGAATTTATGATTGGAATTTATGCACCACCCTGTTTCTCATATTATATGATGTATAGAATCTGTCCAAACATGCACCAAGAATCCTACCATTACAAAATTTCATCCAAGTTTACTGTCTTGTGTAAAGATTGTGTTCTCTCCACATATCGGAAGAGTTAAGGTCTTTCATAACACTAGCCAGACGGGAAGCTGACTGCATATGAGGTTCTTCACCATTTTTGTCACATGTAAAATCTAAAGTGCAATTCCAATCACCACCTAATATAATAAAATCCCCATATTGCTGTTGCTTTAAAAAAACGCTCTAACTTGGCAAAAAGATGTAATCTGTCTGCTCCGTTATTGGGAACATAAATATTGATTAACAAGATAGAGAGATTGCACATTTCTACTAGTCTCCCTGGTTCTATTTCATTTTCCATCAAAATCTTAACTTTAAGACCAGGACATTTTTTTTATTAAATATTTATTATAAACTGTTATTAGTCCCGTGACTGAGCACTCTCTCCCCTCTCCACCACAGATCCCAGTCAGGTTCATTGCTAAGATTCCTATGGGTCTCTTGCAAAATATTATGCTCAAATGCTTTATTCTTATGAACTCTAACAATAAATTCCTCTTTTTCTCATCCCTCAGTCCATTTGTGTTTAAGGATCCCACCCTCAAGGTTTCCATAAGAAAGACAGATAGAAAGAGGGAAACATAAAGAGGAAGAAAGGAGTTCTAAACCAACATGATTATTTATATTTTCCCTTTGCTTTACCGACATTTCTACCTGATCTTACAGCAGTTAAGTGCTTATAAAGATGAAAGCGCTTTTGTTGTGATAGTATATCGTAGTTATGTGTTTTCTGAGCCAACACAAGAGTTTTTTCTGTGTCAGGAAACTTTACGCCAGCTTTTCCTTTAGTTTTATCAAGAAATGAATTAATCTGGTCGAGAGAATATAGATCCTTATCAGCATTTTTTTCAAACTTCAGACCATTGTTCATCATCATCAACTCTTAACTCTAACTGTAACTTCATCTTTGACCCGCTCTTGAGATTTCAGAGTTAGGGTATTTCAGCGTTATTCGTCTCGAGATGTGGACGCATGTCGTTCATCTTTATGCGAGCAAGCAAAGTGCTTATGGCCCATGTCTCCGCATTCAAAATACCTCAGGCTTTCGGTACTGGCATAAATCATAAAAGAGTTATCTCCGCTTTGTTCATCCGCGAAGCCGAAACAATGTTCTTGTATCCAACTTTTTTTCCAATGATTAGGAGCATTTCCTCCACTGTCACCCCAGGGTCTGGTACACACCTGCACCCATTACGGAGTGACAGAGTCGGTGCTCCTTGGACTTGGGCAGACGTCATACCGGCGTGCACTCCACGAGAGAGAGAGAAAGAGAGAGAGAGAGAGTTTTTATTTTTGATTTTATTTTTGACTAATTCAAATATAAGGATCTGCTTTCTTTAGCTTTAAATATTTATTCCCATACGGAAATGTAATGTGAATATATTAAACATCCATATATGAAATACATGTTTTGTATATGCCCAATCCATTTATGAACCCTATTAGAAAATAGAACACTTTCATATATTGACACATACAGTGCCCTCCACAATTATTGGCACCCTTGTTAAATATGAGCAAAGAAGGCTGTAAAAATAAATCTGCATTGTTTCTTATTTTGATCTTTTATTTTTTTTTTAAATCTATAAAATTCCAACATTTAGCCTAATTAAAGTAAAACAATTTGAAGTGGGGGGAATATCACATTGTTAAAAAAAATGTTTTTCTCTAGTACACCCTGACCACAATTATTGGCACCCCAGAAATTTGTATGAGTAAAACATGCACGCAGGAGTGCTCAGGTATGGTTTAAAGAACGTGAGGGTCTCCAGATGCTCTTTACACAACAGAAAGTGCTGTCTCAATTTGCAATTGTAAACAAGCTTGTGTAACGGAGGCCAGTGCAGTGTAAACCTCACTCTCCGACCTCAAGAGATGCTCTAGCGACAGACGCTAGAGACTGCGGCACTTGTGTGTAAACCAGACTTACCCGCTCCGAGTGGCTCGAACCAGCGATCGATCCGGATAGAGAGACGGGCGATCTAAAGACAGCAGCCGCTATTATCTGCCGCTTGAGGTCGACGAGTGTGATTTAACCTGCACAGCGCTCACACTAGCTGGCCTGCATTACACATGTTTACATTAAAAAGCAATGGAAAAGTCCCGCAGTGGAATGGGAATAACGCATCTTCTGTGCAGAGTTTCCTTTTACACTCTTTCTCTTTCATTCACACGCGCACATGCTAATTTAAAAGACATGACGGTTAGATTAACTGCGCTGGTCTGGAATTCATGGCGGAACTAAAGTAGTTCCCCATTTCTTTTAAAAACCGAAGGGGTTTTAAGACACACTGACATTGTTTCTGATTTATCTACACACTTGCCGTCGAACTGTTGTATAAATGCAATATCGCACTCGTAGTCGTGTGATGTTGCTCTACATCAGCGGCTGTGATTGTCTCCGGCACTTGGTCGTTCTGATATAGAGCGACATCACACTCCTACTCGAGCGATATTGCATTAATAACACAAAGCCCAAACGCCCTTAGGGGACGTTCACAATCACATTTCGCGTCTTTTGCGCGCGCATATTCATTATTTTAAATGCAGACGCACGGCAACCGCGCTCAAATAGGGAGCGACGCGCATGTGGTGCAGAGCGCTTCTTTTTCTAGGCGCGTCGGCGCCGCATCGAGAGAAAAATATTTCAACTTTTCAGAATGAGCGAGCGCACCGCAGATCATGTGACAAGAACGAACCAATCAGCATCACCCTTTGCGTAGCAACAGTGTATCATGTAAACATTGGGTGTTTCTCAATTCTTATTTATGCATCTTTGTTTCCTTTCCTCGCTTACTTTCCTTGCATCTTAGCTCCACCCTTTCAAGATGCAAGCGAAGGAAGCAAGGAAAAGACGCGAGGTCGGAGGAATTAAATCAAGTGAATGACATATCCTGCTCTTGTCACTTCAAAGCGTCGTCAGTTAGTGATGACTGTATACATTAAGATTGCACATTGAAATATAAAAAATTAAGTTAAATACAGAAGTTAATAATCCCCACTACATTAATATAAAGTGAAAAACATGCTTAAAAGTGCTCAGAAATGTATATGAAGTATGCCAAATATGCATTATACATAAATATTAACTATATTAATAAATGATTTATATTAATATTAACTATACTATTTGAGATACGTCTATATTATCTCAGAGCCATAGAGAGAGAGAGAGAGAGTCGCGTCAACTTCGTTGACTCCAATGGAAGCGTTTTTTCACAGCAATGGTGGTTCACGGAGCCTCTCAATAGTTCCCGGAAGTTACTAGTAACGCATGGAGCTGCAGCAAAACAGACCGATTGTGACGAACTTTTAATCAATTTAAAGACGTAAGTCATTTAATTAATAAATAACTGAAAGAAATAAAGCATTTAAAGAGAAAACATAACTTCCGGGAACTATTTGAAGGCTCCATGAATCACGTGACGCAAACATTTTGAACTTCCGTTGGCGCAACTCAATTTCAATTTTCAATTTAAGTGTGCTTTATTAGCATGGCAAAATTGTACATGGTATTGCCAAACCAAAAGCTGCATACTAGTGCAAATGTATACATGCATGTATACAAACAGAGGGTAAGTAATAATAATAATAATAGTATAAAATGAAAAGTGTGATGTGTGTAGTGCAAGCTTAAAGTGAATAAGTAATAAATAACATTTAAAGAAAAATAAAGTACAAGTTTTCTACAAATATACATTCAAGAGAATCAAGTAATATAAGTATATATGTACATATATTGGAAACATGAGGTCAGGGCAGATTCAGTGTTTTCTCTTCTGTTATGACAGGCAGACACATATTTAGCAGCTAACACACAGCAGTCCTTGTGTTCTCCAAACAGATACGACAGTTTCTCATCGTTTGACACACTTTCAAACATCTCGTGTATGGATTTGATTTTTCCATAAAACATTGTCCGTATATCCGTGTATTTCGTACATTCAATTTTGTTGAGACAGAGCTCTCTTTTGCAACTCTCTCTCTTTCTATGGCTCTGGTCCTAACGGCAAGCGCGGCCCGGTTGCTTAGCAAGCAATGTGAATCGCCCCTTAATCATTCATCACAGTGAGTAAAACTAAAGAATATTGTTCTGATGTGCAGCAAAAGATTGTTGAGCTACACATATTAGAAAGTGGCTTTAAAACTAAATTGTTAAAACAATACAAATTTCCATTTCCAACATCAGTGCAATAATTATTTTATAAGTTTAAATGGGCTGAAGATGTTGAAAATCTGCCTGAACTAGATTGTGTGTCTATATTAGATTAGATTAGATTAGATTCAACTTTATTGTCATTACACATGTACAAGTACAAGGCAACGAAATGTAGTTTAGGTCTAAGCAGAAGTGCAATAAGCAAGTGCAGGATATACAGTTGTGCATAAATACAGGATAAAGCAAAAATTATGAAGAATTTACAAGTGGGAATGTACTATGATCATTATATACAGATGGTTATTTACTAAAAACAGAAATTTACTGATGGATATGTACAGTATTAATTAGACTATGCAGAACAGTAGTGCAAATGAGTAGAACGTGTGCATAAATGATGGACAGCAGCTATTAAGTTAAAGTAAACAGTGCAGTAGATGAGTTTATTGTCTTAATGCACAGCAAAGAGAAGATTTTGAGTGGCCAAAAACTCTTCAAATATCACAAATGGAAAAACACAAGTTGTTTGGGACACTGTTAAAGAAGAAATCTTTACTTAACTTAAACTTAAAGAACTTAAACCAGGATTGGGGTTTATGGTCATATGAAATAAACAAGAGTTTTTTGGCACAAGATGGGTTTGATGCACACAGGGATAAAAAGTGTCTCACAGTTAAATATATCATCAGATCTTTTTTGTTGTGGATCTACTTTTATACCAGAGGACCTGAACATCTTATTCAGATACATGAAATCATGGATTATATCAAATACCAACAGATACAACCTGACTTGCTCTTCTAGAAATCTTATAATGGGTCGCGGTTAGATCTTCCATCAGCACATTGGTTCAAAACAATTTCAATTTCACTTTATTTCTATAGCAGATTTAAGTTCAACCTTGGTTGGCCAAAGTGCTGTACAAGAGAAAGAAGATTAAAAAAAAAACAAGCCGATAAAACACATGTACATTACAAAGAATCAAAGGTACAAGAAAATAAATGTGTTTTTAACTTTTAGTAGAATGTGCAGAATTTTGAAGCCTGATTGAAAAATATCAAAGATGGAATTGGTGTGTAGGTAATTTTCCAACTGAATGGAAACAGCTTTCTCAAGAATTTTTAATACAAATGGCAAATTGGAGATTGGTCTATAACAGGGTTCCTCAAATCTTACCCTGAAGGTCCGGAGCACTGCAGAGTTTAGCTCTAACCTCATCAAACTTGCTTCCATGTGATTTTTCTAGTGATCCTGAAGATCTTGATTAGCTTGCTCAGGTGTGTTTGATTAGGGTTGGAGCTAAACTCTGCAGTGCTCCAGACTTCCAGGGTAAGATTTGAATTTGACTGCTCTATAATTTGCATGTAGTTGCGTCGAGTGAAGATTCACCTCCAGCCAAATCCTGCCAAGACAGAACAATTTCCGGCACACCCCTCAGTGCAACATGACCTCACCATCCAACTTGACAACACCATAATCACTCCTTCCAAAACAACCAGAAACCTTGAAGTCATCTTTGATGACCAGCTGTTCTTCAGAGACCACATTGCAAATACAACACGATCATGCCGATTTGCTTTTCAACATCAGGAAGATTTAGACCCTATCTCACTGAGCATGCAGCACAGCTTCTTGTTCAGGCCCTTGTTATCTCAAGGCTGGACTATTGAAATTCTCTCCTTGCCAGTCTTCCGAGATGTGGTTGACCAGACAGCGTTTGGAAGGCTGTTCCACCAGCAAGAAGGAGAATGAGCAGGAAAGTGATCTTTATACAAAGATCTTTATCTCAATACAAAACGCCGCTCATTTGCTGAATGCAGGGATCTTGATGGAGTGTAGGAAGGTATGAAGTTATGCCGGTGCAGAGCCAGTGATAGTTCTGTAGGCAAGCGTTAGTGACTTGAATCTGATAGGGCTTCGACCGGTAACCAGTGGAGAGAGATGAAGAGGGGTGACACATGAAAACAAGCCGTGCTGCTGAATTCTGAACCAGCTGGAGTGGTTTGATTGCTTTGGCAGGAAGACCGGCAAGGAGAGATGTAGTTAAAAAAGTTTTTTTTTTTCTTAGATGTAAAAGTATGCTATGATCAATGGTGTCGAATGCAAATCATTTGTAACTCTGATCAGAGCAGAAATGTAAATGTACAGATGTGTTTATTTCACCTGACGCCGAGCTTATGTGTGTTTGCAGGACCAAGCACGACCTGTACGGAGGACTCGTGTCATCATCAGGGGGTGTGTCTGCAGCAGTGGGAGGGCTTCTCCTGCGACTGCTCCATGACGTCCTACGGGGGCTCGTACTGCAGCGACCGTGAGTACAAACATGATATCACATTAGAAACAGTTGAGGATTTACACTGAACTTAAAGAGTATGAAAGAGTATCGCGAGTTGAGCGCTTGTGTTGTTCAGGGCACAGAAGGCCGTGGGCTTTACTGTCTGTTATCTCATTTGATCTGTTAATCATTTGAATCTTATTATAAACAGGAGATTTATTGTGATCATTCATTGGCATTTAGACGTCTTCCCTTTGGTTTGTCAGTTTTATTGATTCTTGAATGCCTCACACAGATTGATGTGCAGCTGTTTTGTGTTTCAGAGAGATTTTCTGATAGTTTGTGGTTGATTTATGATGTATGAAACTGTTATGGAATAAATGCATTTTGCACATAGATATATTTTGGTTGGTTGTAAGACCAGTGCAGGTTTATTGAATTACTGCAGGAGTTTGTGTTTGTCTGCAGAACTTGCATGTGTTTGGTGATAAAATGTTTTTGGCAACTCAACTCAATTTTACAATTTTCATTGTTACAATGCAGCTGTACATGAAACATGATAACTATAATAAGCTATACATTAAAATGATATAAACAATGAAAGAAATGAGACACACACACACACACACACACACACACAGCTGCCATCAGGGAGGTAACTGCAGAATCTCCAGGCCAGGATCAGCAGACTTAAGGGGCGTTCACATTATAACGATAACTATAAAAAATAAAGTTTTAAAAATTAAAACTTTTAAAACGTTGACAGTCAATCAAATCCATTCAGCGTTCACGCATTTAAAATTGCAGACGACACTGGAAAAACAAAACAAACCAAACCAAACCAAAGCCTCTTTTTAAAAATAGCTTAAAGAAAACAGATATCTGGAAAACAATTGGTTCAACTCTTGGAATGAATGGTGAGTATGAGATACAGTAACCAGTAAAAGTGTAACATAAATACACCTCAGGTAGGCTAACCAAGCGCTAATGTTGTCAGCGCAAAATTGTCTTGCGTCCTGCAAAGTTGTAGTGAAATTTATGTAATGTTTTCATTTTACAGACGCTTAAGACGATACAAGATTCACTGTTTAGACGTACTTGAAACGCAGCACGCGAGCTTAGAATAAACATAACATTATTGTATAACTCTCATCTGCACTGTTGTATTTTTCACTGGTTTGCACTCTACCTGCCATTTATCTCTTTTACATATCCCTGCTTGTAAAGTTGCATTATATATATATATATATATATATATATATATATATATGTATATATATCTGTATGTTTTGATATATCTTTTATTCTGTGTAGTGTTTGTTATCTGTATGCACCTAGGGTCTGAGAGCAACACAATTTCAATCATCTATATATGTATGACTTGACGCACACACGCGCGCGCACGCACAGAACACAAAACATACAAACGCTAACTCTTACACACATTAGACACGTACCGCAGTGACACACTGATGACTTTGTCCTGATGATGTTGTTTATCATTTCATTCAGATCTGTGGTATAAATGTCCTTCAGGTTGATCAGTGGTTTTTGTTGTTGAAGGTTTTGGTTTGTTTGATGACCTCATCAGGATCAGTAAGGTTTCTCTGACATTTCTCTTCAGCGTTTTAAATAAAAGAACCCAAAAGAGTCCAATTGTCGTTCTATCCACAGGCTCTACTCTTCAGCACCATGAGAACATGTCAAAGTAATACAACATGAAACACTAACAGATCTCTCCCTATATTAATATTGAGCAAAAACATATGAAATAACACCTACATTAAAAATGTTTACTCTCCTTTAACAGTCAGAAGCAAAGCATGGTGGGAACTAGAAATCTGCTTTAACTCATTCAAATTAAGATTTGTACTAAAGTCATCAAACCTGTTATATATATATATATATATATATATATATATTATATGTTATATGTATTAGATAGGGTGATTTCAACATCTTCTGTAAAGTGATGAACAGAGTTGTTGCAGAATACAGTCGAGTTTGATCAGACACCTGACCTGATGCTACATCAGACACATGTGAAGTGTTCTAGAGAACTAGAGACTCGATGCATCAATGCCTCATGATTCATAGTCACATCTAAAGTCAAAAAGGTTGAAAATGTTCCCTGCTGGTGATACTGTTGTTGTTGTTGTAAGCAGGATTATTGTGATGTGTCTTGAAGGCAGTATAAACTGTTGAATCCTGAACTTGAGAACTGGACCGGCGCGGCATGGTGTTAATCTTTTTTACAAACACAAGCTAAAAGAGCTCCGGGGACGTTCATCCAAGCTTCAAAAACAGCTGAATTTATGGTCGGCCATCTTGAGTGAGATTTGTTCTGGCTCAGTTCTTGTGCTTTGTCCAATATTAGTTCATGACAGAGGAGTAAAATGGAGCCTCACGGCTGCAAGAATTCATTTCCTCTTTAAACTGATGATTTAGTGTTAAAAGACCCATGATGCTTTGCTCTTGGACAACATGTGTTTAGTTGTTCCTGAGGGCATGTGGTCTGGCTTAGGTTCTGTGTTTATTATTAACAGATCTGGCAACCCACAGCGAGTCTGCCCTTCACATTTCACTTTAGTTTTTAAAGGCACAGCTGATCAGACCTTTTTTATTTTTGGATGCTGCTGGGTTTATGTGGTCGGTTGGTTTGGTCTGAGGTGGTTTTAGATGTGTTGATCATACGAGTCAAACTGGTTCATGCTTTAGTTTTGAACTGTTGGTTATGTCTTGCCAGTAACTCATTTCATCATCTTTATGTTTCTTTAGACCTGTGTTGTGACATCATTGTTTTCACAGTTATGAAGATCAGGAAGGTGCAGAGGAACATGGTGATGGCGAGATGGTCTTTATAAGGCTTTTCTCAGGTCAGACACAAAAGCCAAGGCATGATGATATAGTGTGAAGTCCTTGGTTTATTTTTGTTTCGTTTCTTCAAGTCCTCCTTGTGGTAGTGTTGAGCGTCCTGCAGTGTTTAAATAAAGCAGAAGAGCCACACGTGTGTTTCACTCCCTCGCAGGTTGAGTTTGGATTTTCTGTGCAGTTGATCCATTAATAGTCCTGAGGTTCTGCTGACTTGTGTGATCGATGTGAATCTCCCAAATGCATTTCAGCGTGTGCACACACACACACACACACACACACACACAGTAACAGCATGAGGCTGGTGAAATCAATCCTCTCCTGTCATCTGTTTATTGATCTGAAGGCTTGTTTCCATCTCTCGTCTGGGCTAATGGACGCCACTGAATCTCTTCAGATTTGGATGTTAATCCGGCTGGTTTATCTCCAGCAGATATTACTAGGGTTGTAACAATATATCGAAGTATCGCATATCACCATTTAAAACATTAAGATATGGATCGTAAAGCTATGGCAATATATTTTTAAATGAAATATTTTGTATATTTTTACGTTACAATTTTTCTGTGACAGATGTATTCATTAGTTTTGATTAGTTTACATAAAGGTGGTTGAATTAAATGTTGAATGTTGTAAATTCTTTAACAAAATAACAAATGTTACTAAAAAGGGTCTGTCATTTGATTGTCAGTTTCTTATTTATATATATTTTTTTCATATGTCGTCATGCAATGGCAATTGTAAACCTAGTATTGTATCATTACACCCCTAGATAGTACAGTTAGAATTGATTTCATTGGTCACGAGCGTCTTCATGAACAGCAGTGGTTTAGTTTGTTTGTTGTTTACATGTGTGACTGTGTGTGTTTGTGTGTTTAGTGGTCGCGCAGGTTCTGCAGTTTTCCAGCATCTTCTGCACACTGACCGTATGATGATGAGATGTCTCTCACACACACAGGAAATAACACAAGAGATGTCAGGGTGATGTCAGAAGTCTGAGACTAAAATGCATGTTTGAGCTGTGTGTCTTGAAGACAGATCCACCCCGTAATCCATTAGAATCTTTGATGTTCGGAGAAGACAGACATGCAGGTCAGTCAGTACAAACTCAAAAGACAAATATCGCTTCAATGAAAGGGATTTTAAGAGGTAAAATGTTGTTTTATTTCTTTAGATTCAGTGTGAGATACAACCAAAATAAATAAACATCATTTTCCTCAATAAGTATGAGTCACAAACAGTTGGGAGTCTGTTCTTATAATCTGATCAACATGACTGAAAGCATGTGTTGTACATTATGTGCTGTTGTGTAGCGTGACTTACAGAACATGTTAACATTTAAAGATGAAGCTAAGACAGAGATGTGTGATGACGGTGTCGGTGCTACGACTGATGTGTCCTTGATCAAGGCATCTTACCCCCGTTTGCTCCCCGGGTGCTGCAGTGTTAGCTGCCCACTGCTCCCAGTGTATGTGTGTGTGTGTTCACCACTTGAAGTGTGTGTGTCACTATTCACTGGTTGGGTTAAATGCAGAGGTCACATTTCGGGTATGGGTCATCATATCTGACAAATAGGTCACTTTCACTTTTTTCAGTGTAGTTGATAGTGAAACATCCTCCACCGATCATTAAACAGGTGAAAATAACTGATGCATGGAGGATGTACAGTAGGTTTACATTACACACACAGCTCATACTGTTCCTCTCTCACATCAACACTGTTACCCTGTGATGTCATCAGTACGAGCTTTATCTCGACCCACAGGTCTCACATGTCTTATCTGAACGGGGTTTAGTGTTACCTTCTTTATCTTCAAATACATGAAATCTTTTGACTTTTGATTGCAGACATGACAAATCTGAGCTCAGTTTGAGACATCTCTTCTGAAACTCAATGGAGGCATGTGTGAGATTTCGGACTCTTTTTCTCATGAGAAATATCTGAGTAAAATGTATGATTGAAATGAAACTTTAGCCTTGTTTTCACACACTGGGTCTTATATTACAGTGGGAAAACCCCCTTTTGTGTTTGTAATGGTGACTGAATGAAGTGATCAGAGCAGGTTAATTCTTTACCTCAGTCCTCCGTTGTTGTAATAGAGAGAGCGATGATTGATGGTGTCTATTGTAAACTTGCTTCTCTTTGTGCCGTTTGTAATTGCTTCTTGATATTATTACAAATGAGAATGTAGTGAGATCCATTAGCACAGGACGAGAGGCGGTGAAATGATGGGCTGTATGCAGGAGGATTAGAAGTGTTTGTTGATGAAGAGCTGATGTTCTTGCGGTGTTCTTAGTTTAAGCAGCTGATTTTGTGCGTGTGTGTACACTGACCTCTAAACACACACACACACACACACAAACACAGACAGTAGACGACAGTTCTCTTGTGACGCCTCCACAGAGAGGAAAGAGAATCTGCGTCTGTTCTTAATCAATAGTGAAGTGATGCAGAATGTCTCTCATCATGTGTCTTCTGCCATGAGTCATGTCATACATGTGATGTATGAGGAAAAACTATTCACTTTAACTAATGCGAAGGATCGTATCCATCGTTCCTGATTACTCGCTGGAATAGTTTGTTATTTTAGTGCCAGTGACGCGAAATCATCGCATGATGGAGAGTGTCTTCACGCGTCCGGACGTGTCAAACAGTATAGGTGTCAATGAACTTTTCGCGCGAATTTCTCGCTCGAGTTGAAATTTTTGAACTTACGCGGAAGATGCGTTTGACGTACGTTCGCAGCAATAGCGCCACCCGATTCGCATTATTCGCATCGCCTGCCGCGAGTTTGCGTCTATTCACATCTTTGCAATGACAAGTCTTTGCAGGAAACAAGCTTATAAATCATACAGAATGATGTTTTTTGAAAAAGTGTGTGTGTGTGTGTGTGCATATATTGAGAACACAACACTTTTTAGTGCACTGGAACCCATCCAAATCACCCTAGCAACCACATAGCAACAACTTCAAATCATCTAGAACACCTTAGAAACCGCACAGTATTGCCATGGCAACCACTGAGATCAGCTTAGTGTCACGGTGGTGAGATGTGCACTTGTGTGTAAATGTAAAGAATGAGGTTATCATCGGCACTTCTGCTGTCAGTGATGTCAGAGTTCACATGTGAAACTCTCGTCTGTGTCTGTGATGTCATATCCTGTTCTGAGAAAAACCTAAGGTTTTCTCTTCATTGTGTCTGCTGGGATTAAGAGTGTGAAACACACACACACACACACCGGCACTCCATCACAACAGCAATTAAACACACAGATCCTGAGAAAACATGCATCTCTGTGGGACTGGAGCATTATCCACCGTCAGATTCCTGTCACCATCCAAACATCCAATTACAGTGAATATCTCATAAAGGCTTTATGAACAAACAGATCTCACTTCGGTCTGTCTTCATGGTCCCTCATGAATTCATGCTGTTGTTCCACAAATATTAAATGAAAATGTCACTAAGCTTGTTGCAATGCATGCTGGGATTGTATTCTATATGAATGTGCGTGTGTGTGTGTGTGTGTGTGTGTGTGTGTGTGTCCGTGACTGATTGATTGTTGTGTATTCAGCAGAGAATCAAGTATGAACTGATAATTCTGTGTTATTTTGTAATTTTGTGTTTATTACTTTATGATGAGTAAACAGATGACAGCGTTACAGTTGTACTGGACTAAAGTTAATGTAGAACATGAGTCCTGTTGTCCTGCTCTTCTACATGTGATGTTTTGCTTTAGAGGATAGAGGAGATACTTTTCTGTGGATGTGTGTTTGTGTGTAGCTCTCTCTCTCTCTCTCTCTCTCTCTCTCTCTCTCTCTCTCTCTCTCTCTCTCTCTCTCTCTCTCTCTCTCTCTCTCTCTCTCTCTCTCTCTCTCTCTCTCTACTTTGATTGTTGATGTTCTTTTAGAGAGCCACCCTTCGGCCCATGGTGTAGGCGAAGGAATCTCGCATGCTCTTAGCTCTATAGTTTATTTTGATCTGACTCCAATTATAATTTTAAGTCATTTGGACAAAATTCCAATCAGTTGCTGATCATTCTCATGTTATTCTTGTCTATAAAGATTAAATTTGATCTGCACACTCATAATTTAACAATAGCAATGTTATTGTGTAAGGTTCTAGACAAAATCTATAGATGTTAAGGCATTATTCTAAACTCAAACTGAGGCTTCTCCAGTCCAATTTGAGTTTATACTGTTTGGCCTTAAGTCATGGCTTCTTCTTTCCAGTTTAAGTTGAGGCTACTCCATTCTAACCTTTACTGAGGTATTCTCCCAACTTAACCTCCGATTTTAGTCTCATCCTAGACACATCTCATAGTAACAAGAGATATTTATAATAATAACTTCACAAGCTTAGAATAAGTCAAAATTATCAATTAATTTACCAGGCAGATTCAAGCATTAATGAAAGAATAAAGAACAGGTTTAGTTTCAATGGGGTATATGCACACAGGGTGATGACGTATTTCCGCTAAAATCTCAGCCAGCTAAGCTAAGTCATTTTTCACCAAGTGATAATGATGTGTTTAGTAAGAAAACGATGGTATTTCAGCGAAGCAACAGCACCAAAGCTGAGCATTGCTATGTGCCTCTGTGATCATGTCTCGAGTAACTTTTTTTTTTTTTTCGAAGCTTTTTTTTATATTTGTGGATGTAGCCTGAAACGGATACCCTGAAGCACTTCTCCTATTTGGTTGTTGATGTATGACGTAGTGTTTGAATAATTTGATTCACGTTGTTAGCCGTAATCCTACATGCATCCTGAAGCAGCAGAGTGAAAAATGCCATTGTTCTCTGTGGACGCTGAGATTTTTGTGGAAATACTTCATTGTTCCGTGTGCATGTATCCCATTAAAGGAGAAATCTTATGCAATATCAAGTTTTCCTGTATCTTTGATGTGTTTCAAGTTGTTCCTGCATATATTAGACATGTAAAATGGCAAAAATTATAGTCTATGTTAAACATGCCTTCCCTTTTCCACGTCACACCGTTAGAAGCGTTGATGAACACCGTCCAAAATGATTACTCAAAGAAAGAAGGTGTGTTGTTGCTGCCGCCATGTCGTGGAGACGGTGTGTGTTTCATTACTAGAGACAAACTATTTAGTTAGGTCTTCCAAACAAGGACACAATTAGAAATCATTGGTTAAGTTTTAATTACAACTCCAAAATCCGAGCGTGTGCAGCGCTGGTTGTGCACAAAGGCTAAAAACTGGGGCAAATCCAACTTTTGCAAGGCCAGTCCATCACTTCTCACTCACATTTTCATTATTAAAGAATTTGCAACTGACTATTCAAACGTGAGCTTTTTGTCGGTCCTACGATCATAAATGCAGAAATGGTTTTATATTTACGAGGCTGAATCCCTCAGGAGCCTCATATCCTCTCACACTGTTCTCCCCCTGCAGCGCCATGTTACATGAAAAAAGTCAATATAACTCATTATATTCAGTAACTATGTCCCCGCTGGATCGTTTATAATATGTTTTATTGTTTTTGTCATGTAGTGTCGAGACACAGCGTCACAGGCTGCTCAAGAAGTTAGCTATAGTTCGCTCATTGTTAAACCTAATAGTTTATTTAAATAAAACCTTACCGTCTGTTACTTAAAGTTGATAAATCCGTTTGGTCAAATGCATTTTCTGGATCATATTTGGGCTTGAACTCATGCAGTACCGGTGACATTATCAGCTGTCAATATCCTTTAGAAGCGGATGTTCCAAATATGGTTACATTCCTGCCATGTGCATGAGACATTCGACCAATCACAATGCAGTGGGTAGCTGGCCAATCAGCATAACACACTGTATTACACCAAATACACACAATAATGTTCGTTTTAGCCATGTAATATTTCTTCTTTAAGAAAAGGGATCAGCAAGATGTAGAAGTTACAAAGTCAAACCTGGCAATAGATGCACACACTGTTGCGTTGACCTTGGACCTAGGCTTGTGCCGGTGTTCGGTAATACGGTTAATCACGGTAGTGAAAATGCACGGTAGTGTTAGTGCGGGCACGTCAAATCACCGTGAAGAAGAATGTGCCTTCTCTTTTCCTTTGACTGGTTAAAATAGCCCCAGTCATAAACGTATGCGCACGTCATACGCGCACCCGCCCTCTGATGTAAACAGCCTCATGTGGATTAGAATGGCGGAAGGCGGAGCTCTGCCGAACTAACAGCAGCAGTTCCAACCCTCCGTGACATGGCATCTGACGCACAGACGCCATTGACACATGTCACTGTGCTTAGTGGTACATCCGGTGGCACATCCGGTTTTCATTGGCATGTGTCAGTGGATAGTGACATGTGTCACTTAAAACGTGTGACACGTGACAGTGGCTAGTGCTAGGTGTCGCTGTACATTACCGCGAGACACTGACACTGTCGCGGAACATGTCGCCGTACGTTGTGACACCTCCGATAGTAACCTTACTGACATTTAAGCTGAGCCGCTGTACAGACATCATTGTGACACAAAATCCTAAATTTGTACTTTTTTTAAATAGATTTTTAAATTGAACAATTAAACACTCAGTGTCTTACACAAAGTGAAAATAGCCCATCTTGTTGGCAGAGGCTATTACACAAACTCCGCTCGTCAGTATCAGCATCTCCATCGGTGCAAGTTTAAAGCGTCTGGTAGGTAATTGCTTAAACGCGTGGGACCGGGGTTCGAATCCACCATTTGCCAAACTCGCTCATTCATCTTTTTCCATCACATATCAGATCATGAAGACATTTGTTTTCAATAAAAATAGTTTTAAACTTAATAAAATATTGCAACCATCAATTATATGGTTTATTTATATTAGTACCAGACTAATATCAGTACTTTTTTTGGTTTTCCCTACAGTCTAACAAACAAATGACAAATACCACCCGTATACTATCGTTGGTTCATATCGCGCTGAGCAGTGTACACTTACTTATACTGCCACCTACAGGCGTGCAAAAACACAGTGACGTGACTGTTAATGGCAAAGAATGTAGATTAATTATATACTCTTTGTTAATGGTGTTTCCTGCAATGGGCAGTTAGCGTGATCAACAACATTGGCGATAACATTTAGTGGCACATCCACTCTGATGTGCCACAAACTTAACAACATTTTACTTTTTAACCGTTTTTAAACATTATATTGATACGATCAATACATTATGACCACGTATAGGCTATATTTCTACATTACTTAAACTCGTCAAAACAAGTCCAGCTGTTTTTAGCATTTATAGCAAGTTATTCAAGATTTAACTCATCTTAAAAGTCGGTTTCATGTAATTTACATTGAAATGACTTAAACCGCCATGTTCAACCTAAATAAAGTGTTTAATTGTTTAATGTAAAAATGTGATTAAAGTAGGCTACACTATTTATTTAAGTTTTGTGTCGCAATGATGTCTGTACAGCGGCTCAGCTTAAATGTCAGCAAGGTTACTACCGGAGGTGTCACAACGTACGGCGACATGTTCCGCGACAGTGTCAGTGTCTCGCGGTAATGTACAGCGACACCTAGCACTAGCCACTGTCACGTGTCACACGTTTTAAGTGACACATGTCACTATCCACTGACACATGCCAATGAAAACCGGATGTGCCACCGGATGTACCACTAAGCACAGTGACATGTGTCAATGGCGTCTGTGCGTCAGATGCCATGTCACGTAATGTTGAAACTGCCTCTCCGAACTAAGACGAAATATGAGTTATGTCACGCCACTTCTCATATTTATGTGTTTCTGAATACTACATAAAAACAAATAGCTAAACTAAAATGCCCAAATTGCATGGATTATTGCCATTTGCATTCCTAACAGTTGAAGAGATAGCTTGGTCCGCTAGCTACGCTAAAGTTTGCGTCTCGTAATTTAGCAAATAAAGTACAGAAATCCGCTAATATAAGTTATGTAGTTAATAATGGCAGTGTGGCAGAACAATTATTTTGACTTCAAGTTGAAGATGGAACGCAACACAGTCGTATCTTGCCACAGAGTGCTGCCTTTAAATGTCTATTAAGCTATATAAGTTATCCTACTGCTTGCTATACGGATAAAAACATGAAACACTACATTTATAATGAAGTGATGTGTCAGTAAAAATGACCATTTAAATATCAATTCATGAATATTATGTTACATATGTATTTGACTATGTATGTTGAATACACTATTGTACAGCAAGTAAAGTTTAGCTTAATCATCACTGTGTTCACTTATTAAGATAGTATGGAATAAAATATATTTTATCATATTTAATTAAACACCTGACAAATGATCAATAAGCTGTAGGCTACTTTTCATTTTTTATTATTGGTTAATATTTGAAAAAGTTATTAAACTTGTTATTTACACTATAACACTGAACTTTGCTTATGTTTTCGACCTGTTTTTATAATGCATTTCATCACCGTGATAATACCGTCCACCGTAATAAAAGCTTCATCAATTACCGCAACATAAAAATGTACTACCGGCACAAGCCTACTTGGACCTCAGGAAACACAGTGGAGCAACACCAGCAGATGACATGACACCCCAAACCATCACTGACTGTGGAAACGTGGATTCTGTGCCTCTCCTCTCTTCCTCCAGACTCTGGGACCCTGAAATGTACTTTCATCAGAGAACATAACTTTGGATCACTCAGCATCAGTCCAGTCGAGACGCTTCTGACGCTGTCTGTTGTTCAAGAGTGGCTTGACACAAGGAATGCGACAGCTGAAACTCATGTCTTGCGTCTGTGTGTAGTGGTTCTTGAAGCACTGACTCCAGCTGCAGTCCACTCTTTGGGAATCTCCCCCACATGTTTGAATGGGTTTTGTTTCCCAATCCTCTCCAGGTTACAGTTATCCCTATTGCTTGGACACTTTTTTCTACCACATCTTTTCCTTCCCTTCACCTCTCTATTAATGTGCTTGTGAACAACCAGCCTCTTTTGCAATGACCTTTTGTGTCTTGCCCTCCTTGTTCAAGGTGTCAATGGTGGTCTTTTGGACAAGTGTTAAGTCAGCAGTCTTCCTCATGATTGTGTCGCCTACAGAACTAAACTGAGAGACCATTTAAAGGCCTTTACAGGTGTTTGGAGTTCATTAGCTGATTAGAGTTTGACACCAAGTGTCTTCAATATTGAACCTTTTCACAATATTCTCATTTTCTGAGATACTGAATTTGGGATTTTCAGTAGTTGTCAGTTATAATCATCAAAATTAAAAGAAATAAACATTTGAAATATATCAGTCTGTGTGTAATGAATGAATATAATATACAAGTTTCACTTTTTGAATGGAATTAATGAAATAAATCAACTTTTTGATGATATTCTAATTATCTGACCAGCACCTGTACACAGTATTATAGGTGTTTAACACATTTCCATTGACCAGAAACTGAGGATAGAAAAGGGAGGGAAAGGGGTTAGTTTCTGGTCACCGGTGACCCCTGGAGAGATACTATCTCTCGATATCGAGCATGAAACGTGGTTTTATAGTTTTACGATCCAGCACCACAAACAAACTCGCTTCTTATCACTTGTCAATTGCAGCTGCATTACATTACATTAGTAATCACACACCCACACACTTTACAGGAGGGAGTGACAGACGATGATAAGGTTCTTCATTCAGCTTCTCATCGTGGTTTGGGTTTTGTGAGATGATTTATTATCTGCCCAATGTAAATGATTCACATTCAATCGTTTAACATGATGTTTGCCCTCAACAAGGCGTCTGATTCATGTATGGGAGGAGTTACACACTGATAATCTCTACAGTAATAATGGTGCTTGACTTAATAAAAGACTGAACGTTTTTCTGTTGAATTCAACACCAGGATTGTTCATTAAATCACATATTAAGTGTGAATGACTGTTTTAAATGCTTTATTTTAACACACCCACATAATGAGAAACTAAATTATTGTGTTTCTTCAAATGAGTGAAAATGAAGAATTTCATGTGACTGATATCTGCTTGCATTGAACACACAATGTTTACTGTGACACAATCTTCAGATAAACATGTGTAGTAGACTATGATGTTGTGTGGACTGGAGTGTGTCTGTGTGTTCTCCGTGTATCCTTCAGACATTTACTCAGCAGTCATTATCAGCATTGTATTGTTGTCAGTCATGAATTTCTTTTGTTGTGAATTTCTTGTCTTGTGCTGCTTTATATTTTCAGCGTGTCATTTGTTCTCATGTAGTTTCTGGCTCTTTTTTCGGCTCAGCTCTCAGAACATGACCAGCAAGCGCAGTCGCCAGCTGTCATGTCACAGTGTCAGGTTGTGTGTAATGAAAGCGGGCGTTCACATCAGGTGTGTATAATCACATAAGTTGTGTGTGTGCTCGCGTTTGTTGAGCTGAACGCAGGTGAGCCGCCTGCAGCACATTTACACACCGTCACACACACACTTAAAAAGTACAGTCATGAAACACCTGCTGTCCAACATTCATCACGTTACCCACAATGCACTGTGTGTGACTACATCATGAAGTAGACATGACATTATTGAGTTTTAGTCTGTTATAGTTTCAGTCTGTAGTGAGCAGACGTCGGGATTCGCTCGCCACTCAACATCATCTGAGAATAACTGAGCTCAAATGATATTCACACAACAAAACACTGACAGCCATCATGATATTGTCTGCTTGTGTGGACACTCATTGTGTTACTGTTATCTTTATTGTTTTATTTAAGAGCAGATTTAAATTTTATGTTGAATGCGTTCAGGACACATGGGCTGCTTATGCTCGAGGTTGACATTGTAAACTAGATTTTATTGTTTATAGACAGTATGTGTGAGGATGTGATGTTGTTGTGATGTAGTGAGACGTCATCACTCATTTCTGGATGAAAGGTGTGCGACATTGAGCACATATGAGAGAGAGAGAGAGAGAGAGCAGCAGCAAATCTGTAGTTATGATATTCACACCGCATGTCTCATTCAGGTCCTGTGAGAATTTAATCATACATTTCACTGCAGTCAAAAGTTCTGAGATCTCATGTGAAGCTCTTGAGGAGACATGCTGCTCTTTTTTTCACAGTAGAATAAATAAATCTGTTTGGCGCTCTCATGGAGATTACAAGCGATCTCATGTCTGGCCTCTCTTTCCACTGACACTAAATTAGTCATTGAGATCATCCAACAGTCAGTGTGTGTGTGCACCTCTCTCTTCCGCTCTCTCTTCATCTCCCTCCCTCCCTCCCTCCCTCCCTCCCTCCCTCCCACCGTCTCCGTCTCTCTCTCTCTCTCTCTCTCTTTCTCTGCAGCTGTGTCTCGTTCTTTCTCCGATGATCTCGGGCTGTGCTTTCACACGAGCGCAGCGTCTCTTGCACATCTTCTCCTCCCGTCTCTCTATTTCGCTCTCTCTCTTTCCCTCGTGTCGTCGGCGCCGCGGAAACCGTCGCTAAGAGATAGATCAGGATTCTGGCAGAGGATGCTGCAGAGTCTGGTTTCATTAGCATGAGATTTCTGAGCTCTGAACAGGCGACGCTCGCTCTTTCTGTCGACCGGCCGTGCCGAGGAGCGCAGCTGAATACAGACACGACGATCGGATCTCTGCGTCAGGAATCAGAGCGAGAACAGAGGAACACCAGAGAGGATTGGATTTCTCTCATCTGGATGTCTGTCTTGAGTTGGATCTCATGGCTGTGGTTTGTTTTTTCTGACTCGTTCATGTCTTTTCTCAGCTGGTGTTTGTCTCTGGAGATTCATCGGCACAGATCTTTCACAGGATGGCGTTTGTGTTTCTCTTCACACAAGTCTTCTGGACTTTAGATGGATGATCTTTCTGAGTGTCAGCCCATCAGATCCAGAAGGATTTTTATTCGAGATCTTTTTCAACTATTGATGTACATCATCATTTCTAAAGCTGTTTAAGTTTGTGTGATTTTTTTTAATTTTTTTTAGATTTGGGAATTGAAGGTTGTGTTTGGCTATCGTTGGTTTGGCTCGTGGAAAATTGGATTTCGTTTTTTCTCTGGATGAGGAGGGAATCTGTGGGAGTCATGGATACCAGTTCTGTTTGACATGTTTTGCTGTTTTTGTCATGTGAGGAGGCGTGGCATGGAAGTCCCGCCCCCGTTCTCCTCCGCCCTCAGGGCATTGTTTGTGTGGAGTGGATTAGCGCTGTACCCGCCCACTCCGGCCCGGCTCTTCTGGCCTAACGTGTCAGGTGTTTGGCGGTTGATTCTCTCGCTGGCGCTGCTGGTCTCTCCGGGTCCGGCGGTTTCTGCTAGAGTCTCATCCAGTCTCAGCACAACACATCATGTTCATCATTTCCACAATAAACATGGCACGGTGCCCATCGCCATTAACCGGATGCCCTTCCTCACACGCGGGAGTCACGGTAAGAGGCCGGCTGATGAGGATGATGATCGGCTCATTGTGTGTTGGCTTGTGTTCAGACTGAATGAAGTTCAGCCTTGTGATAGTTTCAGTATTTCTCGAGTTTCTTTCTTCTTCAGAACACAACAGAAGATATTTTGAAGAATGTTAATAATCAAACCACACTGAACTTCACTGACTTCTATTGTATGAACACAAAACCACTGAGACATTTCTCAAAATACCTTCTGTTGGGTTCCACTGAAGAAAGACTCACATATACATTTACAAACGAACACATGAGAGAGAATGCTGGAATATTTTCTAGCTATCCCTTTAATAGCTATCTATTCTCTCTCTCTTGATCAGATTGATCTCTTTCTCTCTTTCCTGGTGTGTTTGAGTGTTGATGTTTTGTTGGCAGCAAAAGTTGCAGTATATGAATGATGATTAATGTTGTACCTCTATCGCCTCAAACAAACACACACACACACACACACACACACACACACATTGTGTTTGGTTAACTGGATTCTTCAGTGGTCAGAACAGCTTGGAGACACTCTGTGATGCACCTCGAGTCTTTGCATGAATGATTAGATGTGTCTTGGTTTGTTCAGATATTTGAATTTACATAATGAATGCAGAAATGTCCTGTGAAACTCACTGACAGCTAAAGCTCTGCTGTGTGTGAACATTCGGTTTGTGCCTTGGGGAAACCACAGCAAGAAAATAACATGACGGAAATAAAGACAGAAATCCATCGTGAGAAGTGCTTCATGTCTGTTTAAACACACAGACTGCTATTCTGATGATACTCAACTCTATATTTCCTCAAAGCCTAACGAAACACAGCAGTTCAATAGAATAATGGAATGCATAGTCGAAATATAAAAAAACTGGATGAGTAGCAACTTTTTATTGCTGAAGAAGTGTTACTTATTGGACTGAAAACCGCCATACGTAGGGCTGTGCGATTTGGGGAAAATATCTAATTGCGATTATTTTGACAGATATTGCGATTCGAGTTGCGATTTAATTTTGCAAAGTTACATTTCAGCTTAATACTGTCAATAGTGTGAGACAATGGAAACCATCAGTTATAGTGTGTTTTGGGCATTATTTTTACTGTTGTTTTATTGGTTTCCATCTGCCAGATTACATCCCACCAAAAGAATCCATCAAATACCAGTAGACACCATTATAGTTTACATTAAAACCAATACAATTCCCATTATTACCATCAAATTTTTGATTGTGTTTTGGGAGGAGTTCTATTGTTTATTCAGCAGGGAAGATATAATGGTATTAATACTCACAGAATGAACTTAATTACTGAATTTCACTGGAAATATTTGTTTATTTTGAATAAATAAAGAACTGTAGCCTATTACTAAAATATTCAATTATCAAATATCAATTATTAAAATATTACAAATGTTACTTATGCTACTTTATTGTGAAATTAGCAAAGCAGTTAGATTGAATGTACATTTGTTATAAACGTGGAGCAGGCGCGAGCTAACACAGATGCGCTCGTGGAGACTTGCGGTGCGGAGCTGGACATTACACGCATTATGAAACAAGCTGCATGTGTGGCAAGTGTAAACGTCTCGCCCGTGAAACACGGGATACGCGCCACGCACGCGTGGCAGAGAGACGCGAGTATGAGAAGCATTCCGAGACGCCACAATTCCACTCGCTCTCTCTCCCGCGTTCTGCTTGTTATTTTGTAATGGTGGGCGTTTACGCAGGCTAGGGCAGTGCTGATTGGGCAGAACGGAGGTGCGCTCACTCAATTGGTTAGTAAGACTGTCACTCAAGGCGAGCCGGGCAGTCATGCTTTTGCTTTGACGGAAACAGTCGCGTTTCAGATGCGAGAATACGCGTTTCATATTTTTCACATCGCAGCCCTTGCGATTAGCAAATCGCAATTGTCTCAAATCGCGATTGCAATTCGATTTCGATTAATAGCCCAGCCCTACCATACGTAACAACCAAGAATACCGTTTTACTATTGATGGATGTTCCATAAAACCCTTGTCGTCAGCAAGAAATCTGGGCATTTTATTCTATAGTAATCTGACATTTGAAAGCCATGTTTCCAACACCTGTAAAACACCTGTGTTTTTCCACCTTAAGATTATATCCAAACTACGTCATATGCTGTCACTATCAAATGCAAAAAAGTTCATTCATGCATTCATGACATCAAGACTAGATTACTGTAACGCACTTAGGTGGCTGTCCTGTGAGATTATTACCAAACCTCCAACTTTTGTGCATGTGTCTGTGTTTTCATGTGCGCCGTGTGAGCATGAGTGTATGTGGTTGCATGCCATATATTCTTTTTTTTATGTGAAATTGGGTTGATTTATCCATTTTAAAAGTGAAGAGACATGGGACCAAGTATGGTGTTCCATACTCTGAATTTTTGCTCTGCATTTAACCCATCCAAGTGCACATACACAGTAGTGAACACACCGTGAGCAGTTGGGGGTTTGGTGTCTTGCTCAAGAGTCTCACCTCAGTCATGGTGTTAAAGGTGGAGGAGAGCGCTGGTCATTCACTCCCCCCACCTACAATCCCTGCTGGTACTGAGGATTCTCTAACCATTAGGCCACAAATGCCCCCTTGTTGTTCATATTTTCCTTTTATAAATGTAATGTTTTGATTATAGTCATTTCGTCTCATGTACAGCTGCTTTGGAACGATGAATATTGTAAAAAGCGCTATATAAATAAACTTGAGTTGAGTTTTCAATGAGTGTTAATGTTTGTGACATCAGCTGATGTAATTCCACATGGAGCTGTTTTTCTCCAGAGGACATATTTCATCATCTATCCACCTCCACTACTGTATGAACTGTGTGTGCGTGCGTGTGTGCTTCTACGTTAACTTGACGTCATATGACAGATGATTTTAAGTTTATAGTGATTTTTTGTACTGTTCCTAAAAATCTTAAATACCCACAAAAGTTTGCATTTACATCCACTTTTGATCAGTTTGGTTTATAAACTTCTGTTTATCAAAGCTTGTACTTTTTATTGCACATTTTATGACATTTATGGTTTTATGGCTATTATTTTCCTCATGTGTCATAACTCTATTTACATTTACATTTACGCATTTGGCAGACGCTTTTATCCAAAGCGACTTACATTACATTGTACTATACGTTTGAACATTTTGTATAGTAAGCAAGTGGGGGTTAGGTGTCTTGCTCAAGGGCACCTCAGCCGTTACCCGCCAGTCCTGAGAATTGAACCAGCAACCTTCTGGTCATGAGTCCAACTCTCTAACCACTGGACCACGACTGCCGTGGTCTACTCTATGGTACAGTTTGGTCAGGCAAATGGTTCATAGATTCATTTTAGTATTTATTTCAGAAAGAAAGATTTGTATACACATTTACATTTATTGATTTGGCAGATGCTTTTATTCAAAGCGACTTAGAAGTAGGAGAGCATAAAACATTTTGTCATCACGCTAGTTATTGGTTAGTCAGATAGATGCAGAACATGAATGTTTTGAGTTGTTTTTTGAAGGTTGTGAAGGATCCTGCAGTTCAGGTGGAGGCTGGTACATCATTCCACCACACAGGAACCCAATGTGTGAAGGTTTTAGCAAGTGATTTGGTGTCTCGTTGTGATGGAACATCAAGGCGTCGCTCATGTTCAGACCGAAGGTGACGGGAGGGAATGTAGACCTGGAGCAGTGGCCGTTCTGAAGGCCAGTGTCAGCGATCTGAACTTGATGCAGGCGGCGACTGGCAGCCAATAAAGTGAAATCAGGACGGGTGTTACATGGGTTCTTATAGGCTGATTGAACACCAGATGTGCTGCTGTAGAGAACTGTCTTGATATGACCAGAGCTTGGACTAGAAGCTGAGAGGCATCTGCCAGAATCTGACAGATCTGATTTACCTGATATTGTAAAGCATGTACCTGCATGTTTGAGTGGTTGTTGCAATGTGAGAGGTGAATTTAAGCTAGTCGTCAAACATCACCCGCAGGTTCCTCGCAGACTTGGTTGAAGTTATAGTTAAGGATCCGATCTGAATGGTGAAGTGATGTTCAATTGATGGGTGGGCCGGTATAACAAGGAGTTCTGTCTTGGAAAGGTTTACTTATGCTATTCTTTCAGTGATCCGCTCCAGTGCGACGCTTTCTCTCTCACCTGCAATACTCACAGGGGTGCAGGCAGCGGCGTTCCTAAGATTTGAAAACATCAGGGGCTAACTAGGGGATAAAATTACTGCATATACTGTATCTATTACAGCTCTTTGAATACTAGTGAAAGGAGGTTTTTGTATTGTTTACTTAATTAATCTCTTTATGTTCTGTTAGTCATTTCTATATTAATGTTTTATAGAAAGGTAAGGTTTCTAACTTCAGCAAACAAACATGGGGGACAATCTTGGTTCTTTATAGAAGAATGTTAATATCATTAGATAACATCATAAGAACCGTTTTTATCTTTTTAACAGCCCATGTTTTAAGCGCACACACACTTTTGGCCTTGTTACCCACAGCAACCCTCCTTTAGGTGTCCTTGAGTTAGTCTGATGTTGTTTAAGGGCACTCTTTCAGACGCCTCTGCTCGAGCTGTAAATGAAGTGAACTAACACGACTGCCAATAACCCCTCAGGTCACACACGTGCACACACGTGCACACACACACACACACACACACACACACAGGTCAGTCATACATGACACACTCTTCTCCTCTCAATGACACGTGTAGACATTACTACTGAATACAGTGTTGAATCTCTCTCTCACCCCTCTGTGTGTTTGTACTGTAATTGATTTCAGTTTCTCATCTTGACAAGAGCACTGTTGTTCATTATCACAGAAGATAAAAGTGCATCAGTTGTCCAGTCACAGAAATATTTTTACCATGGTATTTTGTAGTACAACTTTTTTTGTGTGACTATTATACAAACGACAATCATTGTGTCAAAAAATGGATTCCTGCTCTTTTACTATAATAAACAGATTAGCTGAAGTACAGTGAATGTGTGGATCACATCAGTCTGTAGACGTGTAAAGCATGTTCATTTGTTACTGTCACATCTCTGTGTATATTCATATAGTAAATGTGTGGTGTTATTGCTGAAGCACACACGTGTTACTCAATCCAACACTCATTTCTGATGTTATTTACTTCAGCGTGTGATCTGACCATTCAGAGACAAACGGCGGGTTTGTTTGTTTGTGTTATGTCTTGTCGTCTCATCTGCTCTGTTTGGCTGCTAAAGTGTGTTGATACACCACAGACTGACGCTGTTTAGTGCCATTCCCTGCAGACAAATAAACAAACAAATAACACAACTGTCATCTATTGTGCAGCGAGGTTAAATCACAGTCAGCGGTGCTCACAGCACAGAATGTGTGTGTGTGTGTGTGTGTGTGTGTGTGTGTGTGTCTGTGTGATAGAGAGATAAAGTATCAGTATTTATAGTTTATTGTATGATTTGACTATATATAAAATGTACATTTTAAGCAGAGACATAATAATGTGCTAAAAGTAAAACTGTGTATATGTGCAGATTAAGGCAGTAGTTTGTGCAGCTGATAGATGAATTTAGCAGCAGTTGATGTGCGTCTCTTCTCCTCCAGTAACATCTGCATTTACTCTGTTTCTGAACACATGTGAAACTCTGATAAAGTGTTTCTCTCTCTCACATCTTTAAATTGATCACAATGAAGGAGAAAGTGTGTCTCTGTCTCGACCTCACCAGTGTCACAGTGAACACAGACTCATGTTTGTCTCTATGGCCAGACTGTGATCACAGAGGATTCGTCTCTGTTTTACATCACCAACAGTGTAGAGATAATCTGCCAGATTGTATTTTCTGTTTACTCACTGGATGGGTTAAATGCAGAGGTCACATATCTTACAAATAGGGAAGAAACCAGACACAGAGCTTTATTTCCAGAATTCATTCTCTGTCTCTGGTGTGACGTGTGCTCTCTAATGATGAGGTTAAAGGACAGCAGTAAATAAAGCAGAGAGTCATTGCTGTTGTGTTCGGCATTAAAATGTAATTTGTGTTCATTAAAGACAGCAGACCCTGCAGCATCTCTCTCTCTCTCTCTCTCTCTCTCTCTCTCTCTCTCTCTCTCTCTCTCTCTCTCTCTCTCTCTCTCTCTCTCTCTCTCTCTCTCTGCACTCTGGGTAATCTCAAGCTTTCATTTGTGTGTCTGTGTTTGTTTGGGCTCAGATGCAGCAGCCACACAAGAGCTGCTCACACAAAACAACAAAACATTTCGTCATATATTCTGTAACATTATGAGGTCACATGATTGGTGTTGTGTAAAGATGAAGTGTCACGCATTGTTGGGCACTTTCTAGGGTGTGACGTAGAGGCCGGCAGGAGAATTCTGAGCAGTGAAATAATGTCCTGATGAACCAGCAGTTCATGTCTGTGATCTGAATGAAGCACGAGGAATCATAAAGTATCTACATGCTGATACAGTTTAAGATTGTGAAACTCTTTGATAGACCTGCACAAGACATGAATCTACTAGAAATGAAAATGAATTTTCAGATTGAAATACACAGACATGAAAAACTTCTGCCATCTTTACTGGCCATGTCTGGATTAACTGAATCACAGAAACAAGTTTATTATAGTTCATCAGGAAATGACATCATAAAGAATGTAACACATTCATTTCTGAAACAATCCATTCATGAACTGAATTACTGGATGGTTTTTGAGGTTGATTGATTTCAGATTTAACCATCACAAACGTTTTCGAAAGTCTCCTCATGTCTTACATTTACATTTATTCATTTGGCAGACGCTTTTATCCAGGAAAACAGCAAGCGATTCGTCTAAGTAAGCAATATTCACGAGAAGTGCTAGTAATACAAAGTTTCAGATACAACGTCAAGATAGTATAAGCAAGTATATAGAGAACATTAGGAAAGGAAAAGAGAGGTAGAAAGTTTTTTTTTATTTTTTTTTATTATATTATGAGACAGTTAAGTGCTCACGTAAGAGCCTCTTTGAAGTGGAGGCTTCTTGGCCAGAATAGGAGCAGACTGTCAAGTAGTTAACATCCAGTATAGTACAGAGATATCAGATTCATGTCTCAGGGAGAGCGAGCATCAGCAAGAGACGGTCTGAACGGGTGGTGCAGGATGGCTTTATCAAGTAATGGACACAGATCCAGCAGGAGAAAGATCGATGTCAGTGCATATAAGCTTTACCTCGTCCGTCAGACACTCTGAGAAAGATGAAAGCGTGCAGGGAATGAGGACATCTGAGTCCTGGGACACTACAGACATGATTTATGTTTGTACTGTGTGAGTGAGTGAGTGAGTGAGTGAGTGAGTGAGTGGGAGAGAGAGAAATGAGGGCAGCGGTAGAAACACTTTTAGTTTAAGAATATATAAATCAACTCTTTCCTCAAGGTAGGTTAGATGGTTTTGGACCTCTCTCTTCTACTGATGCTTGAGGTTAAAGGTTAATGTGGAGATAGAGGTTTTCTTGTGCCCTGGCTGGCAGGGGACTGTTAGAGATTGTGTTATTTACAATTAACTCAAGTAGACCAAAACATTCAGAGCACCCTGAGTCCAGACTGAACCGGCACCGGAGATGTTCTGGTTCTGACCTTAACAAGAGTGTTTATTGCTGTACATCCACGAGTGGAGAGAAAGCCTAATGTGTGCTCGTGTGTGGCTTCTCTCTCTCTTCCTCTCCATCTCTCATCATTGAAAACAAGACATCGTATGGACTGTTATACATCTTGTTATACATATGGGGTTTGTTTTCTCTGTGCTAATGGGAGGAAAATGAATCAGCAGTCAAGACAAGCAAAAGGAAAAGAGTGCTGTAGGAATCTATTAAATAAAGATCCTAACATGAGTGAGCGAGAGAGGTCATGAGACTCAGCTCCTGGTCACTGATTGGCTGGCAGCTGGTGTACACAGCACAGCGCTGGTGCTGAAGTCACACACGGCTGCAGCATGTGCAGGAGCTGTCCACAGCCGCAGTGCTGAAAATAAACTCCCTGGAATACAGCATATGTGCTGGGAAAAACACACCGCTTCTCACGTAGAAACCTTCGATTCAGTATAAAGTACTTGAGAAAATGAGCTTCTTATGTTAGCGAGATGTGATTTGATTCTGCCATATCGGAGCAAATGTATTTCATACATAATCCTAATGAGTTGAAATGCATTAGCTGCCAAACAGATTTTGGCTGATAGATTGTTTTTGTGTGCAGAAGCTCATAGTTTTCTTTCTCACACATCTGTAATTTGACAGAAAGACATTTCATTTTTGCTTTTGTTTTCTGTGTATACTCATTGATATTTCATACAGTCTGTTTCTGTAGTGTTATTGAATGGCTTCTGCAGGGAACTTCATTCATCACTTGTTAGTACTTTGATGTAAAGCAGGTGAAAAGAAGTCGTGATCTTTCCAGTAAAATGAGCTGATTGATTCAGCATTGATGTCTGCTGTTCTTTCTTTCATTGCTGTGGCTTCTGTCTGAGAATATCTGAAGAGGATTACAGATGATGGCATGAGTGAGTGGATGAAGAGTGGATGGGTTGCTGGTGTTTTGCTCTTCATTGACTCATGAACACCCCGGCAGAGAGAGAGACAGGGAGAGATTTGTTTTTGTGTTTGATGGAATCCTGAGTGGGTGAGATCTATATTTGGGTTGATAACATCTGCTCCTGCAGGCATTCTTCAAATGAAGCGTTCTGATGTGTTGACTCACAGGGATGCTTCACATTCAGTCTTCATCAGAACTGCATATAGAATACAAGATTACATCACACACACAGTATGAACTCCACAGCGCCACCCACAGAACTAAAGTATATTACTTTCATGTGGTTGTAAATCTGTATGCGAGTCTTTCTTCAAAAGAAGATATTTTGAGAAATGTGTCAGTGGTTTCTTCTGTTGTGTTCTGAAGAAGAAAGAAACTCATACAGGTCTTATTCAGATTTTGGGGCTGATCTATTCCTTTTTTGTGAGATTTGTAGTGTCTGGCAACTAGCTGAATTTTTACCCCACCCGAAACCCCTCAACACCCAAACTTAAGCATCAACTATCCAAGCATACAGTTCTATTCATCAGTCAGTTGTCAGAAGTCCTTGGCTTCATCCGTGCCAGACTCAGGAGGTTTCGACTCTTGAGGCTCAGCGATAGTCTTATTCAAGTTCAGATAATGAGCTATGTTGTGATACATTTCCTTAAAGACTTGTTAGAGAGGTTAATCGCATCACAGTTTAAATGGCTTCGCTTTAATGAACAGATCAAAAAGATAATCAAAAAAACATAGCAGCGAGAGGTCTTCACTACGAGGTTCGGCAGCTATTAGATTCCAACCTCCCGATTTACATGTGATATGATAACTTCATTATTTTTATAGCAAGAGTATTAGTAGACAACATTGCAAACATAATTTTTTTCTTCTTGGCCCCTGTGTTTTTGTTTCAGTACAAATCCCCCTGTCAGGTGGCACAAAAGGCCCTGCAAGCGCATGACCTTGACCTCGCCTGTTACAATTCAGCACAAAAATCTTCAGCTGCTGTCATATCTTTAAACCAGCATTAGCAATATCTTGTTCATTTTTTCTTGTTGTCTAATAAGCTTTATCAATTGCTTCGGAGACATTTCACATTCTTCCGTCTTTGGCGTCTCTCCTTCTTCTGTTTTTTTATTTCTTTATCTTGCTTCCTTTGTATAATTAAATCATTCATGTTAGTTCCCAAGTTCATTCTTCTTATATTTCTAGTTAAATCATCTATGTTAGTTTCTTGTGATTTTGTTGAGATTGCACTATTTGTATTGTATTCTTTGCATTCAATACAACAAACTACATGTAGAAAGGAAATGGTAAAAATACATTGTGTGTGTGTGTGTGTGTGTGTGTGTGTGTGTGTGTGTGTGTGTCCGTGCGTGTGTTTGTGCGTGCGTGTGTCCGTGCGTGCGTGTTTGTGTGTGTGCGCGTGTGTATGTGTGTGTGCGTGTGTGTGCATGCGTGTGTCCGTGCGTGCGCGTGTGTGTACGTGTGTATGTGTGTGTGTGTGTGTGTGTGTGTGTGTGTGGGTGGGTGTCCGTGCGTGTGTGTGTGTGTGTGTGTGTGTGTGGGTGTCCGTGCGTGTGTTTGTGCGTGCGTGTGTCCGTGCGTGCGTGTTTGTGTGTGTGCGCGTGTGTATGTGTGTGTATGTGTGGGTGTCCGTGTGTGTGTGTGTGGGTGTCCGTGCGTGTGTTTGTGCGTGCGTGTGTCCGTGCGTGCGTGTTTGTGTGTGTGCGCGTGTGTGTGTGTGTGTGTGTGCGTGTGTGTGCATGCGTGTGTCCGTGCGTGCGCGTGTGTGTACGTGTGTATGTGTGTGTGTGTGTGTGTGTGTGTGTGTGTGTGTGTGTGTGTGTGGGTGTCCGTGCGTGTGTGTGTGTGTGTGTGTGTGTGGGTGTCCGTGCGTGTGTTTGTGCGTGCGTGTTTGTGTGTGTGTATGTGTGTGTGTGTGTGTGTGTGTGTGTGTGTGCGTGCGTGCGTGTGTCCGTGCGTGCGTGTTTGTGTGTGTGCGCGTGTGTATGTGTGTGTACGTGTGTGTTTGCGTGTGTACGTGTGTCTGCGTGCCTGCCTGTCTGTCTGTCAGATCAGCATTTTTACACACTATTGTGTTTGTGCGTGTGCGCGTGTGTATGTGTGTGTACGTGTGTGTGCGCGTGTGTACGTGTGTGTTTGCGTGTGTTTGCGTGTGTACGTGTGTGTGCGTGTGTGTACGTGTGTGTTTGCGTGTGTACGTGTGTGTGTGTGTGTCCGTGTGTGTGTGGGTGTGTGTGTGGGTGGGTGTCCGTGCGTGTGTCCGTGCGTTTGTGTCCGTGCGTGCGCGCGTGTGTCCGTGCGTGTGTGTGTTTGTTTGTTTGTGTGTGTGGGTGTCCGTGCGTGCGTGTCCGTGCGTGTGTGTGGGTGTCCGTGCATGTGTGTGTTTGTTTGTGTGTGTGTGTGTGTTGTGTGTGTGTGTGTGTGTGTGTGTGTGTGTGTGTGTGTGTGTGGGTGTGCGTGCGTGTGTGTGTGTGTGTGTGTGTGTGTGTGTGTCCGTGCGTGTGTGTGTGTGTGTGTGTGTGTGTGTCCGTGCGTGCGTGTGTTTGTGCGTGCGTGTGTCCGTGCGTGCGTGTTTGTGTGTGTGCGCGTGTGTATGTGTCTGTACGTGCGTGTGCGCGTGTGTATGTGTGTGTACGTGTGTGTGCGCGTGTGTACGTGTGTGTTTGCGTGTGTACGTGTGTGTGCGTGCCTGCCTGTCTGTCTGTCAGATCACCATTTTTACACACTATTGTATGCCGTGTTGTTGTTGTGTTATTATTTGTAAATATTAATCAGCTGAAATTGATCGGTTAACATTCAGTGTAAATTGTTGGGGTGTGACTGATGTTATGTTGTTTTTTTCATCTTCACTCACTATCAAGTGTCTTTGTATTATCCCGAGCCCTCAGAATGATGGTGTGTTTTATTCATCTGTATGATGGTTTTATTAATCTGACATTAAAACTGCAGTCTATTCGGTGACAGATGTTAAGATTTGCTTAATAGGACTAGGTGTTATAATCCCAATATTCAGCACAGTTTAATTGCCCAGTGTGACATCTGTTTTGTATTTGTTGATTCTAAATCATCTTCTTTCTCTCTGTGTCTCTCAGCTGGGACGACGTATATCTTTGGTCGTGGAGGAGCCCTCATCACGTACACGTGGCCACCGAACGACCGGCCGAGCACTCGGGCAGACCGGCTGGCAGTGGGCTTCAGTACACAGCTGAAAGAAGCCGTGCTGGTGCGGGTGGAGAGCGCTAAGGGTCTCGGAGACTATCTGGAGCTTCACATAGTAAGAGCCAAACCTCAGGGGGTGGGGCTAACAGATGTTGTTGTGTTTGTCATGAGACTCTGCACGTGTGTTTAGGTTGTGATAGATGAGTCTTAAATGCATTTCTAAAGCGTTTCCAGAGAACGGTTACCCTGCCTTTAACAGCAGCTGTTTTCAGACCTGATGCTCGAGAGAATCTACAGTTAGACCTGGTCCTTCCGACTGAGACTTTGGGTTCTGTAGAAAATAATTTGTGATAATTGTAAAAAAGTAAGCCTCCATAAGAGGCTAGTGAGAGGTAGTCGCTGAGCTCGCATCTCCTGTGTGGCAAAACAGTGCAAATTACTTAGGAAAAGTGGTTGAAAGCAGTGGTGAACTCAGCAAATGAAAGGATGTGTGACGAGTTATGTGATGTGCTTTTAAGAGTGACTGATAGCCGCAGGGATTTGGCGGTCCGAGGGTGGGGGTGAGAGGGTTTAAAAGAGTGTAAAAAGATCTACGTCCGCAACTGCTAGGATTTGTGTCCAGATGTTGCTGACGACTGGGGTTGTAGGGAGAGGGTTGTTCATGGAAAGCCAGCCGTGTTCATTAAATGGACGTGCTCCTCCCGAACTTTGTTAATAAAACATTTAAAACAGCAAATTTAGATCATATATATATATATTAATATATCAAATTTAAGGAAAAAGCAAAATATACATTCAAGTATACATTCAAGAGAATCAAGTAATATAAGTATATATGTACATATATTGGAAACATCAGGTCAGGGCAGATTCAGTGTTTTCTCTTCTGTTATGACAGGCAGACACATATTTAGCAGCTAACACACAGCAGTCCTTGTGTTCTCCAAACAGATACGACAGTTTCTCATCGTTTGACACACTTTCAAACGTCTCGTGTATGGATTTGATTTTTCCATAAAACATTGTCCGTATATCCGTGTATTTCGTACATTCCGTTAGGAAGTGGAGCTCTGTCTCTATTTTGTTGAGATGACAGTGTGGACACAGTCTCTGGTCCTGTGGAAGCCATGTTTGTGTGTGTCTGCCCGTCTCTATAGTGAGTTT
>JAOTQM010000552.1:0-117043 GCA_026939265.1 Oreonectes daqikongensis
TTTTTAAGTAATGGTGTTAATTATATACTTTCTTTCAAGTCATCTTGAAAATAATAGTTTACATAGTATTGTACATAGTTCTTATGTACAATACTTTACACTTAACCATTCCTGTTGCTACTCAAACACCCGCTTTATGCCCTAATGCCCTTATGATTAATTTACAGAAAAACAGCAAATTTGGACATACAAGGTTCAGAAGAAACCTTTTTCATTTTTTATGTTGGCCACAATTATTGGCACCCCCAAATTGTTTATTAAAATATATCTGAAGTATACTCTCATTCTTTTTTATATTTTAGCACATTATGATGACTAAAAGCTTTTAGGTTACTAAAGCTTTAACTCAACTCAAGTTTATTTATATAGCGCTTTTTACAATTTTCAATGTTGCAAAGCAGCTGTACATGAAATATAACGACTAAGCAAAGCATTCAATTTGTAAAGAGGAAAGAACAACAAACTGAATAATTACACCCCAATTACACACACACCAAAATGTAAGAACATGTAAGAAAACACAGGCACACAACACACACTCATCAAAACACACAATGCACACACCACAGACACACAAGTACATACCCACCCCATATACAAAAAAGATGCATGCACACACACACACACACACACACACACACACACACACACACACACACAAAGACGAGCGAGCTCTATTGCTTTAACTTGTAAAAATCTGAATAAAATTTTGCCAATAATTGTGGCTAACCTGTATTGGAGAAAAACATTTAATTTATAATGTGATTTTCTCTGGCCTTTGTAAATTTGTTTTATTTCAACAAAATCCTAGATTTTTGTGTAATTTTTAAATAATAAACAATGCAGATTCATTTTCACTACATTTTTGGTCATATTTACCCAGGGTGTCTCTAATTCTGATTAAGACAAAATTACTTCATACATAACGGTCACGGATGCCAAAAACATGGAGAGAATTACAAATATTTACTTTATAATTTACATATAATTAAACAGGAGATCAACTTAAAAACATATAACAGTGACAAGACCAGACAACAATGGGGAAAACAGAGCAGATATAAATGGAGTGGAGATTAGGCAGAAGATCCCTGGCAGATGTGGGTGATTGCTGACAGAAGACAAGAGCATGAAGGACAATAACCTGCAGTCTTATGTTTTAAAAAAAAAAAGAGCCAAAAGTTGCAGATTGAAGTATTAAGATAATGTATGGTTAAATATCGTTTAATGTGGTTTATCATAGTTCGATTTAGTTTATAATTTTACTTTAAGTTTACTCTTAGTTTCAAGTACTGTATAGACCATTTTGCAAAACTAAAACCACACAGACCCAGAAGCACTGCCTGCTGAAATATATTCTTCAAAAACGTATTTATATTAAATATATAAGCGTTCCATTGATGTATGGTTTGTTTGGATTAGAGAACAATATTTGACCAAGATACAACTATTTAAACTCAAGAGGAATAAAGTTGTAATTAGATGTGCTGTAGCAGGCTGCTGCTAAGAAGAAACAGGATTGCTTTAATGCAGAGGCGGCGTTTCACCAAACTTAGGGTATGGCAAAATTTACTCAGGCCATACAAAACGAACCATAAAGTAAATGAAACCGTTATACCACATCATATAACCAAAATATGTAGAAGAATCCACAAAACTGAAAGAAAGTAGTAACAAAAATCTGCTAATTATCACAGCACTTCACGAAACCATCTACCATTGTGTGACAATCACTCCAAACCTACAACCATGTCATAACCCCCCCCACCGAGGACTACGTCAATTGACTACGAATCTAAAATTTAGTCCAACCATTAAATAAAATTATCAGTAAACAGGATTAAATATAAACCTACCTTACCTTGTTGCGGTGCAGTTTATTATATGCTAATGCTGGCACAGCTAGTAAATCCAAAAAACGCGTGGATGATTAGTGCAATAAACTGCGACTGCGCAAAATGTAATTATGTACAATGTTCATTTTTTTATTATTCACAGATAACGTAACGAATATTATTCGCTTTGCAATATTTATACATCTGGCTGGGGCAAATGAGATTATGCGACTCTTAAAATAAAAAATAATAACTGCCAATTTAACACCATTAAAGAACTACACTACCCATAACCCTGAGAAAGGATCCTTATGATTAAACTCCATTCCGTTTCAACACAGCAACGTAAACAAGTATTGTTGTACATTATAAATGAAAAACAAAATAAAATGGAGTGTAAATGATTCGATTTATTACAATTAAAAAGATGCCAACTAATTAGGAAATTGAAGACCTCTCCACTACCTAAGCTTACCATACACTTGATTACTAAACCCCTGTTAGCCATTTTTCAAGCGGTTTCTTAATTTTATTGAAAATAAATGCCTGTGTATGATCTAAAATGTGAAAATGTAGACGAGCGAGTTCAGCAAAACAGGGATTCGAAACTGCATTTCCATGGTGTCAAAACTAGCATCACGCGTCTTACTCACTACGCCATTGAAGATGTTGACATATGTGAATTGTTTGTACACACTAAAATACACATGCTTCCGATGCCTCAGCTACAAGTACACGTCAGTTAATATATTTTAATTATCTTTATGCAAACTTGTTTCAACTATTTTATCTGAATGCTAGGGTATGGCAACTGCCATACTCTGCCATACGCAAACGCCGCCCCTGCTTTAATGCTCTCTTTTTGTTCCCGATTTTGCTGCATCCACTCACAAAAATAAAGTTTTGATATATTCATGGTGGGAAATTACAAAAAATCTTCATTGAACATGATCTTTACCTAATATTCTAATGATTTTTGGCATAAAAGAAAAATCGATAATTTAGACCCATACAATGTATGCTTGGTTACTACTACATGTTCTTGTGCTACTTAAGACACATATGTGAAAAACTAAAATAAAAAAAAAACAGGAAGTGCTTTTGAACTAGTGTGGTTTATGACAACTAAAATGGTCTATAAGTATAGTATTAATGTGGGTCATTCTTACGATCCTGAAACTTAAATTACAAAAGTACTATTATTGGTATTGATAATATTAAGTGTCATCTGATTTAAATTCTAATACTTTATCTAAAAAGAGTAAGAAGCTGTTTACTTTGTGACATACTTTTATCCACAATTTGACTAATATTAAGAATTTACAAGCAAAACACAAGGAGAATGTTAGCGTGACGCTCTGCGGTACAGATGCTGTTTTTATTTAAATTAAATTATTATTATAGGCATGGTCAAGCACAACATGTCCATTCTTAATTGAAATGTTTATACTAATCTATGTGCACCTTAAAAAAACAAAAATGATGAAAAGCAAACAAATAAAAGCATGCATTCTCCCTTACACATAAGGTCCATCCAGATTGTATATAACTTTATGAGGACGTGGGAGACCATCCTTGGGTTCAGACTGTCCACTTCCACGCTGCCAAACATGCTGTGGAATAAACACTTGAGAATGTATTTCAAATGTACAAATACACATTCACTGTTTCATGATGAAACCTTACAATAAGGATGTTATGTTAACATTAGTAAATGCAGTACCTAACCCTACTAATAAACTGCTAAAACCAGCCCAAGTTGTTGGCTGGTTTAAAGCTGGTCCACCCAGCCTGGCAAAGCTGGTCAACCTGGTGTTTAGTTAGTTTTAACTGGCTTATAAGCTGGTTTTAATTGATGGGTCAGCTGGTCTTCAAGATTCAGCAAGATCAGCTAAAACCTGCTTGACCAGCTAAAAAGTGGCTAAAACACCTCTAAAACCAGGATGGGAGACCAGCTTAAACCACCAGCTGTTTTTTCGGTAGGGAACAGGAACCCAGAAATATATTATATTTATATAAAACATATCTGTTTATATTATATATTTTTATATTTCATTGAAGTAGCCAAAGTAGTCTAGACACTGAAAACATGCAAAGAGACCAAGAAACATCTATCAAGCTCTAACCACTAAGCTACAGGAAAGCTGTCCTCCCAATCTGGCAAATTGTGCAAAACAGTATGTAAACAGAGGCGAGGAACCCAAAACTCCAGTGGAGAAAAAACCTCAAGAGAACTCAGACCCAACCAGTGGAACCAGTTCCCCTCTGACAACTGCAGCATCTCTACAAGCTTGACAGTGCTTGCACAACTAGGCTAAAATAAAATAAAATGGTAGCTATAGGTGTACAATTATCATTAATATTCCTGTAGCTAATTGCAGTTGCAGTTTTGTAGTATTGTTGTTGGGTCGCCGCTTCCCTCTTTCAGGAAGAAACTTTTTTTCTCTACCATCTGGTCTGGGTACTGACTGCATCCTGCTCGCTGTGGTGGTAACCTCGGAACATTGAGAAATGACAACTGGGAGCAAAATACTGTTTAATACAGTGTTCCTGGTCCCGGTTGATCTAACTAATGCAGCCTAAATTCCTTAGAGGATTTGTATTATAGAAGTGGTGTGTACTCAAGGTTGAAAAGATGCACCTTTAATCTAAATTTAAACTGACAGATTGTGTCTGCCTCCTTCACAGTACTAGGAAGAATGTTCCAAAGTTCAGGCGCTAGATCGGTAAACGATCTACCACCTGCACTTGATTTCAAAATTCTAGGTTTTACCAACTGACCGGAGCTCTGAGAGCGTAGTGAACGAGAAGGGCTGTAATGCAGTAGAAGCTCACTCAGGTACTGAGTTACACCATATAGGGCCTTACTGCTTGTAGGTAAGCAGTAAGATTTTAAAGTTAATACGTAGCTTGATAGGTAACCAGTGCAATGCTTACAGAACTGGGCTAAAATGCTCATACTTTTTTGTTCGTGTAAGAACACGAGCTGCTGCGTTTTGAACTAGCTAGAGTTTTTGTAATAATCTCACAGGACAGCCACTTAATAGTGTGTTACAGTAATCTAGTCTTCATGTCATGAATGCATGAATTAGCTTTCTGAATCTGATAGTGACAGCAGTTTAGATATATTCTTAAGATGGAAAAACGGTTTTACAGGAGTGGTGATATGGCTTTCAGATGACAGATTTCTATCGAATAAAACGCAGAGATTAATTGCTGACGATGAGGCTAAGCTAAACAAGTGTTTTAATCTTGATTTAAAAATTACTACTGTTGGTGACATCTGATGTCTTCTGGAAGCAGATTCCCGTTACGAGTGGCGTAATGGATAAACGCTGACTCACCTTGTTTTGAGTTAACCCTTGTTACCTTTAACTGACTTGATCCTAATGATCTGAGAGAGTGTTTGGTTTATATTTAATAAGCATTGAGTGATTTGTAGACAGTTAATAATACTTTAAAATCAATTCTAAAAGTAACTGGTAGCCAGTGTAGAGACCTGAGAATTGGAGTGATATGCTCAAATTCTTTGGTTTTGGTCAGAATCCTGGCAGCAGCGTTCTGTATGAGCTGCAGCTGTCTGATAGTCTTTTTGGGAAGGCCTGTAAGGAGTCCATTACAATAATCCACCCTACTGGTGATGAACGCATGAATAAGTTTCTCTAAATCTTGGCTTGAGACAAAACATCTGATTCTGGCTATATTTCTGAGATGGTAGTATGCTGATTTGCTTATTGCTTTGACATGACTGCTGAAACTAAGGTCAGACTCTAAAATGACACTTGGTTTTTAACTTTACTTTGAGTCTTTAGACCTCTTGAGTCAAGGTATGTGTTTACCTTGTTAGTTTCATCTTTGTTACCAAATACAATGACTTCATTTTGTCTTTATTTAACTGAAGGAAGTTTTTGGCACATCCAGCTGTTAATTTTATCAATGCACTGGTAAAAGGAGTCAATAGGCCTGTAGTCATTGGGTGAGAGGGCTAAGTAGACCTGAGTGTCATCTGCATAGCCGTGGTAAGCAATTTGGTTTTTTTATTATTTGACCAAGTGGGAGCATGTACAAATTGAACAGAAGCGGTGCAAGAATTGAGCCCTGTGGAATGGATTTCCATGGTCATGGATGTCCACTCAGATTTATGGTTACCTATGTTCACATAGTAACCCCTCCCTTTAAGGTATGACCTAAACCATTTAAGGACCAACCCAGAAAGCCCAGTTTTCCAGCCTATGTAGGATTATGGTGTGACCTACCATGTCAAAGGCAGCACTGAGATCTAATAATACCAGAACTGATATCTTGCCTGAATCAGAATTTAATCGAATTTCATTAGTTATCTTTATGAGCACTGTCTCTGTGCTATGATGCTGACGGAAATCAGACTGATAATTGTCCAGATAGCCATTTGAGTTGAGGAATTTGGTCAGCTGATTGAAGACAACCTTTTCAATTATCTTACCTATAAAAGGAAGATTTGAAATTGGTCTGTAGTTAGACAGTAAGGTTTTGTCTAGATTGCTCTTTTTTAGTAGAGGCTCGACAACTGCAATTTTAGGGACTCTGGAAAAGTTCCTAAAAGCAGTGAGGTATTTACTATTTTTAAGAGCTCTGCTTATAAACAATTAAACACTCTTTTGAAAAATTATGTGGGGAGTGTGTCCAGGCTGCATTTTGAGGCTTTAAGATGCTGTACTGTTTTTCCAAGGTTTTGTGATCAATTGTCTGAAATTCAGATAAAGTTACTATTTTCTGAGGTTATTTTAATGAAGTCGTACTGACCTTAGTGCCACATTGCAAACTTTGTGGTATTTTAGTCTCTTGAGACCCCAGCTTGTAACACAAATAAATATGATATGTAACTGATGTTCATGTAGTCATGATCATGTCAGTGTCTTGATGATGCATTAGCCCCCTGAGGCCTCAGGTTATTATCCGGGAAAGAAATTATAATGTTTGCAGGTTAACTATTGTTATTTTAATATTTCAGATATATTAATATTTCAGATTAGTAATAGTATATTAACAAAAAGGAATTCAATCAATTAATGTCTAAGGGGATACTCAGGTGCTCTATTTATGGCTCAATGACATATACGAATGTTCACATGCCAATTTAAAAATATGAATAAATAATAATATATATTTCAGTTATTCAAAAAAATTAACATTATGTGGTGTGCACATAAATGCAGATTAAAATGTTAAATTAAGTTTTTCATCTATGAATTGGCCATAGCCTTAAAAAAATGTCATGTGTGCATGTAAGGTCTCCAACTCCACTACCGGCCACGCCCCTACATCAATGCTCGCCCCACGTTTCACCCGATCCCTGTCACTGGACTTTTAACGAACCACATATCCCATCATGCACTGCACTCCAACAGTCATCTTGATTTCATCACCACTTGCACCTGATTACTGGACACTATTTAAGTTTGCCTGTTTCACCTTCACATTGTCTGATCTTTTGTTTTCTGTGGCCTCTGTTAATCTGTTATATACCTGTTTATTCTGATCTCTTTATTGGACGTTCTTCTGTCAGCTCCGGTAAAGTTTGTTTGTTGTCTTGTTTCTATAGGATCTGTGTTTTTTTGTAAAAGCGACTTTTGTAGAACCATTTTTGTAAATGCTTTACTGTTTTTGGAACTGGATTACCTGTTTTTTTGGAGTTTTGTGGATCCAGTTTTTTCGTGTTCTACCCATTTCACCCTGACTGCACGGAGCTCTGTGGAGAGCTTGTGATTTCCCCGTCCCGCATTACAGTGCAACTGTGATTTGGCCTAAATGTAATTCGTTTCCTTAGCATGCTTAGCATTTTTTTTATTTTTAGTCACAGACAAGGTTTAGCTTAATCCATGACTATGCCTTCATTAAATTAGGAAATTAGGTCGCTTTTACAAAAATGCCTTTGAAAAAAACATTACTGGTGTGCATCTTGAGACAAAACAATGGCATTCACATATTTTAAGATATGTCAAGGCAAGTTATTTTCAGCTAAAACAGCTCAAACATTAATTTTAGTCTGGGACTAGCAAAAGTGTTTAGTATCTAAATATTTGCTTTTAAGTTTTGTTAAGTAATCATAATTTTGTTATAGAATTTTCTCTTCTTAAATTACAATCTTAAACAACTGACATAAATGTTTAAAAAAATACCATTTACTTCAGCATGCTGTATCAGAGATTCATATTTCAGCTACAAAAAAATAGTTTTATCTTAGTTTAATTTAATACAATTATTGGTCGCACTGCATGATAAGTGATCCTTATATGTCATTGACCCTTATATTTATATATAGCACAATTCCTAAACAATTGAGTTTCAGTGCTGTATTATAGATTCATATATTCACGTTTAATATTGTGTATTTATTACACCAGTAATTCGCAGTAAGTGCTATGTGTATATGTGTATTATTCAAAAAACGAGGTGTTATACAGCACCACATTTATTTTGAATAAGGCCTGAGATTTTGTGCTACATGTACACCCCTGGCTACTAGTGTGCTATGTGCTATGCACAGAGGTGTGTTGAGTATTCAAAAATGTTACTAAAGTAAAAGTAGATAGATAGATAGATTACTCAAGTAGTAAAAGTCATAATATAAAAAATTATTTGAGTAAAAGTAAAAAATAAGTATGCAATGAAAAGACTACTCAAGTAGTGAGTTGCTAGTTACTTTAAATATATTTTTATACTCAAGTAAATATAATGGAGAAAATGTAGCACCTTACCACCCACCGCTTTGGATAAGTGTCTGCTAAATTAATAAATGTAAGGAAGGTGTGATATGCCATTTGGACCAGAAAGTCCAGGGCCACTTTTTGATTCCAGTCTGCTCATGGAGAAAATCTTTGTAATATAAAATATGTTTGTAATATAAAACCAAAGTTGTATATTCCAGAACATCTGTGGTGTTCATAGCCATTATAATTATGTAGATGGGGTAAATACAAATAACCTGTGAACATCTGTGGTGTTCATAGCCATTATAATTATGTAGATGGGGTAAATACAAATAACCTGTGTCCAAAACTACATACACTGAAAAAAAGTTTGTTGGAATTACTTAATTTAATCATATACATCGGTTCCACATGATTTAAGTTTTTTTTAAATTACTTTTCTTGCAAATTAAGAAAAAAATTCATTCAATCGTGTGGAACTGATGTACATGATTAAATTGAGTAATTCCAAAGGAACCTTTTTCAGTGTATGTAGTTTTGGACTGAACATATCTAGCATAGTAAGCATACCCACCTTTTTTTGTTGAAAGCCTGATGAATTGATCCATTTAGCAACACTGTAATATTTCCACATGCAGCCGCTGCAAACTGCAAAAAAAAATATTCAGAAAAATGCATCAGTGGATCAGTTTTTAACTATTTTGTTCGTAGGTATAGGGATTGTATACATTCATGATGAATTTCAATGGAGGGTATGCACATGACATGACCGCTGGTAGAAAGACTGAATGCAGCAGCATTTGATACTAGCTGCATTCTATTTACAAACGTGAAAGAGCTGTTGTGAGATTGACTGTACAAAAAATCTGTGATTTCTTATTTGGCAATTCCATGAAAATGTCATTCTTACCATGAAAAAAGTAGTTAAGCTTTTACTATAATAATAGTACAGATATCAACATTTAGTGGTTCACATACCCATGTGAAGCTTTTAAAGCATTTGTTTTATTTTTAGTGCATGGTTTTCTATAGTCAGGTAAGTGTCATATTAATTTGCATTTTAATTCACAAAAGTTTGTCAGGACACTGTAGTTCATTTATGTAAGTGAGGATAGCAAAATAAGCTACACTGTGACATACCTAAAAAAATATTTGAATTTGTTCTACTGAGTGCTGTCCAGGGAACGGGCTCTGAGCTCGGCGGTTCCTACCGAACCCGGAGCTTAAACATGATATAACTGCCTGTCATGTGGTGGGAGACGCTCTTCCCTCTCTTCAGGACATCTACACCAGGCGGTGTATGTGGAAAGCCAGAAAGATCATCAGTGATTCCAGCCACCCAAATCACGGGCTGCTCTCCTTGCTGCCTTCGGGCAGACGATACCGGAGCATCCGGTCCCGCACAAGCCGATTGAAGAACAGCTTTTACCTTCAGACTATTAGACTGCTCAACACCTAAAACTCAACACTTCAACTGACACACTTCACACACTCACTCTTTGGGTGAGTAATGTATGTAATGTAATGGACTAATGTAATAACCATCCATTAACAATCTGCACTATGTGCTGAACCATCACACATACACTCTGTGTGCATATCTGTATATTCTGTTATATATTTTATATTTAATGTTTATAGACACCATCCAATGTGTATATCTTGTGTGTATATATATATATATATATAATGTGCATAGGTGTAAATGTATATTGTCTTTTTTGTACAGCCCATCTGTTATAATTTGCACTGCCTGCCTGCACTACATACTGTCACTTACTTTACAAGTTTTGTCATACAGTTGTTTGTCTGTTCAACTGCATTATGCTTTGTATTGAGCATGCACCCAAGACTTTCACTCGCCACTCGTGGTGATGTGACAATAAAGGTGATTTGATTTTGATTTGATTTGATTAAAATGCTTACAAATGTTAGTACCTTTTCAATTCACGTAATGCAATTTAAAGAACTATAAATAACGGTAATGTATGGTATCCAACAATTAACAGCTTGTTTGTTAATGTATGAATGAATGCTTACAAATGTCAGTAAACTTTCATTCATATATTATCTAAGGCACATGTTTACATTTACAAAGGTTGTTCAAATATCCCTGGTTGATTGCAGTTACTTCACGCATTCTTCATGTTAACAAATTATTAATAAACTCGCAACCAAGCTGTTTAGGTTACACAGTTTATCTTTGTTTATTGTGGTGTGTAAACATACTTCTACTATTTAGATAAATCATTTATTCATTATTCGTTAATGCTTTTGCAGTACCCAATCTAAAGTCTATTCATCGTTCGTAAATGTTTATAAATGCTTACGGTTGATCTATAAAACGTATATGCTTGCTGTACAGACATTAACAACACATTCTAACAAAAAGAAAATCATATGGGAAAGCCTGTTTTTTTAAAATTTTTTATAAATGTTTTTATAATTCATGACGTGTACTGCTGTACATGGTATTTTGTGTACGTTTATTACTTTCTGCGCACACATTAGACGTATTTTAGCACGTAACCCGATTCCACTCCTCAACCTAACAGTTTGTATATTATATAATATAAAACACAATGCATAACAGGCAGATACGGCTACAGATGCTATTTATTCAAAAAGTGCAATTATTTAAAGTGTTCCAAAGCCAAAGAACAGCAATCCCCTTCTCTGTCTGCTGTAAAACCGGTTCCAGTTGCGTACAATTAAAAATATTGCTGCCGGAACGTCAGCTTTGATTGTGAAATGGCATTGGCTCTCGTGTTTCTTGTGACTGGTTGCGTCATTACGTTAGCATACGTTACGAAATGGCATTGGCTATCCTGCTCCGATTGCGTCACACGCTAAACTTGAGCATATATGCCACTACGTGCGTTCCTGGAGCGCGGTCATCTGTGTGATTAAAGCTACTGTGCTCAAACAATGATATCGTCGTAGAGCTTTTGAAGACTCGGAATGTAACGCAATCTGTTTGTAATGTTTTATACTGTTTTTGGTGTGTGTTTTAATAAATGCCCATGGCTGACTTCTATTTGCTTGTTGCGTGTCTTTTAATTGTCGGGAGGTTGGTAGGTTTAGGGTAGGGTGCTCTAAAATATATATTATTTTATATATAAATACTAATAATATGTATATATATATATATATATAAGTCTTTCAGTACAAGTGCAAAGAACTGAGCATGTCATGTTCACGCCTAAAGGAGGCAAAGCAAGACACTGGCACGCATTTTCAAATGGACCGGCGTGTCTATTACATGCTTTGGCATGATTCTGGGTTTTCCCATATGCTTTTCTTTTTGTTATATTGTGGTGTTAATGTCTGTTCAGCAAGCATATAAGTGTCACAATACTGGGCAGACGGAAGAGCACACCACAGGGATTTGATGAGAAAAAGGTGTTTAATAATTGATTTGAAGCAATTAATTCTCATTTGTTTCGCAATAAAAAAGTGAGGGTTTTCAACACATTGATAGTTGGCCTTCAGCAATAAATAACAAAGATATTGTAAATTGTGACATTATTTTTGCAAGTAGACTGCTAAAGCACAGTTGCTTTTATATTTAGTACTAATCCGAATGAACTATTTCACATAAGAGATGATGTTTATGTTCTAATGATGTTTATTTATTCACATTGTGATAAAGACTCTATAAGAGATATGTGTGTAATAAAATTGCAACACTAAAATAAAGATTAATTTATTCCAACTAAATAAACTATGTAATTGTTTACGATTTACCTTTTTCCATATACTCAGAGGAGGGGTCACAGAGGCTTGGCGCAATCCAATTGGTAGGACTAGCATTTGCTACAGGATCCGAAAAGGCGATTTCAAGGCCAAAAGGCGATTTCAGCTGAGCGGGTGCAGCTTTGCATACTCCTCAAACTGTGACACAGTTACAAAGTTTTTTGGGACTGGTGAACTACTTCCAGAATGTGCGTACCATGACAAGGGCTTGCGATGTCTCATCAAACATGGCATGGGTCCGAGGGACTCATTGGCCTGGACATCCGAAGCAGAGAAACATTTTCAAGCATTAAAGGATGCCATCACATGTGCTCCTGCACTGGGGCTACCAGACTATTCCAGGCCATTTCACTTACATGCGGGGGAGGCTCTGGGTGTTGCAATAGGGATTCTAACCCAAGAACATGGCGGTAAACCACGTCCTGTTTCTTATTTGTCCAAACATTTAGACCCAATAGTCCATGGCATGCCTGCGTCGGCGCAGTTTGTCTCATCTTCTCCTGATAACGTCGAAATGAACTTAAATTACTCTGTCAGTTTTGATCGTACAGATAAGAGCAATACGTCATTCAAATATTTAAAGGGTCTACTTTTATTTGTTTACACCCAAAACAACAACATGCGTACTCTGCTTTCTCTGTCTCTGCCACCTCTCTTCACAGAAACGTAAATAAAACAATCTAAATCTCAGCGAATACTTGCCTCAACAACATGAGAAATTTATGTATAGAAAGCTTGAAATGTCAACTTTAAATTAAACAATTCAAGTCGAAAAAAAAATTATTTTTATTACTCATTTACATGTACAACATTATGCATTGGCAACGCTTTATCCAAAGCGACTTACAACATTGTACTATAATTTGTACGTAAGCAAGTTATCTTGCTCAAGGGCACCTCAGTTAAGCCCTGAGAATCGAACCAGCAATGGTCATGAGTCAATCTCTAACACTGACGACTGTCCTTACTTTCATATACTCCTTATGAAAGTAAGGAGTAGTACGGTTTTTCCTGTATCACCTGATTATAGCTAATGCGATCCCGCCCCCACTGTGCGTGCTGTTCACATGGTAATGATCTGAGGTCAGTCAGGTTTGTGTACACATCTCCGATCGAGAAATGGCTACACGGATGAAGATACAATTCGGATACAGTTTTTCCTCAGAGGAAGAACGCGCCTCAGATGACGACCGTTTGCATTTTGAAGAGCGACTGACCCAGCGGAGGATATAATTCCTGACGAGTAAGTCTTTTAATATTACCTTCATGATTTACAAACATGCTATTGTCAGACTAAAATCAGATCAGCTATTTCAGAATATGTTGTACAAAACGCGTAACGTTATGCTATAGACAGATATATATTCCCAAATGGTGAAAGTGTTTATCTTAACTAGCTTCTGTTCGCGAATATCTGCTCTGAATGTGTTGAATGTATTATAGGCGGTCATTGGCGTTCGCGATGATATGTGTTAATGTATCAGTAAACTGTAAATGTCACAGATAAGTGACTATTGACAGACAAACACGCGTCCATTCTTATCAGTGATGCTACTGTATATCAGCTTGTTCTGATAATTGCTAACAACAGTTTCACTTTTCGTTAGGCCTGTGGCTGCATCACCGGCATCTTGCACAAGAAAGGCACGCGAGTGTCTTCACAACGAGTAAGTACATATTCACTATAAAGTTTCTTGAGAAACGTTGGGATAACACAATATGTAAATCTTTCTGTATGGGTTTATAGAAATTGTACTTTTAAATAGTTTATATATAAATATAGCCTAGTTTCTTTGTTATTGATATTGTGTCTTCTCACCAAGTATGTATATACTAAGACACTGTGATAAATGCTAATAGTTGTTTACAACATTCTTTTAGGTCTGTGAATAAGAATGTGAGGACAAAATGAGGACGTCTTCTTCTGTATTTCGGATGGACACACGAGGTGTGAACAATAGTTTATTGTGGAGGTTGATGCGTCAGACGTCAGGGTAGGCGCGGTCCTGTCTCAGCGCTCCTGCCGAGACGAGAAGGTCCATCCTTGTGCCTTCTTCTCCCACCGCCTGAGCCCTGCCGAACGAAACTACGATATCGGCAACCGGGAGCTGCTGGAGGTTAGTCTGGCTCTGGGAGAGTGGCGTCACTGGTTGGAGGGGTCAGCGCAGCCCTTCTTGGTCTGGACGGATCCTAAGAACCTCGAATACATCCGTTCAGCCAAGACGCTGAGTGCGCGACAGGCTCGGTGGGCACTCTTCTTTGGCCATTTTAACTTCACCCTCTCGTACCGGCCTGGGTCCAAGAATGTCAATCCCGATGCGCTCTCTCGTCTCTTCGAGGTCCCGAAGTGGGAGCTTGCGGCCGACGCCATTCTTCCCAAAGGAGTGGTAGTCGGGGCTCTTACCTGGGGCCTCGAGAGGCGGGTGGAGGAGGCCGGTCGAGGGGTGCAAGTGCCAGAGGAGTGCCCAACGGGGCGGTTGTTCGTACCGGCTGCGCTGCGCCCTGATGTCCTCCAGTGGAGCCACGCTTCCAGGTTCACGGGCCATCCAGGAACTAAGGGGACCCAGGCGTCCGTGCGTCAGAGGTTTTGGTGGCCGCCCCTGGCCGCCGATGTCAGGCAGTTCGTGTTGGCTTGCTCCGTGTGTGCTCAAAATAAGTCGTCCCACCGCCCTCCGGCTGGTCTGTTACGCCCACTTCCCATTCCTTCACGCCCCTGGTCTCACATAGCCTTGGACTTTGTCTCTGGCCTTCCTCCGTCCAATGGTAACACCGTCATCCTCACGGTGGTGGATCGCTTCTCCAAGGCGATTCATTTCATCCCATTACCCAAACTTCCCTCCTCCCGGGAGACAGCACAACTGATGGCGGACCACGTCTTCCGCCTTCATGGCCTGCCGGTTGACGTGGTGTCCGATAGGGGTCCTCAGTTCACTTCCCGGTTTTGGAAAGAGTTCTGCATGCAGATCGGAGCCACTGCCAGTCTCTCCTCTGGATTCCACCCACAGACTAATGGGCAATGTGAGCGGGCCAACCAGGATCTCGGTCGCAGACTCCGCTGCCTGACATCTCACAACCCTAGTTCCTGGAGCCAACAGTTGTCCTGGATTGAGTACGCCCATAACTCCCTACCCGGGTCCTCCTCAGGTATGTCTCCCTTTGAATGTTCTCTGGGTTATCAACCACCTTTGCGGCCGAGGCTCCTCCCCCCGTGTCTCCCTGTCTGGTCTCTCCCCACTCACCTCTGTTTCACTCTCGCACCTGTAGGTTATCCCGTCATTCAGCCCTGCTCGTTTATTGTCCCGCCACCTGCTTCCAGTTAGCCTTGTTAGCTTCTCCTATTTATTCCCCTCTCGTCTTTGTTGGATCGATGAATGTTGTTTGTGCAACGCAGTATTATCCAGACCTCCTAGTCGTGTCTTGTCTTGTCTCTGAATACCAAGCCTAGTTTTTGTTCTGCCATATTCTGTTGCCTATCTCCTAGTTTTTTTGCCATAGCTTCCCGCTGGCGCTCGGACTCCTGTATTCGACACACACACCACCACTGCCGGTCCTCCTAGCCGGATTACTTCTCTCCCTTTGTGGGTCGAGGGGACTCCCCGCTGGATTTATCCTCCCGACTTGGGTCTGGTTCTTCCCTCGTGGGTTGCGGGTCGAGAGGACTCCCCACCGGATTTATCCTCTTGGCTCTGGAAGATTTTCTCCCCTCGTGGGTTACGGGTCGAGCGCACTCCCCGTCGGACTGTGTTTCTCTCTCTCCCCGGACGTAACATTCCCGGTGGTTTTTGACTGTGTGTGTGTGTGTGTGTGTGTGTGTGTGTGTGTGTGTGTGTCAGCAAACAATAAATCTCTCATTGTTTTCACCGCAGTTGGATCTCAGTGTGACGTTCATGACAATTTGATGTGTAGATTCAGTATAGGTCTCAAGTTATATGTAAAGTGTTTTTTTAAGTAATATAAGTAGGTTTGCTATGTGTAGGTTTATATGGATTATATTATATGGAGTATATTATAAGTTATATACAGTGTACTCACTAACTGGATTTTTTCTCTGTTCTAAATAAACTACAAACAAAAAATATATACATTTCTTTTGTCTTCACATTCTTTTTCAAATCCCTAATTTAGAAACTTTTCCAGCTCAGCATCATTCCTGACTGAAAGGCTCATTATGCAGGTCTTTGTCTTCTCAGGTGTCAATCACATCATTATTCATGATCATTCACGCCTCCTTGCATATGTCCTTTTGAAGCAAAAAGTGTCTTAGAATATTTTAATCAATATATTGTTTTCTGTGAATGAGTCAGCAAGATGATTTTCACATCATTTTGAAGCAAACACTCTAGGCTACAATATCCACTTCTCAAAAGTCTTGAGTACCAATATTTTGTATGTGTTTTATGACCTTGTTTCAGTGACTTAAAATGTTTAGTTTTTCTTTAAGCACGCATAAACATTGTTTTCTCAAAAACACATTCATGTATAAACCTACTGTTCACATATTATTGTAGCCCAGTTTGTGCTGATTACAGTGTTATCAGACTTTAGCCATTGATATGTTTAAAAGCCACTGAAAAAAGCACTAATATCAGGGCATGTCCGAACTTGGCCAGGGCCCTAAAACACCCTTAGACTCCAGAGGGTTAAGATGGCTGAGAAAATTGTTTTATCACATTCTTTGACTTTATACACCACACACCAGGTGGGTGTTATTCTGCTAAATTTAAAGACACAGCACATGACAACCCAGAGTAGGTCAGGCTATGAAGCAACGCTTCTGGCTACAGAAAATTTAACTATTAAGCCCACTTCAGTTTGTAGTCCAGCAATTCAGTCACTGTATGGCTTATCCACATTGATAACTGATCTTGTGCCTCATGATTGCCTGAATGAAATTGAGAGTTCCGCTTCAGCCAGGGTCGATCTAAAAGATACGCCACTGGATGGAGGGGAACATTTATATATAGATGGCTCATGTTCAAGGCCGTCTGATGGAGTGTATCTGTGTGGATATGCCATTGTGACACAGCAAGGTGAGAGGGTGGAAGCATATCGCCTTAATCACAACTCTGCAAAGGCTGCAAAAATAATTGCATTAATCAGAGCCTGTGAGCTCACAAAAGGCAAAAGTGCCACAATCTATACAGAGCAAAAATTCTTACAGCATAATTCAAGATTTTGCCAAAACATGGGAAAGACGTAATTTTCAGACATCTGAGGGCAAACCAATATCACATGCAGATTTGGTAGGAGATTTGCTACAGGCAGTAATGCTGCCATCTGAGCTGGCAGTAGTAAAAGTGAAAGGTCATGCCCAAGGAAATGACCCAGAAGGTCATTTCGAAAAGCAGATGAGATGGCCAAATGGGCCGCAGAGCATGCAGTGTTTTCTCCATATCAGTCGTGGCCCAGTGGTTAGAGAGTTGGACTCATGACCAGAAGGTTGCTGGTTCGATTCTCAGGGCTGGCGGGTAACGGCTGAGGTGCCCTTGAGCAAGGAACCTAACCCCCACTTGCTTACTATACAAAATGTACAATGTAATATAAGTTGCTTTTGATAAAAGCGTCTGCCAAATGCGTAAATGTAAATATCAGAGGGAGCAGAATAGTAACGTAGAAGCAATAATGTTTGCACATATATCATGCGTGCCTGACGTAGACTTGAAGTCAACCCACACAGGGAGACGTGAAACATTGGGCAGAAAATGGATGAGCACCAGATGCCAATGGTTTGATTAGAGATAGAAGCGACAATCGATCAATGTCTGTATTGTATAAAGGATACAGCGAAAATGGTCAAACTAATTGTAGACTCGTGTTTGATTTGTGCTAAAACAAATCCTCACAGGAAAGCGCCACATGACGCGTTACCATTTCCAGAAGCACCTTTCAGCACCTTCAAATTGATTTCTCGCATACGCCTGCAGTTGGAAATCTAAAATACATGCTGACTATTGTCGACAGGTTTTCAAAATGGCCTAATGTTTTTGCATTTGCAAAAGAGAATGCGAAAACTGTAGTCAAAATATTGTCAAAAGAAGTAATTCTGCCTTTCAGTATTCCGACGACAATTGAAAGTGACAACGGCACACCGTTCACATCAAAAGTGACCAAACTGTTGGCCAAGGCGTTGGCCATAGTTTGGCACTATAATATTCCCTGTCATCCACAGTCCTCGGGGGTAGTTGAGAGGACTCATCGTATGATTAAAGATAAGATTACGAAGGCCAGTATGGAAACAGGTAGGAAATGGGCAGATGTATTACCAGCCGTATTGGCAGAAATGAGAATGACACCATCCTCAACGACAAAAATACTCACCATTTGAGATTTTAATGGGTAGGCCTTTCCCGACCCCATGGGTCAGAGGCCACGCAGGCGTTTCTTCCTTACATTTATGCATTTGGCAGACGGTAAGGTCCCTTGCTCAAGGGCACCTTAGCCGTTACCCGCCAGCCCTGGGAATCAAACCAGCAACCTTCTGGTCATGAGTCCAACTCTCTAACCACTGGGCCACGACTCCCAGTGAACTGCTCCTTAGGAGACATGGTGATCCTGGATGACTATGTGGTTTCCTTAATCAATAAACTGAATTCTGTGGGTGCTGATTTTTCTCTTTCTCTCCCTATTTCCTCAGATAAGCCCACACATAACTTTGTTCCAGGCCAACAGGTGCTGATCCGAAGTTTGAAACCGGTTGCAGTGGGAGAACCAAGATATCTGGGGCCAGCTGTTGTGATTGCGGTGACCAGAACTGGTGTGCTGACTGATCATCAACCACAGTGGATTCATGCATCCAGATTGAAGCATCTGCTAACATCCGTATCACCAATTGACATTGTAGGGCCTAAGAAGCCTGCCCAAAGTGTGTGACAGGGAACTGGTGAGAGGTCTTGTGTCAGACAGAAGATCCTTGCTTTTCTAGTGAGCGAGGGGGGCATCTGTCGGCTGAACATAGGTCCTGGGCAAACCTTTCCCTGGTTTGGTAATAGCTAAAAATATGAAGGTTAAATATGAAGGTTGAAGGTTACCCTGTTATACATTTGGGTCCAGATTGTCCAACATGTTAATCATATTTCTCTTATTGATTCTTGCCAATGCAAAAGCCATCAAATTGATAAGTGAAGATGATGAATGGTTAGAACATGAAGACCACCACATTCATATGCTACAAATATGTGGTGGAGGTTGGCTAATTATACTGTTAAGAACAGCGATATTAAAGGTAATTGTTATGCATGACCCTATTACCACATAGTTCCCACTCTAATATTTATATTTGTTTTCTGTTTTAGTGTCTTTGTGGAGAAATGTTGTTTGGTGCTTCCGAAAATTAAGTCTTTAAGTACAGGTATTGATTTTGATCAATTTCTTGAATTGGGTTTTATGTTTTTCTTTGTTTTATGCTTGATTTTAAGTGTTTAATTAAAGTGAATGTTTTATGTGGCAATCATAAATTATATTTCTTTCTTTGCAGAGAATGCATGAGTGCCGTTTACTTTTACTGAGAACAATGGTGGCTTAGTGTGTATTTTGGTCATGTTAAACTGGGTTTTGTATGGCAACGTTATTGTTTTGTTCTTTTTGTTTTCTGTTTGTTTTGTTTTGTTTGTTGTTCTGCTGTCAATAGGGATGTAACGATTCACCGTGAGCTGGTTGAAAATCTATTAAAATATGTAACGATTTCAGTCGGCTGAAATGTTAAACGAATCGCAATGCATGTTTTGAACAGCAGGGTGCGCTGCGATTACTGCAAACTCACTTAACAGGCGGAATAGCAGCGAACAACATGTTGTAGAAATCAGTATGGCGACAACGAGTGTGGATGTTGATATTGAGGAAATTAAACTGTACTAAACTTTATTTCATTGTTCCTCAAAAGTACCCTAACCCTATTCTAAGAAATGTTTGCGGAAGATGTGTATTGTTTAGTGGCCATCAACATCTAAAACTCGTGGAAACGCAGGATGGGCTGCTTTCTCACAATCTCCTGTTGCTCGCACTCGTAAGTTATATTTGCGGAAGACAGAGAGAGCCGCGACTCAAGTTTGAATTGCGTGCATGTCCCCACCACTTTTCAAAACAAAGTAACGCCACTGGATGCAGCACGTATAACTGTCACCACAATGAAAAGCTCCAGTCACAGCCACCTGTACGCAAAAAGCATACAGGATTTCAGCTAACGTTACTGGTGAAGACACTGGAACCCAGATACACATTTCCATCACGCCCCTACATTAGCCGAACTGTCATGCCAACACTTTACAGAGAAACAAAATCTAAGTTGAGACACTCAGAAAGGCAGAAAGCTAGGAAAAGCACAAAGTATTTTTTATATTAAAGAGACATCTTTTATTTGTGCTAGGAAAAGCACAGTCTTTGTTTATAATAAAAGACAGGAGGAGACTTGTATTATTCATTTTTTATTTAATTTTGTAATTTAAAATTGCTATTTTCTTTTGTTATTTGATATAAAAGCATTTTTATTTTACAAAGAAATGTGCAAAAAATTTTTTTTTTGAGAAATTATAAAGGGCACTTGTTCATTTCTAATTTGTCAACTCATTTAGTTAAAACGAATCGTGAATCGTGACCAATTGTATTGTGAGATCTGTATCGTGAATCGCATCGCATCGTAAGTTGAGTGAATCGTTACATCCCTAGTAAATGGGATGTTTAGTTTTGTAAATTGTAGGTATGTATAGTACTCTGCTAAGGTGGGGGCATAAGTATATTAATCTGACTTTGGTGATTATTGTTGTTTTGGAATTTGATGCGAATTTGATTTGTTTTCTGTGTGATGTCATGTAGTGTGCGTGCACTTATTGGCAGAGTATTTGTGTAACGTAATTAAGGGACCTTGTAGTTTGGAGGTGTACTATTGTGTTATATCTTTTGTGGTTTATTCAGTTTTTTTGCCAATTTCATTTATCCATTTGTCTTTTGAGCATTGTTAAATAAATATTGTATTTTGCATAGAGAAACTCACTGCCCGGTGTTAAGTCCTCTTCGTCCTCATAAGATGTGGGGGTTACAAATGGCGTAGTCAGGCAGGATGTTTGGTTTAAGGCAGCACTGCAGTGTGTTTTTTCTGTTTTTTCCTTTCTCTTTGTGTACCAGTAGCCACTTTTTGTGTTGGTATTTAAAAGGTAATTGTGTAAGTAAATGGCAATCGTGCAAGAAGATACATTGGAGCTATGGAGCAGGAGCTGATCGAGTTACAAATTAACAATTAATGAAAGAACATCCAGAATCCAGTCATGAGTCCCATACCCCGTCTGTATACAACCCTAATGCTTCATCGTCTGTGTCTTTCAATAGAGTGATGTGCGTTCCTCCTGAACGGAAATGTCGAAGTTTTTTCCGAGACTTGGACTCTAATTTGAGCATTGAGGATTGGATTGAAGAGGCTGAGGCCTGTATTGGAGATGGGAGTTAGACTGTACGAGAAAGGGTCACTTTTCTGTTTGATCATTTAGGAGGCGAAGCTAGAATGGAGATTAAACTCTGCCCAGCAGCTGAACGAGAAACCCCTGAACTCATATTTAGGGTTTTAAGAAGTATGTATGGTACCAAGCAAACATTTGTACAGTTGCAGAAAGGGTTTTATGATCGAAAACAAAGAGAGGGCGAACCTTATTGAGTATTCTCATGCACTGATGTTCTTGATGGACTCTATTTTTGTAAATTGTCCAGATGGTGTACCAAATTCTGACCAAATTCTGACCAAGTTCTTCGTGATCAGTTTGTGGAACATGTAAATGATGTTGCTCTTAAGCGCAAACTTAAACGCTTTGTAAGACAAACCCCACGTACTTTGCTTAATGTTCCAAGTGAAGCCATAAGATGGAACGAGGAAGGGGGGGGGCAAGCTTCTCCTGCTGCTCAATTATGGTGTAATGTTGCTCATGGTAGAATAACAGAATCACAGATGCTTTAAGAATCTTCAGAGCTAACTGAAATCAAGGAGCTGTTAAAGCAACAACAAGCCCAAATTGATGAGATTGCCAAGCGGTTAGATTCTGTTAAGCCCTTGAGTAATGATCCTTCTACCCTCGGGTCAAGGCAAAATAATTCTAGAAGGTGCTTACATTGTAATAAACAGGGTCATATTGCCAGATATTGCAGACAGCCATGGCCTGTTGAGTCTGATCTTAGGTCAGCCAAAGCTACAACGAGAGAGACAATTGTGGAGCACAGTGAGCAACCAAAATCCCCTGTGGTCACTAGTCAGATTACTGAAGTAGACGGTGGTGGTTTAAAGACTAGCCTGGTCTGCCCTACAGTGGCACAACGTCTGATTGGTAAATGTCCCACTGTTACTATTCAAATGAGGGGAGTTTCAGTTTAATGTTTGCTTGATACTGGGTCAATGGTGACAACAATAACAGAGTCTTTTTTTGACCAACATTTTCAATACTTAGCACCAGATGTTTTAAAAAAGTGGGGTTGGCTTCAGCTAAAAGCCGCAAATGGCTTGGACATTCCCTATGTGGGATACTTTAAAACTGATGTTAATGTGTTGGGACGAATTCTAGCTAAACATGGTGTATTGGTTGTAAAAGACCATGAAAATATTGTGTCCAAAACGAAAGAATTGGTTCCAGGCCTGTTGGGTATTAATATTATAGGGCAGTGTTATAATGAATTATTCGAAGTACATGGCGTTGCCTTATTTTCAGTCCCGCAGGTAAAGTTCACTGAATCGGGTTGGAAGGATGCATTGTTGCAGTGCCAGAGAACTAATGATCCTTCCTGTCCTGGTTTCATGGGCCATGTACGAGTGCAAGCTAAGCATCCTGTGCAGATTCCAGCTGGAACAATGAGGTTAGTCACAGCTGACAGATTCAGTACCAGATGTCTGCCTCTGTTTCAAACTTCAGGGAGCTGGAAAGGGTTGAGTTACCAGGGCTTTTAGCGTCTGAGAGGGAAGAAATTAAACATCTTTTGTATAAATATCAGGATGTTTTTGCTAAGGATGAGGGAGACTTGGGTTGTACTTCCTTAATAGAGCATCACATCCCCTTGTTGGATGATGCCCCAGTGCGTCAGCGCCATCGTCGAATCCCTCCAAGCCAACTAGAAGCAGTGAAAGCGTACATTAAACAGCTGCTGGTGAGTCAGTTTATTAAGGAGAGTTGTAGCCCCTATTCATCCCCAATTGTGCTGTTAAAGAAAAAGGATGGCTCCTTAAAAATGTGTGTAGATTATCGCCATTTAAATGCAAAGACTCTGAAGGATGCGTTGCCTCTTCCCAGAATTGAGGAGTATCTGGATGCACTGACTGGGGCAAAATGGTTCTCCACATTAGACTTAGCAAGTGGTTATAATCAAGTGTAGTCATCAGTAAGGACCATCAAAGTGTGGCCTGTGGGGGCAGATTTCACACTCCAGGAAAGGTTTCTACACACAGACTGGAGTACATTTGCTTCTCAGGCCACCAGTGGCTCTCACATGGACATTGACTGCTACACCTCCTCTGTATTGGATTACATCAATATCACCATAGACAGTGTCACAACTCAGAAGCAGATCACCACATACCCAAATCAGAAGCCATGGATGAACAAGGAGGTGCGGCTCCTGTTGAAGGCACGCAATACTGCCTTCAGATCAGGTGATGCACAAGCCTACAGCACATCCAGAGCTAACCTGAAGAGGGGCATCAAAGAGGCCAAGCACTGCTACAAGCTAAAGATAGAGGGGCACTTTTCCAACTCAGACCCTCGACGCATGTGGCAGGGCATCCAGGCCATCAGTGACTACAAACCCACCCACTCCACCCCCGCAGCCACTGATGTCCTCTTCCTGAATGAGCTTAATGACTTTTATGCTCACTCTGAGAGAGACAATAGAGAAACTCCATCATCAAGTTTGCAGACGACACTACAGTGATTGGTCTCATCAGCAACAATGAGACTGCCTACAGGGAGGAGATCCAGCACCTAGCCACATGGTGCAATGACAATAACCTGCTCCTTAACACCTCCAAGACAAAGGAGCTCATTGTGGACTTTAGGAAAGAGTCAAGAGGCACACATGACACCATCCACATCAATAGGATGGCTGTTGAGCGTGTCTCCAGTTTCAAGTTCCTGGGGATCCACATCTCGGAAGACCTGTCCTGCCCTACCAACACCTCCAGCCTGGTCAAGAAGGCTCACCAGCGCCTCTTCTTCCTGAGGACACTAAAGAAGAATCAACTTTCCATGGATATCCTGGTGAACCTCTATCGCTGCGCAATAGAAAGCATCCTAACCAACTGTGTCACAGTCTGGCATGGGAGCTGCTCTGTTGCAGTGCGCAAGGCACTGCAGCGGGTGGTGAAAACCGCCCAGCGCATCACAGGGACTCCACTTCCAGCCATGGAGGACATCCAGAGGAAACGCTGTCTGTGTCGAGCTCGCAGCATTCTTAAGGAATCCTCTCATCCCGCCAACAGACTGTTTTCTCTCCTACCCTCCGGCAGGCATTTCAGGTGCCTCCGGACCAGGACCAGCAGACTGAAGAACAGCTTTTTTCCCAGAGCTGTCTCTTTATTGAACTCTGCTTCTCGCTGATCCCACTGCCCCCATATACTGCTACACGCTCCTCTCCCCCCTCACTGCACACTGGCTTCACTTTGTATTTGCACAAATGTTATGTATAGACAGTCCAGTAATGTTCATTTGCACTGCCAACTGTTCATTTACAGTACCGACTGTTTACATATGCATCTTGCACTCCTACACTTTAACTGAAATATGCTATAACTTCCATTGCACTGATACTTAGATAGCTTCTGTCCATAATTTATTTGCACTACTGCATTCATTGCACTGCTGCTCACCATAGCCTAATTTATCATTGTATACATCCTCCTGTAAATTTCTGTTTATAGTAATAGCCATCTGTATAGTATGTTCATAGTACATATCCATCTGTAAATTTCTGTTTATAGTAATATACATCTGTATATTATGTTCATAGTACATATCATCTGTAAATCCCTGTTTTTAGTAAAAGTCATCTGTATATTATGTTCATAGTACATATCCATCTGTAAATTACTTCTATAATATTGATTTATTTATGTAACTTATGCAACCGCTGTATATCCTGCACTTGCTGCTATTGCACTTCTGGTTAGACCTAAACTGCATTTCGTTGCCTTGTTCATGTGTAATGACAATAAAGTTGAATCTAATCTAATCTAAATGTAGACCTGTGGCTTTTGCAAGTGTAACGCCCTATGGCCAGCGCCTCAGGTCGCCACCTGAGGGCGCCTCCTTGTTTAGTGTTTCTGCCTTGTTTTTGTCATGGACTTCAAATCCCATCATGCCTTGTGTCTCGTCATTGTCAACCTGTTTCAGCTGTGCCTCATTTCCTATTTGTCCCTTCATCTGTGTATTTATAGCCATGTGTTTCAGTTGTCTGTGGTCGGTCGATGTTTATGTTATGGTGTTCCTGTTTCTCGTCTTTGGTGTTGATGGCCGCCAGTCCAGAGTTCACGCTTCACAAGATGGCCTCCAGTTCGGAGTCCGCTGCCCGCAAGATGGCTAGTTCCTGTTTCAGGTGTCTTATGTCGTGTTTGGAGGACACTCCTCTAGCGTCTGTGCGGTCGGCTGGCTTTCCCAGGGTCCCAAGTCCGGTTGTCCCTGTGGCGCTGTTCCTGAAGGCAGGTCTGCCAATCGTGGCGGCAGCCTTATGGTGTGTCTGGGCTGTGCACTGCTCTGTTGCTCTCGAGGATGCTTCAGAGCTCCCTGCCAATGTCAAGATGGCCGACTCTCCTGATCCTGAGGCCAAGATGGCCGCCTCACCTGAGCCCGATGCCAAGATGGCCGCCTCACCTGAGCCCGATGTCAAGATGGCCGACTCTCCTGATCCTGATTCCGAGGCCAAGATGGCCGCCTCACCTGATCCCGAAGTCAAGATGGCCGACTCACCTGATCTCGAGTCAAGCCAGGCCTCCAGGCCTGTCCCTGTGTCTAGCCAGTCGTCATGGGCGCCAAGCCAGCGTCTCCAGTCGTCATGGGCGCCAAGCCAGCGCCTGTGTCTAGCCATAAAACAAGTGGGTAAAAAAGTTTCACTTTAATTTATGACCTGCATATGTTATACTTAAAGTGATAGTTTACCCAAAAATTTAAATTCTGTCATGAATTACTCACTCTCGAGTTGTTCCAAATCTATATAAATATCTTTGTTTGGTTAAATGCAGAGAAAGATATTTGAAAGAATGCTTGTGACCAAACAGTAGGTGGACCCCATTGACTACCATAGTAGGAAAAATAACAATGGTAGACACAGGAGCCCCCGAACATTTTGCTGTCCTACATTCTTCAAAATATCTAATTTTGGCCGGAGCCGATGGTGTAGTGGACAGTAATCCGGCATATAGCGCGGTTGCGCTCCAAGCGACCCGGGTTCGAGTCTCGACTCGAGGTCCTTTCCCCCCCACCCCTCTCCCTCTATCCCACCTCATTTCCTGTCCTCTCCTTCACTACTTAAAAATAAAGGCATAAAAAGGCCAAAAAATAAATAAATCTTAAAATATCTCATTTTGTGTTGAACAGAACAAAATAAATTATAAGTCATTTTTCCTACTATGGTAGTCAATGGGGGCCACCTACTGTTTGGTCACAAGTAAGCTTTCAAATATATTTTGAAATGTAAACAGATTTGGAGCAACTCAAAGGTGACTAAATGATGACAGAATTTTTATTTTTGAGTAAACTATCTCTTTAAAGGGATAGTTCACCCAAAAATTCTAATTTGCTGTTTATGTACACATCCCCAGGCCATCCGTGACGTAGGTGACATTTTGACTTAAGTAGGGCAATAAAGAAGTTTTTTAGGTAAATCCGCTGCCCTCTGAGCTTCATATAATGAGAGTCCGGCTGATACGGACAAGGTCAGCACACTCTCCGTCTCCATAGCGGATGTAACCCGATCTTTCCGACGGGTGAACATTCGCAAAGCTGCGGGACTGGACGGCATCCCAGGCCGTGTACTAAGAACGTGTGCTGACCAGTTAGCTGGAGTTTTCATGGACATCTTAAATCTCTCCTTCTCGCTCTCTGTGGTCCCCTCATGCTTCAAAAGTCCACCATTGTGCCCATCCCAAAACAGGCTAAAATCACATGCTTGAATGACTGGCGCCCTGTAGCTTTAACACCCAACTTCAGCAAGTGTTTTGAGAAGCTTATCAGAGACTACATCTGCTCTGTGCTGCCTGCCTCATTAGACCCTCTACAGTTTGCATATCGCAGCAACTGCTCCACCGATGATGCCATCGCTTTCACCCTACACACTGCTCTCTCCCACCTTGACAACAAGAACGCATATGTGAGAATGCTGTTTGTAGACTACAACTCAGCATTCAATACCATAGTGCTGACCAAACTTGTTCTGAAGCTCCAGGCTCTAGGTTTAGACAGATCCCTGTGTGACTGGATTCTGGACTTCCTGTCAGACAGACATCAAGTTGTCAGAATGGGAAACAATACTTCCTCCCCACTGACTCTCAACACCGGAGCGCCCCAAGGTTGCGTTCTAAGTCCACTTCTTTACTCTCTGTACACACACGACTGCATAGCCACACACAGCTCCAACACCATCGTGAAATTTGCAGATGACACAACAGTGATAGGCCTGATCACCAACAACAACGAGTCGGCCTACAAAGAGGAGGTGTGCAGTCTGACACACTGGTGTAAGGAGAACCATCTCCTACTTAACATTAATAAAACCAAGGAACTGGTGATAGATATCAGGAGACAGGACAAGGAACACAGCCCCATCACCATCGACGGGACACTCGTGGAGCGGGTAAACAGCTTCAAGTTCCTTGGGGTAAACATCACTGAGGACCTCACATGGACTGTTCACACTGATGCAGTGCTGAAGAAGGCACACCAGCGCCTCTTTTTTCTCAGGCGCCTGAGGAAGTTTGGGATGAGCCCCAAAATCCTCACAACCTTTTACACCTGCACAGTAGAGAGCATTCTAACTGGCTGCATCACCGCTTGGTATGGAAACAGCACTGCCGGCAATTGCAAAGCACTGCAGAGAGTTGTGCGAACTGCCCGTCATGTGGTGGGAGACGCTCTTCCCTCTCTTCAGGACATCTACACCAGGCGGTGTGTGAGGAAAGTCAGGAAGATCATCAGTGATTCCAGCCACCCGAATCATGGGCTGCTCTCCTTGCTGCCTTCGGACAGACGATACCAGAGCATCCGGTCCCACACAAGCCGACTGAAGAACAGCATTTACCCTCAGACTATTAGACTGCTCAACACTTAAAACTCAACACTTAAACTCACACACTCCACACACTCACTCTTCACCATACCATACACCACAGTATCATGGAATAATGCAATAACCATCCATTAACAATCTGCACTATGTGCTGAACACATACACTCCGTGTGCATACCTTTATATTCTGTTATTTTTTACAGACACCGACCAATGTGTATATCTTGTGTATATATATATATAATGTGCATATGTGTAAATGTATATTGTCTTTTTTGTGCAGTCCATCTGTTATAATTTGCACTGCTTGCCTGCACTACATACTGTCACTACTTTAAAAGGTTGTTTAGTCATACAGTTGTTTGTCACACAGTTGTTTGTCTGTCCAACTGCATTCTGCTTTGTATGGAGCATGCACCCAAGACTTTCACTCACCACTCGTGGTGATTTGATTTGAACTAGGCTACTAGATAATAAATAATTATTTTTTACAAACGGAAATACAGCACAACCATTACCAATGAACTACCAATAAAGTTACTTTATTTACCGATTGTAAAGAAGGAATTTATTATTATTGTATCATGCAGCACAAAGTTCAGTCTAAGTAACGAACTATGTGCATTTACAAAGTGTTAATTCATTTCTTTTTTTGCTTTGATGTTGATGCTTATTTGACTGTGTTCCCTAAACCTGACTTTGTAAAGTGACCTTGGGTGTTGTAAAGGCGCTATATAGCCTAAATATTTTTTTTAATTATTTATATGCCCAAACATTCAGTAAGTGACAAATGTTTGGAAACGGTGTACAGTACACATTAATTTGCGAGACATCTGTGGTTGCGTGCTACTTCTCTTTACCGGGCTCACAGCGCAGAAGACGCAGAGAGACGCGATCCTGCACTGGGTCATAACCGGACCTCGCGCTCCTATGCACCAAGATTTTTGGTACCCAACCCTAAAAATGTCACACGAATCGCTTGCTATTTTCCTCAATTGTAAGTTGCTTTGGATAAAAGCATCTGCCAAATGAATAAATGTAAATGTGTTCCAGTACAAGCAGTGTAACTGGTTTCTCCTTTTAATATATCTTTAAATTAATTGCTGGGGTACCAGACAGTTTCCTGTCAATTATAAGGGGAAAGGGCACAAAGGTCTTGTGTACGATGCTATATTATTTCCTCACAAAACCCCAAACTTGATGAGAGAATATATCCACTCTTAATATAACAAAAACAAAGCACAAAACCACATTCATATTAGATCACATAGTATTTTGAAGTTCAATTGCATCATTCATCAATGTCCAAAACATCCCACAATATTCATGAATGTCCATCATCACATATCATATACATCAGTTCAGTTTAACAGGATCATTATTAATAATTCATCAGCAATTTCATTAAACCCCAATTCTAGAAGTATTAAGATAGTCAACAGATGGTCATTCATTAGTTCTTGTTACTCACGGCTACTTTTAAGTTCTTGCAAGGCCATCAAATGGAAAGCTTCGGCAACTTAGCGTTTGTATATGTCTTCCAATTAAAGGATTCCAATCCAGGGAGTAAGGAATCACACTCATTTTTACTGTTCTTCACTCCACAACTCAACATCGATCCATTTAGCACAGAAATTGATGAGTTTCGTGTCGATCCTGAAATTTACCATTGCCCTCTTTGGCAACTCAATGTCAGTCCATTTAGCTCAAAAGTGAAAGTGTTTCTTGGAAGCACACACATCCATAAAACGACATTGCTACGGACTTTATCTGCGAGTAAAACAAAAGTGCTGTGACAAACTCAGCTTCACACACACACTCATCTCATACGGCCGACGGCCGCCATTTTATGCGGCATCATATTAATTTGACAATGAATACAGGTTTAATAACCTGAGGATGATAAACATTTTAATCATGAAAAAGGACATTTTCAATAATGGATCAATGCCAAGCTTTAGGTTAGACTTACATTCTGAGAAGCTTGCGTCCATAGGGAGAACACAGGGTGGTTCAAACATGTTGACCATTCAGGACAAGAGTGATAATCCAAGCCTTGGAACAGAGAGAACTTTACTATTCATAGATAACACCTAGGAGCACCAATGTATTTAACATCATGCCTGTATCTAAACCAGAATAGTATATATAATTACATATATAAAGCATTGATTTTGGTACCTAAGTCTCTCTCTGGCTGTCCACACCAGATAAGGTCATTGAACAAGTATCCCACCAGTGTGTTTTCCAAGGTCCAGAAGCTCTGTGTGACAGCTACATAATTCTGAATGATGTCTCTCGTCTTACTCCAAAAGAGCAACTTAAAAAAAACAAGATTTTTTACATTAATTTTCTTATTAATTCATTGTATTATGATGAAAACATTATTGGATTATGACACTAAAAACTTCTAGCTGTTATTGTGATTTCAAAAGTTACAAAAAAGATACTGCTTAGTTTTTGTCATTCAAACAAGTTAAAATATTAGGATTTCAGAAGCTTGACAACACTATAAATAAATATAACTTCAAATTGTTCTTTCAACAAAGGTAATAAAGTAACTCAAACAAAGATTTTTTAGTAGAAGTACAAAAACATAATATTTTGAGTATAGTGAACAAAATTAGCCTGAATGTGGTATTAACACAGATTATTTAGTTTACTGTACTTAGATATTGAAGTAATTTTCCAAAGTGCGTCAAGAAGTTTGACCAACTTGCATTCTAGTGTTTGAAAGTTTCCAGCATGCATTGCATCATTTTCAAATAGGTGGTAAAATTATTTAAATAACTGCTGTTTTAGTGTTTGCTGGCTATATTTTTGTTGTTGTCATTGTAAGTTACCTGTAATATTTAAAGTTCCTTTTTTACTTTATAATGTTTAATGATGTTACCATGATTGAGGTTTGTTACCATGATTGAGGTTTGTGTGAAGTGATATGTGGTCAAGTATGGTGTTCCATAATCAGAATTTTTGCTCTGCATTTAACCCATCCAAGTGCACACACACAGTAGTGAACACTGTTGTGGTTTTCTTTTTGTCATTTTTAAATGGAGGCACTCGAGTCGGGTTTCGATTCTATAAGATAGACTTTTATTGATTAAACCAATAGAAAGCCAAGCCCCCCCATATGCAAGGCCGGGCCCTCCCACAGAGAACCGCAAAGGACAGGGACCTGCATATAAAGAACTGTCTTGGCCTACTAGGGGCAAGCCTTTCATAGATGAAATGTTTGGGGGTGGGCACACATGTCCGATGGAATGCTTAGGGGTGGGGGTTCTTGGAACAAAGACATGTAGTCACATGTATAATTGAATTATAATGGTGGCTTAGATTGTATGTGATTATTTTATATTTAACCTAAATAAATCTTCTTCAACACACACAGCGTAAACAAGTGGGAACTAAACATCAGCTGCCTAATCAGCAAAGCTCACCAGAGGTTGTACTTCCTTCAGCAGCTAAAGAAGTTCAACCTCCCACAGTCAATGATGGTGCACTTCTACACCTCCATCATTGAATCTATACTCACCAACTCCATCACCAACTGGTACGCTGCTGCCACTGCCAAGGACAAAAGCAGACTGCAGCGTATTATCCACTCTGCTGAAAAGGTGATCGGCTGCAATTTGCCATCTCTTCTAGACCTGTATACCTCCAGGACTCTGAAACGGGCAGTTAAGATTGTAGCTGATCCCTCTCACCCTGGTCACAAACCTTTTGAATCGCTCCCCTCCGGCAAGAGGCTGAGGTCCATCAGGACCAGAACCTCACGCCACAAAAACAGTTTCTTCCCATCTGCAACTGGACTCATAAACAATTCACACACCTTGACCATGTCCAAGTGATTCCTTAAATTCACTGCTGCACACCCTGCCCAATTTGCACAACATGGCTACATGCCTTCCCTTGATATAGTTTAAGTTTAATTTTTATGTTGTATATATATATTTATATATTTTCCTGTCTTCTTAAGTCTTTATTCTTTTTAAATGTATGCACCAGCCTACCAAGGCAAATTCCTCGTTCCCCAAAGTGGTCTTTTGGGTAGTGTGTAAATCTGTTAAGTAGAGTGTGTCACGGTGCAGGTGAAGGCAGGTGAGGACGCCACAAGGGATGTAGAGAAGGCGATATTTATTGACAACACGGGCACAAAAGGGTAGTCCAAACACAGGTGAACAGGTAAGTGATCCAAACACAGGTATACAGGTAAGTGATCCAAACACAGGTATACAGATAACTAATTCACACACAGGCAAACGAGAACGTAGTCAAGAGACACAGGTAAACGGGCAGGTGATCAACAGACAGATAAACGGGCAAGTAATACAAAAGCAGGTAACAAGTATGTAATCCAACACAAGTATAAATAACATACGACGTAGTACTTCCAACAGGACTACACGGACATCAAAATAACAACTAGACCAGACACGGAACGGAACTCAAATTCAACTTAAATACCAGACAGCAAACACAGAACAGGTGCAAACAAATCAAACACAGGTGCAGAGTCCAATCAAGATGGCCGGGTGCAAGTGCGGTGCATGATGGGTAGTGTAGTCCTTCAGAATTCGGGTGACAGTGAACGGGTGAAACGGGGAGTGGATGTCGACGTGGGAGGTGTGGCCGGCGTAGAGGCGGGAGTTGTTACACAAACAAATAACTGCACAAAAACCTTTTAACTTACATATGTTAATATTTGCATAAACATATAAAATATAAACATATAACATATAAAAAAAATTTAACTTGATTGTCTGCATTCTATTTATTTTAATTAACTTTAAGTAACTTTATTTAATTCTATTTTTTATTAATCTATTCAAATGTAGTTTATTCAGCTTTTCCTATGTAAAACACCTATGTAAGACAATATCAAAATAGTTTCCTTGAAAGCCATTCAGTAACTTTCGAAAACTGAATAGGTCGAAGGTATTTCTCTATATGTTTTTCCTGTACGAAAGCAAGGTTTTCCTTATTTTCCACACTAAGCTCTTGCAACCCATTCAGCAGTGAAGTCAGAGTTTCGTCAGAAAGGCCCGGTAAGAATGGCAACACGAAATCTTTCACCATTGCACCATCCATGTTCTAAAAAGAGAGTTTGGCCAGACATGAAAACAATTCTATTTGTCAATTTACTATGGTTTTATACACTACGTTTGAGTTTTGTTACTGGACTTCACTTTACAGTCACACTGTCTATGGTGATATAATGCATTTTTACATCTTCCCTTGCGAACACTGACCCATCTTTGACCCGACAATTTTGATCCAACTGCAGGGCTCAACGCTAAGGACTTTTTTTACTGTTCACTCAACTGGCCCAAGGATTCATTCACCCCTTGCACTATATACTGGGGATAACACACAAACTATTTAGAGCTATAGTCACGAATAAAATAAAACCAAAAGTTTCTCAAGCAGTGTATGAATCTATGAACTAAGACATTTAGGAAACAAATAACACTTTAGAAACAATATATGGATATACAGTAATCAACATTTGAAGTGGTTCATCAAAGTTCTCCTAAGACAAGAACAATGCAAGTTTTTGTCTTAGGACAACTTTGATTAACTTTTTTTGATCCACTTCAAATGTTGACTACTGTAGTTGGATTTACGGCAGGCAAGGATGATAGTCATGTATTTTATAACCACAACTAAAATCTGCAACTCCAGATTTCTAAACTGACTGTGTGATAAAATGACTAAGCCTTGACAATCAACCTTTTTGATCAACCCTTTCTTGGCATCACTGTGATGAGACTAGATAGAGAACATGAAAAAGGTACAAAAGGACACCCTGTGGGCTCAGAAGCAGGACTAGTGCCATTGTTTAAAAACATTATTATAAAGCACACCCATCAAGTTCACATCATGGGTATGCATTTTTCTCTTTACATCGATTCCAGCTACATCTTGTCATGGTTCTGCCCGTCTCGTCTAGTAAATTCCTAGAGCCTTGTGGGCAGGGCCATGACAGTACCATGGCCCTGTGTTTGTTATTCGTGGAAGCTCGTGGCCTGGGCGGGGATCACCTACGTCACAAGCTCTCCGGTCTTGCGTCATGACCACGGCCCCCGGATACTTCCGCAATCCTGTCCTCCTTGTTTATGCCTTGTATTCTTGATCTAGTGGGCAGGATTGCGTAAGTATCTCGTCTTTGTGTGTATGTTCTTTGTGGTTACACACGGCTCGTGCTGGTTCGCCATTGCCGCGTGTTTCCGTGTCGCGCGTCTAAGCCCCGCCCCTTTGTTCTCCGGTAATCTCTTCCGCAAATGTTTCTGATGATTCACACCTGTCCCCGTGTAATTATCCCTTGTTTGTCTCCCTATTTAAAGCCCTCGTGTTAATTGTCCTGTGATCGTTCGTTTTGTAAATCTGTGTATACTTTGTGACATTCGTTTGTAGTCTTGTCTTGTATCCTGGAATATATCCCCCTGCTCATACTGTTTGTCAAGTTTTTGGTTCATGTTTTGCCCCCTTGTGGGTAGTATTTTATTTGCAGTTTTTCCTAGTGTTTTTCAGTTATAGTTATTTGTCTTGTTTCCCCATCGTGGGCCTTTATTTTGATTTCTGTTAAAATAAAAGTCTTTTGTTAAGCGCCGCTGTCCTGCATCTGGGTTCTCTGGAAAAACCATGACACATCTGTCACATGCCAAACTGTCAAAACTGTTTTAACTGTAAACTGTCTCTGGAAAGGAGTGATGGAGAGCAATTAGTGATATGTCATACACTTTGTATAAGGGAAGAGGATAATAGTCCAGCAAATCCTCTTGCTAAATGCAAACATAATCTTTTTGGGCTACTCCTAATTCACAATAGACATCTATGTTGCTTAGCTTCACAAAAGTATGTTTCTGAGTCACAAACTGCACAGACCCATTAAAGAGTAAATAGCTTGTGATTTTTAAGTGCCTACTTTAGTTTGTGGAGTGTCTGACAGGTTTGTACATACATGGTGTATAAACTAGGGCTGGGAAATAATTAATCGCGATTAATCGCATCCAGAATAAAGGTTTGTGTTTACATAATAGATGTCTGTGTACTGTGCATATTAATTTTGCATTTATAAACACAAACACATACATGTAGGCCTATATAATATTTAGGAAATATTTAGATGTATTTATTTGTATTTACCAATAATTAAAATTATATTGAAATATTTATTAACTTTAAGATTTTATATTTTTCTTAAATATATGCATGTATTTGTATGTTTTTATGAATACAAAATTAATATGCACAGTACACAGACATATATGTAAACACAAACTTTTATTCTGGATGCGATTAATCGCGATTAATCATTTCCCAGCCCTAGTTAAAAACACTATTATTTCGAAGAAATAAGCCGATTTTATTACCTTAACTCTTGACTGACTATCAAATGATTCGTTCCGCGATTCATCTGCCTAATCCCTGACTGTCCGCTAGCGTAATCTGATATGATTGTTCAGATGATCTAGTCTGCTGTGATTGGTTTAGTGCATGTGTTCAAGTTTTCGCGGGCAGGCGGGAACTTTTTCTAGAGACGTAGATACACGGAGGTTAAAGACTTGGACGGGTCACAACTCGTTTGCGTGATTCAGAGTCAACTCATTTTTACAAGCTAATAACTTTGTTATTCGTTCACCTTCGGATTTACAACTTTGGCAGACTGCTTACTTTCAAACGCGGCAATAACACAATGCATGAAATGTAATGTTTATGATCTCGTGGAATGTACTTTTTAAGAGCAATAATGAGCTGAATCTTTCTAGCAGAAAGTTTGCCATCAGTACACTCAAGCAAGACACACATCCTCTTTCGGTATACTGAGCCTTTCACTATGATTTATTGCAAGCTACTGCAGACTGTGACTCAAAATTTTGGCCAGCTATTGAATCCCCGATCCTGTCGTTATAATAACTCAACATAAAACTCTGTACCCTTTTCAACATGCACAGCAGAAGAAAAGAGATATAGTTGGTGTCTTTCTGCAAGAGTTTTGCAAAGATTCTTAAAGTTGTGTAATTTCCTGGCACACTGCTTGAAGAATGTGTGTTTGCTTTCGAACCGTAATGTCCACAGGCGAAAAAGTGGGCCAAAGTGAAGAATAAGCTGTGGGTAATGGCACAAAAAGTGATGCTTTGGTTTCAATGGACTTGCAGGAAAAAGCCTTTGATGACTGAAGACATATTCTTCAATGAGGACATTCAGATATGCCACTTGGCCTGTTGTAATAGCTGGTTCACATACAAGCTCCACAATCTCTCTTAGCTGCAGAATGAGTTGCCATACTTCATTTTCAGATGGATCTTTAATTCTGTCACCCACAAAAAGAGGTAGCAACCTCAAAAAGAACCAGTTCTGAATTGCATGTCCACTTAGGAGACATGTCTGCTGGTTTGCTGCTGGCATCATTTCCTTGATATTGAAATTGGTTGCTTCTCCTGAACCAAGTGACCAACAAACAAGGCAAGGTCATAGGACACAACACCCTCAAACAAATCATGCCCCAGACATGGAGGAAGCCCTGGCTGGCAAACATGAAAATAATTAAGCTGGTTAAATGGAGAATTCCTCTTGATGCCACATGCCGAATCACGAAAATGACTTTGATAAGATTTTGCAGTTCTTGGAGTCCCACAAGTGTATGGTTCATTCAAAAACGCATTTCTGTCAATCTCACAGTAGCTGCAGAAATGGCTTGTCCAACTGAAGTTTTCTACAAAAACCCCAATGCAATGTGATCCAAGGCTGTCTCCTGAAATGGCTACTAAAGCTCCTTTTACAACCCTGCCATCACTTGTCAAAATACCTCTCTCCACTAGAAGTTTGAGATCACTGACCAGTGGTTCAAGAACTTTGTTTATGCCAAAGTATTTAAAATCTTTCTCTCTACATAGGAGGACAAGTTCTATGTGATCTGTTGTGAGGCAAAATGTCTGTCAGAGTCATGTTAACAGCTAAAACACATTACACATTTTGTCAAATGTGTAATGTGTATTTATTTTTATTTTTACTTACTTTTTTGTTACCTGTACCTTGTCACTTTTTTTTAACATGTATGTGCACTGGAAGCCTCTGACACTAAGACAAATTCCTTGTGTGTGTAAGCACACTTGGCAATAAAGCTCTTTCTGATTCTGATAAAATCTTGTGTGTTTTTTTCCCTGAACCAAGGGGGTTCACAACCTCAAAGGCATCTTGATATAGGATCAAACCAACAGAGGAAGGTTCTTTTTTCAACAGCTCATTCCTCTCACATCCTGAATGACTTACTTTTGAACAGTGTGGACAATGTCTCAAGAACAGGAACATACTGGGCAAAGCACTCCATACTATTTTCATCTGTGCCCACAAAAAGGCACAAGACTCAACATAGTTGAAATAAAAGCTCATTCTTTTTTTGTCTGTGCTCAAAATGTCTCTATTGCACATCTTAAGAAGATCTGCCCTATTAATTTCATCAATGATGTTGTCTATAGTGGCATCTTGGATTCCAAGTTCTTTCAGTTTCTACAACTTCCCTTGTAATTTAAGATACAGAAGGGCAAGTTTTGTAAATAGAGAGTTTCCTCCACAGCAAATCTCCCCTCTGGCACATTATCATCCACAACAGAAGTATCAGAACATGGCTGATTATGCAGACTACTAGGCTCAGCAGAACTGTACACACCTAACAAGGCGTGATCTACACCTTTATATTTTCTTGAAAAATGTGAGGCCAAAGTTGATGCAACTGTAAAGCTGCAATCACAACCTCTCATTGGGCATTTGATTTCCAAACCTTCCTGAAGTGTCACTTCTAATGCTTAATGATGGAGGTGTCACATGTAACTGTATAAAACTGAACCACACATTTTATGGGAGATTCAAAGCCTTTTATGCTTTCTATACATGAGATTTCAAAACATTTGCTTTGTGATATTTCTGAGTGCATTCAGGCACACCGCAATGGTACTTATAGTTAGGAACGTTGCTATGCAGTTTTGCATGCAAAATAAACTCCACAACAGTCTGAGACACATGCTCACACAAACAGAATTTACAGATGAACATTGTTCTATTTTGTTGAAAAATAAATATCAGGCAAATAAACAGGGTTTTAAAACTTACAATGCTGTGATTTTTCAGATATAACTAGCAGTCTGACCTAATAGCCCCAAGTAAACATATTATCACACACACAAGAATTACTAAACAATACTGAACCACATGAAACTCTATGAGGGAGTAGCGCTCCCTCTATGAGGGAGTAGCGCTCCCTCTATGAGGGAGTAGCGCTCCCTCTATGAGGGAGTAGCGCTCCCCATTGTTCCCTTACGGAGCCGGGCGGCTATCTCGCTTTCAGAGAAACAAGGCCACCGCCTGTGACGGCCAATGGTAATAATCCCCTCACCTAGGTTAGCTGAGTCCTTACCCCTTCACTGAAAGGTTGCGATTCGCGAAAGCTTCACCTGTGACACGCTTTGGCCAGTCAGTGTTGCTCCGCTGGCAGTCATTACACGGCCAAGTGCTGTGGGGCGTTTCGTATAGGGACCCCATCTGTCGACACAATGTCGAGTGACTGACTGAAAAGGCCACAAAGCTTGGCCGACCCGCTGCAGTGATCGGGAGTAGCCTCTCGGTTCCTCAGCACAAAAAGATGAATGAATGTGCACGACGTCCTCCTTTTATACCTGGATGTCCGGGGCAGGGACTGGCATCTGGCTTTTTAAATTCCTCTCAGAAATCAAATCCTGTCTGAATGCAAATGTCTGTGATTGCTGACAATATCTTTTCAAAACGCATTTCTTTACGTGTTTTGGCCAATATGAACTGCTGTAAGCTCTTACTAACGTGCATACTGTATATACTTCCTGCATCCCTGTCATTCCTATTGAATAGACATGGATGCTTTCGCAATTCTGCGAAATACAAAAATCTCATAAACTCGTAAACTGGCAAATATAATATCAGTTTACTGATCAGTCAGCAACTCCAACTAATTATTTGTCCACTTAGTAACAGAATTGTAATGTTAAGTAATGTAAATATGAAATGATAGATGGATGTGGACTACTAAACAAGCTTTACACAGGTGCATTATCATAATTATACAAGAACTTTGTATCAGCTGTAAATAAATTTCGACCTAATTTATCAAAATAATGAGAAACATTGTCATAATAACTACCTCATATTAATGAGAAAATAAGGTGTAATAAAGATCTAACCTGTGCATGCACAATGTGTCCAGGACACCACATACTGGACTGGACATATGTCTGTAGAATTGGTAGGTTTCAGTAATTGGTTTTATTAATGATATCCTAGAACTGCCTTTGTCAATGCACAAATGAAATACTTTATGATATGAAAGTGACCTATTTGTTAGATATGGTGACTATGGTGGGTTTTCTAAGATGTGTTAGTGTGTTTATTCACTATTTTATTTACTATTTTTAAGTCACTATTTTATTTACTATTCTTAAGTCATATCATTATAATATTCATATTCACTGATAATTCACCGATATAACAGTCACTTTGTGTGCACATTTGTTATAGGCCACATATAGGCCTCAAGAAGAATATGAGAAACACAGAAATACACGGACACCATGCACAGCACATGGGAAGTTCCCATGTTTAGAGCACAAGCACCTGGCAAGCACATTAAATCACTATGACACATACACCAACACACACACACCAGAAGGCACTGGGATAAGCGTATAGTTTCTGACCATTGATGTAAACCTTGCCCTAAAGGCGTATGGGAATCATCAGAGAAAGAGTATAATTCATATATTTTTAGCAACTTTTTGAAAGCACCTGCCACCATTATATTCCAGAATAGAGTGAGTAAGATTTAATGGAGGTGGGCGTTAAGGGGACGAACTAATGAAAAAAGGTTACATCATGCTAAATGTGATTGGCGAAAGGTTACATCATGTGAATATGATTGGAGGATAATGTAAGAACGCCCTGAAAGTGTGTCTAAAAAGTGTGGCAAAAGCACTGTAACTTTGGAAGTGTTGAGTATTCTACTCAGCACATCTCACTTTGTTGGCTTGAGCAAATAAAGTTTGACTTCTTGAAATCTGGAACCCTGGTCTTCGAGACTTCTTTCTTTATGTTGGGAGAACGATTTACCACAACATGACCCATACCCAAAATGTGACCACTGAATTTAACCCATCCAGTGAATAGTGAACACACACACTTCAAGTCGTGAGCACACATACACCTGGAGCAGTGGGCAGCTATCACTGCAGCGCCCAGGGAGCAAACGGGGGTAAGGTGCCTTGATCAAGGGCATGTCAGTTGTTACCTGCCGGTACTAAGAATCGAACCGGCAAACTTCTGGTTACGAGTCCAACTCTCTAACCATTAGGCCACAACTGCCCCCTTGATATTTCTAATCTATAAAATTTCTAATAATTTCTAGTGTGAAACTGCTCTTAATCACACAATACAACACAGCAATTAAAGTTTCTTACCACAAGGGAAAACATATAGCCTAAATTAATCACTCTCAACTGCAGCCACTCGTCTCCTCTATTGAGTTCCCAGTAGTTCCCGTTTCTTTTATTAACTCTTTTAACTGATGTTTAAATCCTAAATGTGGCCTTACTACAAAACAACTAAGCACAGATTATCACGATTATACCAAGTTTTAAACCATGCTTGTGAATATAAAGTGTTATCATTACATCTCAGCTGCCCCCATTGTGTGCTGTTCCAAATTCAGTCTCCCAATAAAAAACTCACAAATGAACAGGCCATTCCTAAATAGTATTTAAATGAAAAACATTACTGCAGTTTTTAGGATTCTTGTTTTGTCTATAACAACTGGCATGTAAATCAGCACTGATATGGCTAGTACATTGGTAACAAAACGAACAATCCATTTTTCTCTGACATGGGGATCATCTGGAAGCCTGTACAATGACATTTGTTATCCACAGCCAGAAGAGCACTGTGACATTGCAATCGTTGCAATTGCAATTGCTTACATTTACATTTATTCATTTGGCAGACGCTTTTATCCAAAGAAAAAAGCAAGCAATTCGTCTAGGTAAAGCAATTTTCACGATAAGTGCCAGTAATACAATGTTTCAGATACAATGTTAAGATGGTATAAACAAGTATACAGAACATTAGAAAAGGAAAAGAAAAGTAGAGTTTTTTTTTTATTAGACAGTTAAGTGCTCATGAAAGAGGTCCCAGATGGCATGAAGTAATCGGCCCGAGCCCCTGCAGCCCTCCGGCGCAATCGGCTCAGAATCAGCATCGGCGTGTATGCTCCAGACTGGCTGCGGCCAGCATCCGGCTGCCGCACCGTCGTGTTTTGTTAGGACACATAGCACTGGCCCGCTTCTTGCTCAACGGAACTGACGTGGAACTGGCTGTAGAACCCGGGCCAGCTCCAGAAATGAGTCGGCATGTTTCATAGATTATATGGCTATAATTACGTGTTTAACTTTAAATTTACTTAACTCTCTTATTTGATATGATTATTTGTTAGCTGGACATTAATGTCGCGAATTTGTGAAGAAAGCAATAAATGCATAAACACATGAATAATTAAGGTAGTAAAGAAAATTAAGCTAGTACAGAGCATTCATTTATTTTTGTAATAGCAGTAAATCAATGTAGATGCAATAGGTGGTCATTTATACTTAAATATAATTTAAACGCGCTTTGCGCTATAACTTATTCACTCGTACAACAGTGAGAGAGAGTTCGAGCAGGAGGAGGATCGAGATGGAGGGGTCTTACTGTACTTGTGTTTATTTGTTTGTTTGTGTGGCCGTGCAGCGTGGACGCTAACAACAGTTGTTTTTCCAAGAAAAGAAATGTGAATATCGGACAATCTTGAGGATATAATTCTGGTAAGCATCATGTGCATTTATATTTCTAGTATTTTACGTACCATAAGTTGATAAATAGACTTGTAACGTTATTTACCGGTGCATGCAAGTTTTTAGCTAAAGTTATATTAACTTAGCTGCTAGCTACAGCTAACGTTAACTTATGAGCGTGACTTTCTTGCACAATACCTTAGGCTGAGAATACTTCTGTATGCATACCATCTAAATTATAGCGGCAGATATATGCAGTAATGTATTAGAATTTTTTTTATTTGTACCAAGTACATTTCCATATGCAGATAAACGGATGTTTGTTTGCCACTAGACGCGGTTTTCCAGTGTAGGGTTTTAAGATAACGTTAGTCAGATAAATACACTTTCAAACTGTTGTTGTAACGTTTGTTGTTTTTGTTCTGTTTATTCAACAGAAATGTGTAGGCTTATTTAAATTTTAAGTTAACATTAAGGTTAACTTGCATTGTTACATGGCAAATTTCAAACCTAACAATACAATGATGTGTTTTTTTAGCTGCTGGCTTCAGGGAATGGAAGTTTTACACCATTTACATTTGGGGTTTCAATCACGAGGGTACGTTTTTTTTGTCTTTAATTTCTCTTTAAATTTGTGTTTTCAGTTTTGGAATAATTTGTATATTTTCACTTAACAGTGTGGTGTAACCAGGGAAAGAGAACGTTAGTGACCAAATTTGACAGTAAGTTTGTTTTACTTCTAACAGTTTGGTAACAATTTCTTTTCTGATCAGTAATCACTCGAAAATGAGATGTGCTTTTCATCATTTATTAATTGCTTTTTGGATATTGTTTGTTGTTTACAGTAGCAGTATGGAAATGACTACACCACGAGCTTCACTGATAAAGAGGTGGAAAAATTATCACAGGATGGCTGGTTCCTGACAGGAATGGAGGAAGGAAGCAAAGTGCAAGAACTTATTTAAAACGACGTTTTCAAGTTAATTAAAATGTGTGTTTCAAAGTGTTTTTATATGTGCAATTTTATAAATAAAAATTTTTAATTTACATTTTTGCATTTGTGTTTCTATTTTTATATTAAGATTTGGTTATATATACTATTAAGAAGTACATATTAATATTATTAATTATAAATATGAACGGGGTATACCGTTCTTATAATCATATCAATATTGAATCGGGCCGGCTCCGGCGTGCTGCGCATATTACTGCCGGGCCGCTTCCTGCTTGATTACAGCAGCGTAGGCAAGGCACCGGCTGCTGCAGCCGGGCCGATTGATTCGGGCCGGATCCGGGCAGTGAGTACTTCATCCGGCACGATTACAGCAAATGAAGGCAGGCTGATGGGTAAGGCTCCGGCAGGCAGGAATGTAAACGGAACCGGCCCAACTGTTTTTTGCTAACTGGGGTGGGTCTTCAGCTGCTTTTTGAATTGTGAGATTGATCCAGCTGTCCTAATGGGAATAGGAAGATCATTCCACCAGCAGGGAACAGTGAATAAAAATGTCCATGAGATAGACCTCATGCCTCTCTGTGAAAGTACAATGAGGTGTTAATTGTTTACCAACCGCAGACTTCTGAAGGGAGTGAAGATCTTTAAGAGAGAGTTGGGGGGGGGCTGTGTTTGTGGCTGTTTTTCATTAGGCATTATTCATTCTACAAGACTGTTTGTTCTTTGACCTTTGCCAAAGCCTCACGTAGGCCTCAATTCGGCTACATGAAAGAGATAAATCATGACTCTGTACTAGGCACTAGCAATCTCACACTTTTGTTAGTAGAAGTAAATGCTTACATATTCTTACATTAGTTTGCAAAAGCATAAAAATAAATTTTCTCCACAGGGATGAAGTTGGCTGGAGGCTCAATCTCCATAAGGAGCCTCTCCTCCATTTAAGGGTCCTTAACTAGAATAGGCTCTGGGCTCATGGCAGGCCTTTGTTTCAGGTCTGCAGTGGTCTCTGGTTCTTGGTTTGTGAGGGGTGTGGTAACAGATGGGCTCTGTGGCCAGCATGCTATTATCAAAGTCTTTTGTGGCATTTATTTACTGTAAAAAAAACTTGACTTAACTTAAAATTTCAAGGCAACTTGCTGCACAGCTTTTTTGAGTTTACCCAACTTTTGCCCAAGCCTGAATTAACTGAGTAATGTCACATGACTATCAACTGAAAAAAAATAGTAGTACCAACTTACAATTTTTAAGCATTTTTAAGTTCACTCAACTATGGACTCAAAAGATTTTTTATATTACTTTAATATATAATTGTTCCCTTTCGAGGGAACTCGAGCTGTGTCGCCATAGCAACACTATGGGGAACGCCCCGCGTGACCGCATCTGAGCACGTGTGTAGAATCAACTCATAATAAGATAATGAGCGGGATGCCTTGTGGACCAAGAGTATAAGAGAGCATCCCAAACAAGCACAGACATCTTTTTGTGCCTCAGGAAGTGACTGCGTGTTTCGGTTTGTACGATCTGAGTATGAGCAAGCAATTTAAGTTGTGTGTTCCTCCCTGCCCGCGGACAAGGACACACATACTATGTGTAATTTGTTTGGGTGTGCAGCACGCACAGTCAGCTCTCGAGGGACTCGGCTGTGTGCATTGTGAGCGGCTTCCTGCTCGCACGCTGCGCTCTCGTCTGGCACTCTTTGAGAAGGGCGGCCCGGCTCGCGCCCCTCGCGGCTCTGGTCCCGCTTCTGCTGAGGCAGAGCGGCGGCTACACTCGTGGGGGTTCGCAGTTGGATTTTGCCCTCCTCCGCGGTTTCCGTTTTTTCTCTTCTGATGCGGGAGCAGTTCCTCCCGCTCAGGGGAGCGATCCGATGCACCGAATGTCTGACTCTGATGATGCGGACATGCTGAGCATCGAGGCGGGTGATTTTGATGACGTGCCACCGGCCTCCCCGGTGTACGAGGAGCTGGTGACTGCCGCCACACACGCGGTTGTTCAGCTGGGTCTTGATTGGCCAGCTGAGCTGCCGAGTGATCGCCCACACAGCCGCCTGGACGAACGCTATTTAAAGCAGCCGGTTCAGCCCCCCTTTCTTCACGGATCTCCATGACGAGCTCTCTAGGTCATGGAGACATCCTTACTCGGCTCGTGTTTTCCCTCCCCACTTTTATATTTATTCCAATATCTCAGGAGGTAGGGAAAACGGCTATGGGAGGATGCCAGAGGTGGAGCAGACGCTTGCGAGCTATCTGTCTCCACTCTCTGCATCGTCCCTAAGGCACCAACCTTACCCACTAAACCATGTCAGGTTACCTCTGGCTTGGTGGGAAAAGCATATACGAGTCAGACTGGGGCTTGTCTACATACTCTTGGTTTGTTGCAAGCTTCCCAGGCTGACTCGCTGAAGCAGCTGGCCGGCGGTGATGGGATTGATGTGGATGCGCTCTCTTCTCTGCGCTTGGCCACCGATGTCTCTCTGCATGCCACTCGCGAGGCGGCTAATTCTGTTGGCCACACTATGTCTGCGCTAGTGGCGGTAGAGAGGCATCTGTGGCTAAACCTGTCCGTCATTAAATCTGCGGAGAAGGTTTTCCTTTTAGACGCTCCTGGTCACTTCGACGATGCTGTTAACATGGTTGTCGAGGGATTCCAGGAGTCACGTAAGCAGGCAGCGGCATCCTGCAAATTCCTTCCCCGTCTGGGCCGTGCTTCCGGGGCCGCGTAGCGGGAGCGGTCCCAGCCGTCATCTAGCTCAAAATATACAAATCACACCAGAGGCCAGTCTCGAGAGGCTGGAACCCTTAGTAGATTACATTGCAGCGTGGAAACGCCTGCCAAATGTGTCAAATTGGATCCTGCGTACGGTCGAGCACGGGTATGCTATTCAGTTTCTATGTCGCCCGCCTCGAATTGCGGGCGTACTGTCCACGGTTGTGCGCCCCGAGCAGGCTCTGGTTATGGGACAAGAAGTGAATTCTCTCTTGTGGAAGGAGGCTGTAGAGATCGTTCCTCCCCACGAAAGAGAAGCGGGTTTTTACAGCCGCTATTTCATAGTCCCGAAGAAGGATGGAGGGTTGTGTCCTATTCTGGATCTCAGAGAACTGAATCGCTCTGTTATGCGACTGAAGTTCAATATGTTGACACTCGAGCGTATTGTGACACAGATGAGGCTCGGCGACTGGTTTGTCACCATAGACCTCAAAGATGCATATTTCCATGTCTCCATCCTTCCTCAAAACAGGAAGTTCCTGAGGTTTGCGTTCAAGGGCCCCACGTACCAGTATCGGGTTCTTCCATTCGGTCTGGCTTTATCACCCTGCACATTCACGAAGTGTGTGTGGATGCAGCTCTAGCTCCCCTCCACCTAGCGGCATTCGCATTCTCAACTACATAGACGATTGGCTCATTCTGCAGAATCGGAGTAGATGGCGGTTCAACATCGAGATGTTGTTCTCGCCCATACAGAGGAGCTGGGGTTGCGGCTGAATGTCAAGAAGAGTGTGCTTTCTCCTGCTCAGAGAACCACTTTTCTGCGGGGTAATGTGGGATTCCACTATCATGCGGGCACGTCTGTTGTCGGTACACATCAATGTGATCCTTGCAGCCGTAAAGTCGATAAAGCTGGGCCAGTCATGCACTGTAAAGCAGTCCCAGGTTCTGCTTGGTCTCATGGCAGCTGCTGCCAGCGTAATCCCCGCCGGCCTGCGGCGTATGAGACCCTTACAGTGGTGGTTCAAAACCAGGGGATTCTCCCGAGGGGCAATCCGTTTCGCATGATCAAAGTTACGCATTGATGTCTGCGTGCTCTGATGGTGTGGACAAATCCTTGGTTTCTGTCCCAAGGTCCTGTGTTGGGGCCGCGCTGTCAGCATGTATTGCTGACGACAGACGCATCTCTCACAGATTGGGGTGCGATTATGGAAGGCCAAAAATCGCTGGAAAGATCACCATCAGTCCTGGCACATAAATTGCCTAGAGATGATGGCGGTATGGTGCAGGTTGAGACATTTCCTCCCACACCTAAGGGATCATCATGTGCTTGTCCGGACAGACAACACACAGGTGGTCTCCTATATAAATCATCAGGGAGGTCTATGATCGCGAAGGCTTTGCAAGCTAGCACAGCAGATACTCCTGTGGGCTCAGGACAAACTGTGCTCGTTGAGGGCAGTTTTCGTCCCAGGGCACCTGAATGTGGAAGCAGACAGCGTGTGAGACAGCGGCCAGCACCGGGGGAGTGGAGGCTTCACCCAGATGTGGTGAGCCATATTTGGAGAATATTTGGACGCGCAGAGGTAGATCTGTTTGCATCCCAAGACAACACACACTGCCCGTTGTGGTTTTCTCTAACATTCCCAGCCTCTCTGGGGTTGGTCGCAATGACGCAGACGTGGCCGAGGCAACGTCTGTATGCATTTTCCCAGACCGCTCTGCTTCCGGGAGTTCTGGAAAAAGTCCGCCGAGACGGGGTTCAGCTTCTGTTGGTAGCCCCGTTCTGGCCGGCCTGAGTATGGTTCTCAGATCTCGTATCTCTTCTGGAGAGCCTTTCGTGGCAGATTCCCATCAGAAGAGATCTTCTGTCTCGGGAGGGAGGTGCAGTTCTTCACCCCCGCCCAGAGCTGTGGAAACTGTGGGTCTGGCCCCCGAGGGGACCAAACTCCTAGATTCAGGTCTCCCAGCCAAGGTTGTGGAGACCATTCTTTGCTCCAGAGCTCCTTCTACAAGAAAGCTTTACGCCCTTAAGTGGAGGATCTTCACATCCTGGTGTGCAGTTCATCTCGAGGACCCAGTTAACTGCCCTGTTGAGTTGGCACTGGAGTTCTTGCAGGAGAAATGATCTGCTGGGCTAACTGGGCTAACCTTGAAGGTTAATGTGGCAGCAGTCTCTGCCTATCATAATCCTTTGAATGGCTTATCGGTGGTAAGGCCATTTAGGTAAACGGTGGACAAAACCCCATTCATATAAGTTGCCAGAGATCGACTAGGACTACGAAGGGATCGTAGACCTCGATTGTACGCCCATTTCGCGCGCACTCTAATGGCGATCTACCGCCTTTTCCCTAACTCAAGTCAAGGGGCCATTTTACCGGAGAGGCATCGGACGGACACCTCTAGGGGCATCGTGGCGCTGCGACGAGACCCCTCGTCCCCAAAGAAGCCTACTGCTACCCCCTTGCCACCTAATCTTCATCGCTGCGTACACGAGGAGCCTTTCGGTGCCCCCTTGCCCCCTAGCCTTTGCAAAAATGTCCAAAACACTCTCAGACGTCCCCCTTGCCCCCTAAGTCTGGGCATAACGTCCAAAACACGCCTAGACGTCCCCCTTGCCCCCTAGTCTGGGCATAACGTCCAAAACAGTCCTAAACGTCCCCCTTGACCCCCAGTCTGGGCATTGCGTCCAAAACACGCCTAAACGTCCCCCTTGCCGCCTACATTCTGTTTTCTCTCCCTTGCGCCCCCTAGGGGCACGCCGTCTTTCGTGGCGCCTCCGGGTAGGCCGTCCTGCTGAACGACCCTCCCCTTTCGTGCGTAGGGGGCGTTTCTGTCAGAACGTCAAGGGATTCCCGAACTCACTGCGTGGGGCAGTTCGCAGGCCCATAGACATCTATGTGAGGCAGGGAGATGTATGAAAAATAACTAAAAATATTTATTTTCGTATCTCGACCTAGCACTCTCGGTATGTCGTCGAGGGCCACGTGACGCTACACTCTGCAAAGTTTCGGATTCCTGGGTCCTCCGTGGGCCGTACGGGAGCCGCTGACAGGATTGCCCATTAGAAGCCTACGAGGCTGTAAAATAGGTTACGAGTGGGACTTCCTGTGATTTTGCCTTGTCACAGGAAGTACCAGTCATAACTTATTCGACAGTCAGTCGGTAGGCTTCTAATGTACACACTTCTTTTACAGCAATTAAAAAGCACGGAACTGGCCGTTAACGGTCGCACGCACCGCGTACGGCCCCCTTGCTTACATTTCCTAAAATTCAGGGTCCAAGGGGCTTCAGAATTGTGCCTTTCACTGAAGAGAAGCTGTCAGGGGTCAAAAGGTCGCAGAGTCTCGAAACTCAACACAGCTGACCGTCAGGGGGTCACGAACAGGGGTCTAAAGTTTCGTGCTTCCAGGTCACCCCAAACTCCCTTTTCCTTGAAAACAGATTGAACCCCACTTTTGTTCGGTTTGCCCATTCAAGAGCCTCTGTCTGGCTACGAGAGGAAGAAGCCTGCGAGAGAGATTTTTTACCAAACCCACTCCAATTTTTCCCTCCGCTCTAGGAAGCTGTACTCTCGGTATGTGAAACAGGGGCCCCCGGGCTACCAGAATCCAAAGTTTGGGACCCCTCGAGCCCCTGGGGGCCGTACGGAACCTCCTGACACTCGTAACCTATCCCATTCATTCTCATAAGCTCGTGTCGGACACCTGTCCGATCGGGCCGAAATTCACGTGTACGCCTCGTCACGGGCTCCCGGGTCGCTCTCCAGAGTTCCGCGACCCTCTGACCTCGTTGACCCCTCTGTTTGCCCAAAAAGACACAGACGGCCTACAAATAGGTGTGGAATGTACGCTCTCGAATACAGGGGTCAAAAGGTCACAGGGTTTCGAAACTCGACACGGCTGACCGCTGGGGGCCCTCGAGCTAGAATCTCGAGTTTTGTGCTCCTAGATCACCCAGAAGTCCCTTTTTCTTGAAAAAAGATTGAACCCCACTTTTGTTCAGTTTGCCCATTCAAGAGCCTCTGTCTGGCTATGAGAGGAAGAAGCCTGCAAGAGAGATTTGTACCAAACCCACAGAAAATGTTTCCCTCCGCTCTAAAAAGCCGTACTCTGAGTATGTGAAACAGGGACCCCCGGGCTACCAGAATCCAAAGTTTGGGACCCCTCGAGCCCCTGGGGGCCGTACGGAACCTCCTGACACTCGTAACCTATCCCATTCATTTTCATAAGCTCGTGAGGGACACTAGCATGGAAAGGTCAGAGGGGCCCGAAATTCACGTATACGCCTCGTCACGGGACCCCGGGTCACGCTCTAGAATTCCGTGACCCTGTGACCTTCTTGACCCCTCGGTTTGCCCAAAAAGACACAGACTTCCTACAAATAGGTATGGAATGTACGCTCTCGAATACAGGGGTCAAAAGGTCACAGGGTCTCGAAACTCAACACGGCTGACCGCTGGGGGCCCTCGAGCTAGAATCTCGAGTTTTGTGCTCCTAGATCACCCAAAAGATTGAACCCCACTTTTGTTCAGTTTGCCCATTCAAGAGCCTCTGTCTGGCTACGAGAGGAAGAAGCCTGCGAGAGAGATTTTTTCCAAACGCACTATAATTTTTTCCCTCCGCTCTAAAAAGCCGTACTCTCGGTATGTGAAACAGGGCCCCCCGGGCTACCAGAATCCAAAGTTTGGGACCCCTCGAGCCCCTCTGGGCCGTACGGAACCTCCTGATACTCGTAACCTATCCCATTCATTTTCATAAGCTAGTGAGGGACACTGGCATGGAAAGGTCCGAGGGGCCCGAAAGTCACGTATACGCCTCGTCACGGGACCCCGGGTCACGCTCCAGAGTTCCGTGACCCTCTGACCTCGTTGACCCCTCGGTTTGCCCAAAAAGACACAGACAGCCTACAAATAGGTGGGGAATGTACGCTGTAGAATACAGGGGTCAAAAGGTCGCAGGGTCTCGAAACTCAACACGGTCGACCGTCGGGGGCTCACGAATCGGGATCTCGAGTTCCGTGGCTCTAGATGCATTGCGAGCGTGATTTCACCCCGGAAAGTTGCTGTGGCTCGAGGCCTTCAGTGACGCATGGCCCCATAGAGATGTATGCGGGGGGAGGAGATGTATGAAAAATAACCAAAAATATTTATTCGCGTATTTCGACCTCGCCCTCTCGGTATGTCGTCGAGGGTCACTTGACGCAACTTTCTGTAAATTGTCGGGCTCCTGGGGCCTCCTCGGGCCGTACGGAAGCCGCTGACACCTGCAACCTACCCCATTGTTTTCATAGGCGCCTAGCGTACTGTGACCCCGGAACAACCCGGAAGACTCCAAACGACCCCGATTTGACATATTTGGCTCCTGGCGGCCCCCTCGTTCAGGCTCCGTATTTTGAAGTCGGTACGACCTCGTTAAGTACTAAATTGTCCGTTTTGGGGTCAACGTGGGCTGTGTATTTTCCTGGAATATTTTTCTTGATTTTTTTTCGGGCCCTCGCCACCCTCCAAAGGGCACGGGCTTTGAATATGTTGTGCGTGAGGGTGTGACAGACCAGCATTCGAAGCCCTTAGGTTTTTGTACAAAAATAAAGCGTATTAAAGCAGAACATGTTGAACGGATACTTTTTATTGTGAAAAGTGCAATTGAATACAAAGTAAGCAATTTAACAGGCATAGGTGTACATCATACCAATATATGGTGCTTCTAGTGTACATATTTGTGGGTTTTTCATAAAAAACTTGTTACAGTAACAAAAAATGACCTTTTACAGTATTGTCCAAAATAAGCCTACGAGGCCCTTGTCGGAAAGGCGGCGAGTGGGACTTCCTGTGATCACAGGAAATGCCAGCCGTAACTTATATGACGGGGCCTCCATAGGTGGCGAATGTACACACCGTTTTTATGCATAATAAACACATTGCATAGCTGCAAGAAGTGCACATTTGCCAAATTAAGTGATATAAGCACTATACTATTAGATGTACTCAAATAAACCTATGTAGAGTCAAATAAGACCATTTTATAGGGATTGTACATTCGCCACCTACGAGGGCACCGTCAAATAAGTTACAGATGTCATAGGAACTTTTTCAAAAAATGACTAAGTCCAAAAATGCATCCCACTCAAAACCTGTTTGACAGGGCTCATATAGGTAACTAATGTACATACCACTCATAACCTGTTTGAAAGGAACCACGTAGGTGGATAATGTACACAGCTTTTATAAGCCTAATAAACATGTTGCAACGCTGTAATAAGTGCATAATTGCTAAATTAAGTGATTTAAGCACTATACTATGAGATGTACTCAAATAAACCTATGTGGAGTCAAATAAGACCATTTTTAGGAATTGTACATTCGCCACCTATAAGGGCCCCGTCAAATAAGTTACAGATGTTAGATGAAATTTCTCAAAAAATGACTAAGTCTAAAAATGCACTCCAAACATAACCTGTTTGACAGGGACCACGTAGGTGGCGAATGTACACAGCGTTTATAAGCATAATAAACATGTTATACAGGTGAAATAGACATATAATTGCTAAATGAAGGTGAATAAACATTCAACTCTTAGCTTTATTCAAATAAACCTATGTATAGTCAAATAAACCATTTAATAGGGATTGTACATTATCTACCTACGAGGGCCCCATCAAATAAGTTACAGATGTCATAGGAATAATTCTTCCATTCCAAAATGCATCACTCTCATAACTTATTTGACGGGGATCATGTAGGTGGCGAATGTACATGCCACTCGTAACATATTTGACAGGGACCACGTAGGTGGCGAATGTACACAGCGTTTATAAGCATAATAAACATGTTGCACAGCTGTAATACACTTACAATTGCTAAATGAAGGTGAATAAACACTCAACTACTAGCTTTATTCAAATGAAACTATGTAAAGTCAAATAAGACCATTTTATAGGGATTGTACATTCACCACCTACGAGGGCCCCATCAAATAAGTTACACATGTAGCAAACAAGACAAGGAAAAAAGTCCAAGTCCAAAAATGCATAACACGCATAACTTATTTGACGGGGTCCACATAGGTAGATAATGTACACACTGTTATAAAGCACAATAAACATGTTACCAAGCTGTAATAAACATGTAATTGCTAAACTGAGCTATGTCAGCACTCTACTATTAAATCTACTTAAACCAACCTACACAGAGTAAAAAAAACATTTTATAGGGATTGTACATTCGCCACCTACGAGGGCCCCATCAAATAAGTTACACATGTAGCAAACAAGACAAGGAAAAAGTCTAAGTCCAAAAATGCATATCACAGCATAACTTATTTGACAGGGCTCACATAGGTGGCGAATGTACATGCCACTCATGACCTGTTTTACAGGGACCACGTAGGTAGCGAATGTACACATCGTTTATAAGCAAAATAAACATGTTATACAGGTGAAATAGACATACAATTGCTAAATGAAGGTGAATAAACATTCTACTCTTAGCTTTATTCAAATAAACCTATGTAGAGTCAAATAAAACCATTTAATAGGGATTGTACATTATCTACCTACGAGGGCCCCGTCAAATAAGTTACAGATGTCATAGGAATAATTCTTCCATTCCAAAATGCATCACTCTCATAACTTATTTGACGGGGATCATGTAGGTGGCGAATGTACATGCCACTCGTAACATATTTGACAGGGACCACGTAGGTGGCGAATGTACACAGCGTTTATAAGCATAATAAACATGTTGCACAGCTGTAATACACTTACAATTGCTAAATGAAGGTGAATAAACACTCAACTACTAGCTTTATTCAAATGAAACTATGTAAAGTCAAATAAACCATTTATAGGGATTGTACATTCACCACCTACGAGGGCCCCATCAAATAAGTTACACATGTAGCAAACAAGACAAGGAAAAAAGTCCAAGTCCAAAAATGCATAACACGCATAACTTATTTGACGGGGTCCACATAGGTAGATAATGTACACACTGTTATAAAGCACAATAAACATGTTACCAAGCTGTAATAAACATGTAATTGCTAAACTGAGCTATGTCAGCACTCTACTATTAAATCTACTTAAACCAACCTACACAGAGTAAAAAAAACATTTTATAGGGATTGTACATTCGCCACCTACGAGGGCCCCATCAAATAAGTTACACATGTAGCAAACAAGACAAGGAAAAAGTCTAAGTCCAAAAATGCATATCACAGCATAACTTATTTGACAGGGCTCATATAGGTGGCGAATGTACATGCCACTCATGACCTGTTTTACAGGGACCACGTAGGTAGCGAATGTACACATCGTTTATAAGCAAAATAAACATGTAATACAGGTGAAATAGACATACAATTGCTAAATGAAGGTGAATAAACATTCTACTCTTAGCTTTATTCAAATAAACCTATGTAGAGTCAAATAAAACCATTTAATAGGGATTGTACATTATCTACCTACGAGGGCCCCGTCAAATAAGTTACAGATGTCATAGGAATAATTCTTCCATTCCAAAATGCATCACTCTCATAACTTATTTGACGGGGATCATATAGGTGGCGAATGTACATGCCACTCGTAACATATTTGACAGGGACCACGTAGGTGGCGAATGTACACAGCGTTTATAAGCATAATAAACATGTTGCACAGCTGTAATACACTTACAATTGCTAAATGAAGGTGAATGAACACTCAACTACTAGCTTTTTTCAAATAAACCTATGTAAAATCAAATAAAACCATTTAATAGGGATTGTCCATTATCTACCTACGAGGGCCCCATCAAATAAGTTACACATGTAGCAAACAAGACAAGGAAAAAAGTCCAAGTCCAAAAATGCATAACACGCATAACTTATTTGACGGGGTCCACATAGGTAGATAATGTACACACTGTTATAAAGCACAATAAACATGTTACCAAGCTGTAATAAACATGTAATTGCTAAACTGAGCTATGTCAGCACTCTACTATTAAATCTACTTAAACCAACCTACACAGAGTCAAAAAAAACATTTTATAGGGATTGTACATTCGCCACCTACGAGGGCCCCGTCAAATAAGTTACACATGTAGCAAACAAGACAAGGAAAAAGTCTAAGTCCAAAAATGCATATCACAGCATAACTTATTTGACAGGGCTCATATAGGTGGCGAATGTACATGCCACTCATGACCTGTTTTACAGGGACCACGTAGGTAGCGAATGTACACATCATTTATAAGCAAAATAAACATGTTATACAGGTGAAATAGACTTACAATTGCTAAATGAAGGTGAATAAACATTCTACTCTTAGCTTTATTCAAATAAACCTATGTAGAGTCAAATAAAACCATTTAATAGGGATTGTACATTATCTACCTACGAGGGCCCCATCAAATAAGTTACAGATGTCATAGGAATAATTCTTCCATTCCAAAATGCATCACTCTCATAACTTATTTGACGGGGATCATATAGGTGGCGAATGTACATGCCACTCGTAACATATTTGACAGGGACCACGTAGGTGGCGAATGTACACAGCGTTCATAAGCATAATAAACATGTTGCACAGCTGTAATACACTTACAATTGCTAAATGAAGGTGAATGAACACTCAACTACTAGCTTTATTCAAATAGACCTATGTAAAATCAAATAAAACCATTTAATAGGGATTGTCCATTATCTACCTACGAGGGCCCCATCAAATAAGTTACACATGTAGCAAACAAGACAAGGAAAAAAGTCCAAGTCCAAAAATGCATAACACGCATAACTTATTTGACGGGGTCCACATAGGTAGATAATGTACACACTGTTATAAAGCACAATAAACATGTTACCAAGCTTTAATAAACATGTAATTGCTAAACTGAGCTATGTCAGCACTCTACTATTAAATCTACTTAAACCAACCTACACAGAGTCAAAAAAAACATTTTATAGGGATTGTACATTTGCCACCTACGAGGGCCCCGTCAAATAGGTTAAAGGTGTAAGAAAACTTTATTTAGATTCTTTAGATGATTTCATGCACGTTTATGACTTGTAACCTAAAGTAAATAGCTTTGGGGTGTTTCTAGTGTGTTTTACTATACATTTTATAAAAAAACATGGTTTATTTTTTTTTGGGCTACCATTGATGAATGCAACTGCACAAGTACGTGCTATATTAAGGTTTCAAAGGGTAAATGAACAGCATAGTTACACGTACGACTCAAACTACATGTCTGAAGACTAGATTGGCCTGTCTGTAACTACTTTTATTAGTGTGCCAATTATTTTTACAGAATTTAGAAAAAAATTTACCACTTATAAATTACCAGTTTGTCAGTGCTTACATAAGTAGATTATGTACACACCGTTTTTTAAATTGTAAATCTGTAATACACTTACAATTGCTCAATGAAGGTGAATGAACACTCAACTTCTAGCTTTATTCAAATAAACCTATGTAGAGTCAAATAAAACCATTTAATAGGGATTGTCCATTATCTACCTACGAGGGCCCCGTCAAATAAGTTACAGATGTCATAGGAATAATTCTTCCATTCCAAAATGCATCACTCTCATAACTTATTTGACGGGGATCATATAGGTGGCGAATGTACATGCCACTCGTAACATATTTGACAGGGACCACGTAGGTGGCGAATGTACACAGCGTTTATAAGCATAATAAACATGTTGCACAGCTGTAATACACTCAAAATTGCTAAATGAAGGTGAATAAACACTCAACTACTAGCTTTATTCAAATAAACCTATGTAGAGTCAAATAAGACCATTTTATAGGGACTGTACATTCGCCACCTACGAGGGCCCCGTCAAATAAGTTAAACATGTAAGAAAGAAGACAAGGAAAAAAGTCCAAGTCCAAAAAGGCATTGCACACATAACTTATTTGACGGGGCTCGTATAGGTGACGAATGTACACACTGTTTTTAGGCATAACAAACGTGTTGCAAAGCTGCAATAAGTGCACAATTGCTAAATGAAGTGATATAAGCACTATACTGTGGGATGTACTCAAATAAACCTATGTAGAGTCAAATAAAACCATTTAATAGGGATTGTCCATTATCTACCTACGAGGGCCCCGTCAAATAAGTTATACATGTAAGAAACAAGACAAGGAAAAAAGTCCAAGTCCGAAAATGCATTGCACACATAACTTATTTGACGGGGCCCTCGTAGGTGGCGAATGTACATGCCACTCGTAACATATTTGACAGGGACCACTTAGGTGGCGAATGTACACAGCGTTTATAAGCATAATAAACATGTTGCACAGCTGTAATACACTTACAATTGCTAAATGAAGGTGAATGAACACTCAACTACTAGCTTTATTCAAATAAACCTATGTAGAATCAAATAAAACCATTTAATAGGGATTGTCCATTATCTACCTACGAGGGCCCCGTCAAATAAGTTACAGATGTCATAGGAATAATTCTTCCATTCCAAAAATGCTTTATTCTCATAACTTATTTGACGGGGCCCTCGTAGGTGGCGAATGTACATGCCACTCGTAACATATTTGACAGGGACCACTTAGGTGGCGAATGTACACAGCGTTCATAAGCATAATAAACATGTTGCACAGCTGTAATACACTTACAATTGCTAAATGAAGGTGAATGAACACTCAACTACTAGCTTTATTCAAATAAACCTATGTAAAATCAAATAAAACATTTAATAGGGATTGTACATTCGCCACCTACGAGGGCCCCATCAAATAAGTTACACATGTAGCAAACAAGACAAGGAAAAAGTCTAAGTCCAAAAATGCATATCACAGCATAACTTATTTGACAGGGCTCACATAGGTGGCGAATGTACATGCCACTCATGACCTGTTTTACAGGGACCACGTAGGTAGCGAATGTACACATCGTTTATAAGCAAAATAAACATGTTATACAGGTGAAATAGACATACAATTGCTAAATGAAGGTGAATAAACATTCTACTCTTAGCTTTATTCAAATAAACCTATGTAGAGTCAAATAAAACCATTTAATAGGGATTGTACATTATCTACCTACGAGGTCCCCATCAAATAAGTTACAGATGTCATAGGAATAATTCTTCCATTCCAAAATGCATCACTCTCATAACTTATTTGACGGGGATCATATAGGTGGCGAATGTACATGCCACTCGTAACATATTTGACAGGGACCACTTAGGTGGCGAATGTACACAGCGTTTATAAGCATAATAAACATGTTGCACAGCTGTAATACACTTACAATTCTAAATGAAGGTGAATGAACACTCAACTACTAGCTTTATTCAAATAAACCTATGTAGAGTCAAATAAAACCATTTTATAGGGATTGTCCATTATCTACCTACGTTGGCCCCTTCGAACAAGTTACAGATGTACAAAACCTACGAATGACATTCATAACCTATTCAACGGGGCCTGCGTAGGTAAGTGATGGACACACCGTTTTTAGGCCCCCGAAGCCCATCGGTGAGCTCCAATGCGCAGCACGGCGAAGGAGCGTGCCTCCTTTACGCCCCACGGTCTGTTTAACCCGCGTAACTCCCTGCAGATGCCAAGGATGGCTGCTTGCGAGGTCTGAACGTGGTCTGCCAATGTGGACCCCGCCGAACGAGACGCAGATGGGAGAAAGATCCCGAAAAAATGCATCCTTATCATCGGGAGCGCGTTCGTGAGTTCTGGTGTTCGTCGCCACGAAGGGCAGCGTCTCCTATGCGCTCTGCGGTCGGTCCGAGGCCTGTGACTCATTGCCAAGGCGAAATCCATTTCCTGCCTGTTCGGGCCCACCGCGTACGCGAGAGAGCTCGGTCGGGACGCGCGTGCGCCTTCGGGGGGCGTCTCGGGGCGTCTCGGGGCGTCGGGCGAGTTTAGGCGGCAAGGGGGATGCGTAGGCGCTCCGTGGATGGGGCGGTGCCCGGGGGACGCCCCGCCCCAAATAGGCTGCAAGGGGCACGGTAGGCGCCTCGTGTACGCCGGGGTCTGATCCCCGGACCTAGGCTGCAAGGGGCGCCGTAGGCGCCTATTGGAACGTCTACTCGCCACCTTTTCGACGCGCCTCGAATAGGTGCGGGGCGTACGGCCGGTCGCCCTCAGGTGGCATCTGCCCGAACTTCGCCTTGCCCACGATCCGCAGCCCGGGTTAGGGGGATTTTTCCCGGCGCCCCAGGGCTTCGAGCCCGCCCCCGACCCTTCCGGATCGCTCCGGCGGGCCCGACCCTTCGATTCGGCGTCGCCGTGCGACCCACGAAAAATCCGGGGGCGCCGGCGCGCAGCGTCCATTCGAGGCCTACCATTTCGCGCTTAATAAGTTACGAGTGTAATATGGTGGCCTTAGGCAGGGTAAACACCCACTGGTAGTTTGCTTCCTTCGTGGTGCTCGCAGGTTGAGGCCTGTGAGCCACAGTAGGATGCCGACATGGGACCTGGCCATTGTTTTAGAAGGACTTTCTGGGGCTCCGCTTGAGCCTCTTGATACCGCGTCAGACATACTTCTGTCTTTTAAGTCGGTTTTCCTTCTCGCTATTACCTCCCTTGAACGGGTGGGTTACATCCAGGCCCTGTCGGTGTCCCCCACTTGTCTCGAGTTTGCTCCGGGGGTGGCTAAGGCCTTCCTGTACCCTAGGCCTGGGTATGTGCCTAAGGTACTGAACAATGCGGTGAGGCCCATTGTTCTTCAGGCCTTTTGTCCTCCCCCATTTTGGAGTACGGACCAGGAGAAGCTGAACTTAGTGTGTCCCGTGCAAGCACTGGACGCCTATGTTCACAGGACTGCTCAGTGGAGGCAATCTGAGCAGTTATTTGTCTGCTTTGGCCCGCTCAGGAAAGGTTTCCCAGCGACAAAGCACACTTTGAGTAGGTGGATAGTGAGTACTATTTCGCTTGCTTATGAACTTAGTGGCTTTCCCTCACCTGTTGCCGTGAGGGCCCACTCTACATGGGGTATGGCTGCCTCTAGGGCCTTAAGGTCAGGGGCTTCACTTCAAGATGTGTGTGATGCGGTAGGTTGGTCCTCGCCGCTCACCTTTGTTAGATTTTATGACCTAGACTTGGGGCCCTCTTTGGGGGCCTGGGTACTATTGCCTTAACTGTGTTTAGTTTATACACGCTACAGGCATTTGGTCGTATGGTGGCGTGGGCATCTCATTTCCCATAGCGTTGCTACGGCGACGCAGCTCGAGTTCCCTCGAAAGGGAACGCCTTGGGTTACGTCTGTAACCCTTGTTCCCTGAGAAGGTAACGAGACACTGCGTCTCCCTGCCATACTCCCTGCGTCCCTGTAAGCACTTGCTTCGGCCCTTGCAAAAGATGTCTGTGCTTGTTTTGGATGCTCTCTTATACTCTTGGTCCACGAGGCATCCCGCTCATTATCTCATTATGAGTTGATTCTACACACGTGCGCAGATGCGGTCACGCAGGGCGTTCCCCATAGCGTTGCTACGGCGACGCAGCGTCTCGTTCCCCCCTCAGGGAACAAGGGTTACAGACGTAACCCGAGGCGTTATTTTATTACATACACACTCTGTAACAACTCCTGCCTCTACGCCGGCCACACCTCCCACGCCGACATCCACGCCCCGTTTCACCCGTTCACTGTCACCCGAATTCTGAAGGACTACACTACCCATCATGCACCGCACTTGCACCCGGCCATCTTGATTAGACTCTGCACCTGTGTTTGATTTGTTTGCACCTGTTCTGTGTTTGTCTGTTATTTAAATTGCATTTGAGTTCCGTTCTGTGTCCGTTCTAGTTGTTACTTTGATGTCCGTGTAGTCCTATTGGAAGTACTACTCGGTATGGTATTTATAATAGTGTTGGATTATATACTTGTTACCTGCTTTTGGATTACTCGCCCGTTTATCTGTGTGTGGATTACTTACCCATTTACCGGTGACTGGATTACTTACCCGTTTATCTGTGTGTGGATTACTTACCCGTATACCTGTCTGTTGATCACCTGCCCGTTTACCTTTGTCTGGACTACGTTCTGGTTTGCCTGTGTGTGGATTACCTACCTGTATACCTGTGTTTGGATCACTTACCTGTTCACCTGTGTTTGGACTACCCTTTTGTGCCCGTGTTGTCAATAAATATCACCTTCTCTACATCCCTTGTGGCGTCCTCACCTGCCTGTTCACCTGCACCGTGACAGAAGACCGGACACCACGCCACAAGCAACCACGGACACGACCGCCACACCCCTGGATCCCCTCACATACCTCGTCAACCTGCTCCGCACCCAACTCACCGCCCACTCATCTCCTTCCGTAGTGGCCTCCAGTCCCATCGCTTTACCTCACCGCTACTCTGGAACCGTGGAGGAGTGCAGCGGCTTCATTCTTCAGTGTGAGCTCTACCTTCAATTACATCCCAACCAGTTTGCGTCTGACACCGCCAAGATCGCTTTCATAATTTCGCTGTTGAACGGTAAGGTGCTGAGCTGGGCCCAGGGAATTTGGCAAGCCGGAGGTCCCCTCACCTCTACTTTGAAACTCTTCTTGGAGCATTTCACCGGAGTCTTTGGGCAATCCACGGACTGTCTCTCCATACAAGATCGTCTCCTCCGCCTACGACAAGGACGACTCTCTGTGGCGGACTACGCTCTGCAATTCCGAACCCTGGCGGCCCCTAGCGGGTGGAATGAACCAGCTCTCATCGCAGTGTATCGTCAGGGTCTTCAGACAAATGTAAGACTCCACCTAGCCATTTATGATGACTCCATTGGCCTCGAAGCATTAATCAGCGATCGGTGCACGTAGCTCAGCGCCTGTCCGCCTGCTGCATCTCCTCCATGCCCGGTGGCCTCTGCTCGTGCGAACCCCTCTGACCCAGAACCCATGCAATTAGACCGCTACAGCATTACTCCGGAGGAACGCACACGGAGATGCAGTCTGAACTTGTGCTTGTACTGTGGAGGAACCGGTCATCGCATCTCCGTCTGCCCTGTTCGCCTGGCCCGGCCCTCTGTGAGTACCATTCAGGCTCCAGCTGCTTTATCATGTCTCCCGTTAACTAAGGTTTTGATATCCACCCCCAGTTTGTCTGTGTCTTCATATGCCCTGATAGACTCTGGAGCTGCCGGAGATTTCATCTCCTTAAGAGTGCTGCACCAATTGGGAGTTCGCCCCATCAAGAACCAGCAACCGATGCTCATCCAAAACATCTTGGGTAAACCGTTGGGCCTGATGCATCACTCGCCTCCCTTGACTGTGCGTCTCTCTCCCAAACATGTCGAGAGTCTCTCCTTCTTGGTTCTGGAAGGGTCCACGTCAGATTTATTCCTGGAACTCAACCGCTGCATCAAGCATCGAGGAAACCCGCTATTGGACACTCCGTCCCCCGCTCGAAAGTTGCCCGTTTTGTCTACCTCTGTGTCAAGTCCCGAGAGTTTGACGGTCCGAGCCATACCTCCGGAATACCGGTCGTTCCAGGATGTGTTCTCAAAAGCAGAGAGCCGCCCAACTTCCTCCACACCGGCCATGGGACTGCGCCATCGAGCTGCTGCCTGGGGCCATCATGCCTAAAGGAAGGATTTATCCCCTGTCTGTCCCGGAACAGAAGGGCATGGCAGAGTACATGAAGGAGGCACTGGATCAAGGATTCATCGTTCCATCTAGGTCCCCTGCCGCCTCCAGTTTTTTCTTTTTGGGGAAAAAGGATGGAGGCCTTAGACCCCGCATAGACTACCGAGTCCTTAATGCCCACACCAGAAAATTTGTGTATCCACTTCCCTTGATCCCACCCGCTCTGGAACAACTTCGTCACGCCACCCTGTTCACCAAACTGGATCTCCGCTCAGCTTACAACCTCATGGGCATCCGCTCAGGCGACGAATGGAAGACCGCATTCGTCACCCCCACCGGCCATTATGAGTATCGAGTCATGCCCTTCGGACTTGTCAATGCCCCACCAGTGTTCCAGAGCTTCATGAACGAGATCTTCCAGGACCTGCTGGGGAAGTATGTGATCATTTATCTAGACCAGTGGTTCTCAACCTTGTTACTGGGGACCCACTGGTCTGCACATTTTGTATGTCTCCTTAACTGGCACGTTTGCTTCAGTTCATGGATTTCTACCTTAATGAGCGGATAATTTGAATCAGGTGTGTTAGATAAGGGAAACATGCAAAATGTGCAGAGCTGTGGGCCCCCAGGAACAAGGTTGAGAACCACTGATCTAGATGATATCCTCATCTACTCCCGCACTCGCACTGATCACATACACCAAGTTTCCTCCGTTCTCCACAGACTCCGCCAGCATCACCTTTTTTTCAAACTGGAGAAATGTGAGTTCCATCAGTCCACCATCCACTTCCTTGGCTACATCATCACCCACAACCAAGTCTCTATGGATCAGTCTATGGACCCCGGCGTACACGAGGCGCCTACCGTGCCCCTTGCAGCCTATTTGGGGCGGGGCGTCCCCCGGGCACCGCCCCATCCACGGAGCGCCTACACATCCCCCTTGCCGCCTAAACTCGCCCGACGCCCCGAGACGCCCCCCGAAGGCGCACGCGCGTCCCGACCGAGCTCTCTCGCGTACGCGGTGGGCCCGAACAGGCAGAAAATGGACTTCGCCTTGGCAATGAGTCACAAGACTCGGACCGACCGCAGAGCGCATAGGAGACGCTGCCCTTCGTGGCGACGAACGCCAGAACTCACGAACGCGCTCCCGATGATAAGGATGCATTTTTTTGGGATCTTTCTCCCATCTGCAACTCGTTCAACGGGGTCCACATTGGCAGACCACGTTTAGACCTCGCAAGCAGCCATCCTTGGCATCTGCAGGGAGTTACGCGGGTTAAACAGACTGTGGGGCCTAAAGGAGGCAGGCTCCTTCGCCGTGCTGTCCATTGGAGCTCACCGATGGGCTTCGGGGGCCTAAAAACGGTGTGTCCATCATTTACCTACGCAGGCCCCGTTGAATAGGTTATGAATGTCATTCGTAGGTTTTGTACATCTGTAACTTGTTCGAAGGGGCCAACGTAGGTAGATAATGGACAATCCCTATAAAATGGTTTTATTTGACTCTACATAGGTTTATTTGAATAAAGCTAGTAGTTGAGTGTTCATTCACCTTCATTTAGCAATTGTAAGTGTATTACAGCTGTGCAACATGTTTATTATGCTTATAAACGCTGTGTACATTCGCCACCTACGTGGTCCCTGTCAAATATGTTACGAGTGGCATATACATTAGCCACCTATATGATCCCCGTCAAATAAGTTATGAGAGTAAAGCATTTTGGAATGGAAGAATTATTCCTATGACATCTGTAACTTATTTGATGGGGCCCTCGTAGGTAGATAATGGACAATCCCTATTAAATGGTTTTATTTGACTCTACATAGGTTTATTTGAATAAAGCTAAGAGTTGAATGTTTATTCACCTTCATTTAGCAATTAAATGTCTATTTCACCTGTATAACATGTTTATTTTGCTTATAAACGATGTGTACATTCGCCACCTACGTGGTCCCTGTCAAACAGGTTATGTCTGGAGTGCATTTTTGGACTTAGTCATTTTTTGAAAAAGTTCCTATGACATCTGTAACTTTTTTGATGGGGCCCTCGTAGGTAGATAATGGACAATCCCTATTAAATGGTTTTATTAAACTCTACATAGGTTTATTTGAATAACGCTAAGAGTTGAATGTTTATTCACCTTCATTTAGCAATTGTATGTCTATTTCACCTGTGCAACATGTTTATTATGCTTATAAACGCTGTGTACATTCGCCACATACGTGGTCCCTGTCAAATATGTTACGAGTGGCATGTACATTCGCCACCTATATGATCCCCGTCAAATAAGTTATGAGAGTCATGCATTTTGGAATGGAAGAATTATTCCTATGACATCTGTAACTTATTTGATGGGGCCCTCGTAGGTAGATAATGGACAATCCCTATTAAATGGTTTTATTTGACTCTACATAGGTTTATTTGAGTACATCCCACAGTATAGTGCTTATATCACTTCATTTAGAAATTGTGCACTTATTGCAGCTTTGCAACATGTTTGTTATGCCTAAAAACAGTGTGTACATTCGTCACCTATATGAGCCCCGTCAAATAAGTTATGTGTGCAATGCATTTTTGGACTTGGATTTTTTTCCTTGTCTTCTTTCTTACATGTTTAACTTATTTGACGGGGCCCTCGTAGGTGGCGAATGTACAGTACCTATAAAATGGTCTTTTTTGACTCTACATAGGTTTATTTGAATAAAGCTAAGAGTTGAATGTTTATTCACCTTCATTTAGCAATTGTATGTCTATTTCACTTGTATAACATGTTTATTTTGCTTATAAACGATGTGTACATTCGCTACCTACATGGTCCCTGTAAAACAGGTTATGAGTGGGATGTACATTAGCCACCTATACGGGCCCTGTCGAATATGTTATTAGAGGGATGCATTTTGGAATGGAAGAAATTTCCTATGACATCTGTAACTTATTTGATGGGGCCCTCGTAGGTGGCGAATGTACAATCCCTATAAAATGTTTTTTTTGACTCTGTGTAGGTTGGTTTAAGTAGATTTATTAGTAGAGTGCTGACATAGCTCAGTTTAGCAATTACATGTTTATTACAGCTTGGTAACATGTTTATTGTGCTTTATAACAGTGTGTACATTATCTACCTATGTGGACCCCGTCAAATAAGTTATGCGTGTTATGCAGTTTTGGACTTGGACTTTTTTCCTTGTCTTGTTTGCTACATGTGTAACTTATTTGATGGGGCCCTCGTAGGTGGCGAATGTACAATCCCTATAAAATGTTTTTTTTGACTCTGTGTAGGTTGGTTTAAGTAGATTTATTAGTAGAGTGCTGACATAGCACAGTTTAGCAATTACATGTTTATTACAGCTTGGTAACATGTTTATTGTGCTTTATATGAGTGTGTACATTATCTACCTATGTGAACCCCGTCGAATAAGTTATGCATGTTATGCATTTTTGGACTTAGACTTTTTCCTTGTCTTGTTTGCTACATGTGTAACTTATTTGATGGGGCCCTCGTAGGTGGCGAATGTACAATCCCTATAAAATGTTTTTTTTGACTCTGTGTAGGTTGGTTTAAGTAGATTTAATAGTAGAGTGCTGACATAGCTCAGTTTAGCAATTACATGTTTATTACAGCTTGGTAACATGTTTATTGTGCTTTATAACAGTGTGTACATTATCTACCTATGTGGACCCCGTCAAATAAGTTATGCGTGTTATGCATTTTTAGACTTGGACTTTTTTCCTTGTCTTGTTTGCTACATTTGTAACTTATTTGATGGGGCCCTCGTAGGTAGATAATGGACAATCCCTATTAAAATGGTCTTATTTGACTTTACATAGGTTTATTTGAATAAAGTTCATAGTTGAGTGTTTATTCACCTTCATTTAGCAATTGTAAGTGTATTACAGCTGTGCAACATGTTTATTATGCTTATAAACGCTGTGTACATTCGCCACCTACGTGGTCCCTGTCAAATATGTTACGAGTGGCATGTACATTCGCCACCTATATGATCCCCATCAAATAAGTTATGAGAGTGATGCCTTTTGGAATGGAAGAATTATTCCTATGACATCTGTAACTTATTTGATGGGGCCCTCGTAGGTAGATAATGGACAATCCCTATTAAATGGTTTTATTTGACTCTACATAGGTTTATTTGAGTACATCCCACAGTATAGTGCTTATATCACTTCATTTAGAAATTGTGCACTTATTGCAGCTTTGCAACATGTTTGTTATGCCTAAAAACAGTGTGTACATTCGTCACCTATATGAGCCCCGTCAAATAAGTTATGTGTGCAATGCATTTTTGGACTTGGACTTTTTTCCTTGTCTTCTTTCTTACATGTTTAACTTATTTGACGGGGCCCTCGTAGGTGGCGAATGTACAGTACCTATAAAATGGTCTTTTTTGACTCTACATAGGTTTATTTGAATAAAGCTAAGAGTTGAATGTTTATTCACCTTCATTTAGCAATTGTATGTCTATTTCACTTGTATAACATGTTTATTTTGCTTATAAACGATGTGTACATTCGCTACCTACATGGTCCCTGTAAAACAGGTTATGAGTGGGATGTACATTAGCCACCTATACGGGCCCTGTCGAATATGTTATTAGAGGGATGCATTTTGGAATGGAAGAAATTTCCTATGACATCTGTAACTTATTTGATGGGGCCCTCGTAGGTGGCGAATGTACAATCCCTATAAAATGTTTTTTTTGACTCTGTGTAGGTTGGTTTAAGTAGATTTATTAGTAGAGTGCTGACATAGCTCAGTTTAGCAATTACATGTTTATTACAGCTTGGTAACATGTTTATTGTGCTTTATAACAGTGTGTACATTATCTACCTATGTGGACCCCGTCAAATAAGTTATGCGTGTTATGCAGTTTTGGACTTGGACTTTTTTCCTTGTCTTGTTTGCTACATGTGTAACTTATTTGATGGGGCCCTCGTAGGTGGCGAATGTACAATCCCTATAAAATGTTTTTTTGACTCTGTGTAGGTTGGTTTAAGTAGATTTATTAGTAGAGTGCTGACATAGCACAGTTTAGCAATTACATGTTTATTACAGCTTGGTAACATGTTTATTGTGCTTTATATGAGTGTGTACATTATCTACCTATGTGAACCCCGTCGAATAAGTTATGCATGTTATGCATTTTTGGACTTAGACTTTTTCCTTGTCTTGTTTGCTACATGTGTAACTTATTTGATGGGGCCCTCGTAGGTGGCGAATGTACAATCCCTATAAAATGTTTTTTTTGACTCTGTGTAGGTTGGTTTAAGTAGATTTAATAGTAGAGTGCTGACATAGCTCAGTTTAGCAATTACATGTTTATTACAGCTTGGTAACATGTTTATTGTGCTTTATAACAGTGTGTACATTATCTACCTATGTGGACCCCGTCAAATAAGTTATGCGTGTTATGCATTTTTAGACTTGGACTTTTTTCCTTGTCTTGTTTGCTACATTTGTAACTTATTTGATGGGGCCCTCGTAGGTGGTGAATGTACAATCCCTATAAAATGGTCTTATTTGACTTTACATAGGTTTATTTGAATAAAGTTCATAGTTGAGTGTTTATTCACCTTCATTTAGCAATTGTAAGTGTATTACAGCTGTGCAACATGTTTATTATGCTTATAAACGCTGTGTACATTCGCCACCTACGTGGTCCCTGTCAAATATGTTACGAGTGGCATGTACATTCGCCACCTATATGATCCCCATCAAATAAGTTATGAGAGTGATGCCTTTTGGAATGGAAGAATTATTCTTATGACATCTGTAACTTATTTGATGGGCCCTCGTAGGTAGATAATGGACAATCCCTATTAAATGGTTTTATTTGATTCTACATAGGTTTAATTGAATAAAGCTAGTAGTTGAGTGTTCATTCACCTTCATTTAGCAATTGTAAGTGTATTACAGCTGTGCAACATGTTTATTATGCTTATAAACGCTGTGTACATTCGCCACATACGTGGTCCCTGTCAAATATGTTACGAGTGGCATGTACATTCGCCACCTATATGATCCCCGTCAAATAAGTTATGAGAGTGATGTATTTTGGAATGGAAGAATTATTCCTATGACATCTGTAACTTATTTGATGGGGCCCTCGTAGGTAGATAATGTACAATCCCTATTAAATGGTTTTATTTGACTCTACATAGGTTTATTTGAATAAAGCTAAGAGTTGAATGTTGATTCACCTTCATTTAGCAATTATATGTCTATTTCACCTGTATAACATGTTTATTATGCTTATAAACGCTGTGTACATTCGCCACCTACGTGGTCCCTGTCAAACAGGTTATGTTTGGAGTGCATTTTTAGACATTTTTTTGAGAAATTTCATCTAACATCTGTAACTTATTTGACGGGGCCTTTATAGGTGGCGAATGTACAATTACTAAAAGTCTTATTTGACTCTACATAGGCTTATTTGAGTACATCTCATAGTATAGTGCTTAAATCACTTAATTTAGCAATTATGCACTTATTACAGCGTTGCAACATGTTTATTAGGCTTATAAAAGCTGTGTACATTATCCACCTACGTGGTTCCTGTCAAACAGGTTATGAGTGGTATGTACATTAATTACCTATATGAGCCCTGTCAAACAGGTTTTGAGTGGGATGCATTTTTGGACTTAGTCATTTTTTGAAAAAGTTCCTATGACATCTGTAACTTATTTGACGGTGCCCTCGTAGGTGGCGAATGTACAATCCCTATAAAATGGTCTTATTTGACTCTACATAGGTTTATTTGAGTACATCTAATAGTATAGTGCTTATATCACTTAATTTGGCAAATGTTCACTTCTTGCAGCTATGCAATGTGTTTATTATGCTTAAAAACGGTGTGTACATTCGCCACCTACGGAGGCCCCGTCATATAAGTTACGGCTGGCATTTCCTGTGATCACAGGAAGTCCCACTCGCCGCCTTTCCGACAAGGGCCTCGTAGGCTTATTTTGGACAATACTGTAAAAGGTCATTTTTTGTTACTGTAACAAGTTTTTTATGAAAAAACCCACAAATATGTACACTAGAAGCACCATATATTGGTATGATGTACACCTATGCCTGTTAAATTGCTTACTTTGTATTCAATTGCACTTTTCACAATAAAAAGTATCTGTTCAACATGTTCTGCTTTAATACGCTTTATTTTTGTACAAAACCTAAGGGCTTCGAATGCTGGTCTGTCACACCCTCACGCACAACATATTCAAAGCCCGTGCCCTTTGGAGGGTGGCGAGGGCCCGAAAAAAAATCAAGAAAAATATTCCAGGAAAATACACAGCCCACGTTGACCCCAAAACGGACAATTTAGTACTTAATGAGGTCGTACCGACTTCAAAATACGGAACCTGAACGAGGGGGCCGCCAGGAGCCAAATATATCAAATCGGGGTCGTTTGAAGTCTTCCGGGTTGTTCCGGGGTCACAGTACGCTAGGCACCTATGAAAACAATGGGGTTGCAGGTGTCAGCGGCTTCCGTACGGCCCGAGGAGGCCCCAGGAGCCCGACAATTTACAGAAAGTTGCGTCAAGTGACCCTCGATGACATACCGAGAGGGCAAGGTCGAAATACGCGAATAAATATTTTTGGTTATTTTTCATACATATCCCTCCCCCGCATACATCTCTATGGGGCCATGCGTCACTGAAGGCCTCGAGCCACAGCAACTTTCCGGGGTGAAATCACGCTCGCAATGCATCTAGAGCCACGGAACTCGAGATCCCGATTCGTGAGCCCCCGACGGTCGACCGTGTTGAGTTTCGAGATCCTGCGACCTTTTGACCCCTGTATTCTACAGCGTACATTCCCCACCTATTTGTAGGCTGTCTGTGTCTTTTTGGGCAAACCGAGGGGTCAACGAGGTCAGAGGGTCACGGAACTCTGGAGCGTGACCCGGGGTCCCGTGACGAGGCGTATACGTGACTTTCGGGCCCCTCGGACCTTTCCATGCCAGTGTCCCTCACTAGCTTATGAAAATGAATGGGATAGGTTACGAGTATCAAGAGGTTCCGTACGGCCCCCAGGGGCTCGAGGGGTCCCAAACTTTGGATTCTGGTAGCCCGGGGGTCCCTGTTTCACATACTCAGAGTACGGCTTTTTAGAGCGGAGGGAAACATTTTCAGTGGGTTTGGTAAAAATCTCTCTTGCAGGCTTCTTTCTCTCATAGCCAGACAGAGGCTCTTGAATGGGCAAACTGAACAAAAGTGGGGTTCAATCTTTTTTCAAGAAAAAGGGACTTCTGGGTGATCTAGGAGCACAAAACTCGAGATTCTAGCTCGAGGGCCCCCAGCGGTCAGCCGTGTCGAGTTTCGAGACCCTGTGACCTTTTGACCCCTGTATTTGAGAGCGTACATTCCACACCTATTTGTAGGCCGTCTGTGTCTTTTTGGGCAAACAGAGGGGTCAACGAGGTCAGAGGGTCGCGGAACTCTGGAGAGCGACCCGGGTGCCCGTGACGAGGCGTACACGTGAATTTCGGCCCGATCGGACAGGTGTCCGACACGAGCTTATGAAAATGAATGGGATAGGTTACGAGTGTCGAGTGCTTCCGTACGGCCCCCAGGGGCTCGAGGGGTCCCAAACTTTGGATTCTGGTAGCCCGGGGGCCCCTGTTTCACATACCGAGAGTACAGCTTCCTAGAGCGGAGGGAAAAATTGGAGTGGGTTTGGTAAAGAATCTCTCTCGCAGGCTTCTTCCTCTCGTAGCCAGACAGAGGCTCTTGAATGGGCAAACCGAACAAAAGTGGGGTTCAATCTGTTTTCAAGGAAAAGGGAGTTTGGGGTGACCTGGAAGCACGAAACTTTAGACCCCTGTTCGTGACCCCCTGACGGTCAGCTGTGTTGAGTTTCGAGACTCTGCGACCTTTTGACCCCTGACAGCTTCTCTTCAGTGAAAGGCACAATTCTGAAGCCCCTTGGACCCTGAATTTTAAGAAATGTAAGCAAGGGGCCGTACGCGGTGCGTGCGACCGTTAACGGCCAGTTCCGTGCTTTTTAATTGCTGTAAAAGAAGTGTGTACATTAGAAGCCTACCGACTGACTGTCGAATAAGTTATGACTGGTACTTCCTGTGACAAGGCAAAATCACAGGAAGTCCCACTCGTAACCTATTTTACAGCCTCGTAGGCTTCTAATGGGCAATCCTGTCAGCGGCTCCCGTACGGCCCACGGAGGACCCAGGAATCCGAAACTTTGCAGAGTGTAGCGTCACGTGGCCCTCGACGACATACCGAGAGTGCTAGGTCGAGATACGAAAATAAATATTTTTAGTTATTTTTCATACATCTCCCTGCCTCACATAGATGTCTATGGGCCTGCGAACTGCCCCACGCAGTGAGTTCGGGAATCCGTTGACGTTCTGACAGAAACGCCCCCTACGCACGAAAGGGGAGGGTCGCTCAGCAGGACGGCCTACCCCCCGTCAAGCCCGCTGGGCTCTTTTTCTCTCCCGGTTCAACTTCACGGTAACCTACCGCCCTGTTACCCAGAACTCTAGAGCCGACGCCCTGTCCCGCCAAACTCCTCTGCATCCAGATACCTCTGACCCCGAACCTATTCTCCCTCCAGCCATGATCGTCAACCCCCTGGTATGGGAGATCGACCAGGAGATCGCCAGTCTGCACCACCCTACTCCGCCGGGAGATCTCGAGGGCCGAATATTTGTACCACCCGAACTCCGTGCACCCCTTGTGGACTCAGCGCACTCTGTTCCCGGGACAGGACACCCTGGCAGACAGCTGACCCTCTCGCTCCTCTCTGCCCGTTACTGGTGGCCCGGGATGTCCCTCGACATCTCACGCTATGTCAAGGGATGCCGTCTCCAAGACCCCGCGACGCCTGCCCGAGGGAAAGCTAATGCCACTACCCATCCCTGATCGCCCCTGGTCCCATCTTGCTATTGACTTTATCATTATCAGCTCATTATTTACCTGAATGATTTACCTGAGGAATATTTACCCAAGGTTTGGATTATATACCTGAGTTACTTACCTGTGGAACTTCGAACCGAAGTGTTGAATTACTTACCTGTGTTGTTCATCTGTGAACCCTTACATTAAAGACTTGTGTTTCTCCCCTGAAAAACCTGTGGTGTGCTCTTTAACACAACCTGTATTGTGACAACTACACAGGAATCATTACACACTACATCAAAAAATAAAAAACACAGCCTCCAGAGCATGTAGGCCTACTTAAAGAAAAATAAACCCTTATTGTATATCATAAACACACTTTGCAAATGCTGTTAAAAATCTACAGTAATCACAATCTAGTTCAGAAATTATCAATTGCATTCTGTAAGTCTTGGAAGTTTTGCATATGCAGCACTTGCATACTTCAAAAATGCCCTGCAGAATCCAAAATATAAAAAATCTAAATGAAAAGCATGTTAGTGTATACTCAAAAATGTTGTACAACTGCAAAATCAAAGTCAATGAAAAATTCATTTAGTCTTAGCATCACATCTTCATGTTGGTCCAGCCACTTCATCCACATCAGTAACAATGCTGTCCCATTCCAGTCTCTAGAGAGAAATCCCTCCTGACAACATTCCACACCAGTTCTGATCCCTGTATAGTCTTCCTCATATTATTTATCATCCTCCACCTCTTCCTTACTCTTCCTCCTTATATACTGTCTTTTCCTTGTACTCTTCTGCCTCATATTTTCCTCATACTCATCATTCCTCATATTTTCATTTATTGTTGATATACAGTACAACACACCTGTACCACCTGTGCATTCTGAACTGGTTTATACTGTATTCAATTGGTAACTCACATCATAAGAAACAAGTGTCAACAATTTTGAATTGATGTGTATTATCACTGATAACTGTGTTGTAGTTGTGTTCTACTTTTGCCTCCTGTGTTTACTGTTTTGCAATAAAATTGTATTATAATGTGAAATGTGCTTAGACTTGTTTAAGGTTTTGCCAAAATAGTGAATGATTCGACAAATGGGTTTAGACCACTGGGCATTTAGTTTTGAGAATGAGATTTAGTGTTTTAGCCATTCAAATAAACTGTAACTGAAGCACTACTGTAAAGAACAATGGACCAAAATTCCTCCAGAACAATGTCATACAAAAACGTAATACAGAAAATTATTAATTCAAGTTATATTTTCTAATTTCCATATTTTTAAGTAATAATTTGATAAATGTAAAAAATAACACACAATTAAGTTTATCTTGAAATAAATTCCAGTACTTTATTTCAACTGAATGTCCTGTGTTTATTTGAGTGTAATAAATGTTTTAGTTAAAAAAAACGAAAATCGTGTGAGAGAATCGTATTCTCAGTTTACATAGAGAAAAATCGTGATTCATATTTTAGCAAAAATCGTGCATCCCTATATTAGCTAAATTTAAAGCTTGTCATGGACCATATGATCTTTTATTATGTCCTATATGAAAACCATAAAATTCAATCGGGCGTCCTTGCTTTATCACATGACTGTAGCAGTGATGAAGGCTTAGATAATAATGCTGATTAAATGATGAACTGTGCCAGTGTAAATAAAATAATTTTGTGCCAAAAGGGATATGTGCAGTGACCATTGGCGAGTAGGCAGAATCTGTGTTTTTCAGTTGGTTTTAGGATAGTTCACAACGCTCTCCTTTGACACATTCATTTAATCTGACCCTCATAAATGAACACTTGGTTTAGCACACCATTATGATTGGCTAACACCATTGCACAGGAAAAGCGTTTGTGAATCTAACCTTTCAACAGTCATTTACTACTTTCTATACTATTGTTGGGTTTCCTTTATGTTAACAATTGCATGTGCTTTTAGTTATCCATTACCTTATCACAGGGTAAAATCTGAGCTGTGGCCCGGAACATTCCTTTGTAGTCTATTTTTCTTACATTGCAGGATGACCTTCTAACAACAGCTCTTTCAAACTCCTGCCATATCACGTCACAGTCAAATCTGGAAGACAGAAATGTCATCAATTATACATTTTGGTGTTAATTCACTTTTTAGCACAAACCAAGAATATGACATGCCCACACTATATGCAGTTCCTAAACCATTTGACCTAAATACACAACTTCTCAACTAAAATTTAATTTATATGGTACCAGTGATGGGGAAGCTACTTTAAAATTGTAGTTAGGTAAGCTACTTTGCTACCCATTTGAAAAGTTACAATAAAATAGTAGCTATCTTGTTTGATACAGTATCAATACAAATACAGTACTTATTATAACAAACTGTATAGTAAATTGTCTAGATACAGTTCTGTTTTTTACTTTACACAGTAAAAAAACTGTAAAAAAATGCAAAGGTTTTTTTTGCACTTCTTGAGCTTCTAAATGTTTAATTTAAGATCTAAAGATTAAAGATCCACTTACATATTGTGAAAATGTATGTAAACACCATAAAAGTATCAAAAAGATCATTGCTATAATTCAAATAATTAGTGTTTTTCAGGTTTTATTTTTTTTTAAATCACTTCAATAATGAAGATCAGATTACAGAAACCAATAGTTTGTTCGTAGCTGCAACAAAATACACCATATTGCCAAAAGTATTGGGTCACCCTATCTAATAAACAGGTTTGATGACTTTATTAATTTCCATGAGTACAAATCTTAATGCTGCAGTACATCATGATATTCTATGGAATTGTGTGCTTCTAATTTAATAGCAACAGTTTGGAAAGGGGTATTTTCTACTCCAACATGACAATGCCCCTTGTATGAGACAAGGTTCAGAAAGAAAAAAATGATTCAGTCACTGTGGAAGAACTTGATTGGTCTGCATGAAACCAAGTCCTGATGTCACGATGGAGGGTTCTACTGTCCCCTTTCGCTCACCACCAGAGGAAGCCATCACCTGAATTTTGATTCCCCTTTCGGACTACAACTCCCACATACCTGGCACTGATTACCCGCACACCTGAAGCCAATCTCGGTCGGCTATTTAAGCGTGCTGGGACCTGCCCTGGACTATCTTGCCCGGCTACTGGAATTAACGAGTGTTCCCTGCTTTGACTTACGCCTGCCCTAGGATTTCTAGCCTGCCTACAGAGCCTGCCGAGATCGCTGCCTGTCTTTGGATTACTCTCTGCTCAAATTGTGTTGCTGTGTTTGCTGTTATCTGATTCTGCCTGTACGACTAAGTATTTAATTTTTAGATTAGATTAGATTTAACTTTATTGTCATTACACATGTACAAGTACAAGGCAACGAAATGTAGTTTAGGTCTAACCAGAAGTGCAATAAGCAAGTGCAGGATATACAGTTGTATATAAATACAGGATAAAGCAAAAATTATGAAGAATTTACAAGTGGGAATATACTATGAACATTATATACAGATGGCTATTTACTAAAAACAGAAATATACTGATGGATATGTAGAATATAAATTAGACTATGCAGAACAGTAGTGCAAATTAACATAAAGTGTGCATAAATTATGGACAGCAGCTATTAAGTTAAAGTAAACAGTGCAGTAGATTAGTTATTGCAGTATTCAGTACATAGTACTGGAGTGCAAATGATGCGTTATATGTGTAATAGTCCAGTAGTGCAATTAACATTAGTACATAGTACTGGGGTGCAAATGATGCAGTATAGTATAAATAGTCCGGTAGAGCAAGTAAACATGCAGTACATGTGTAGACAGTCCAGTCGTGTGCTTGACAGGCCTGTTGTGCAATAAACAAAACAATATAGCAGCATTAAGTTAAAGGTATATGAGGGGGTTGTGGAATCAGTGGAGGATAGAGTTCAATAGGCAGACAGCTCTGGGAAAAAAGCTGTTTCTCAGTCTGCTGGTCCTTGTCCGGAGGCATCCGAGGCGCCTGCTGGAAGGCAGGAGAGAAAACAGTCTGTGGGCGGGGTGAGAGGAGTCCTTAAGAATGCTGCGAGCTCGACGCAGACAGCGTTTCCTCTGGATGTCCTCCATGGATGGAAGTGGAGTCCCTGTGATGCGTTGGGCGGTTTTCACCACCCACTGCAGTGCCTTGTGCTTTGCACCAGAGCAGCTCCCATACCAGGCTGTGACACAGTTGGTTAGGATGCTCTCTACTGCGCAACGGTAGAAGTTCACAAGGACAGCTGAAGACAGTTGGTTCTTCTTCAGGGTCCTCAGGAAGAAGAGGCGCTGGTGAGCCTTCTTGACCAGGCTGGAGGTGTTGGTGGTCCAGGACAGGTCCTCCGAAATATGGGTCCCCAGGAACTTGAAGCTGGAGACACGCTCAACAGCCATCCCGTTAATGTGGATGGGGTCATGTGTGCCTCCTCTCTCCTTCCTGAAGTCCACGATGAGCTACTTTGTCTTGGAGGTGTTAAGGAGCAGGTTGTTGTCTGAGCACCATGTGACCAGGTGCTGGACCTCCTCCCTGTAGGCAGTCTCATCATTGTTGCTGATGAGACCAATCACTGTAGTATCGTCTGCAAACTTAATGATGGCATTAGATCCATTCACAGGCCTGCAGTCGAGTGTGAAGAGGGAGTAGAGAAAGGGGCTCAGAACACAGCCCTGTGGTACGCCAGTGTTAAGTGTGATAGTGGTGGAGCAGATGTGGCCTGACCTAATAAGCTGAGGTCTGTTTGTCAGAAAGTCCATAATCCAGTTGCAAATGGAGGTGTTAATGCCCAGGTTCCCAAGTTTGGTGATTAACTTGGAAGGGATGACAGTATTGAATGCAGAGCTGAAGTCAACAAACAGCATTCGTGCATAAGTGTTTTTATTGTCCAAGTGTGAGAGTACAGAGTGCAGTGCTATGGAGACGGCATCCTCTGTGCTCCTATTGCTGCGGTAGGCAAACTGGTATGGGTCCAGTGTGGATGGAAGGGAGTCCTTTAGGTGAGCCAGGACCAGCCGCTCAAAGCACTTCACAACAATAGGTGCTACAGGGCGGTAGTCATCCAGGCACATTGGGCTAGAGTGTTTCGGCACTGGCACAATGGAGGTGGATTTAAAGCATGCTGGCACAGCTGCTTGGGCGAGGGACAGGTTGAAAATATCCGTAAAGACCCCAGCGAGTTGCTCCGCACATGCCCTAAGTACACGACCGGGGATGCCGTCTGGTCCAGCAGCCTTTTGTGCGTTGATCTGGCTCAGTGCCGTGTACAACTGAGGAGGTGAGTGTGATAGTCGGGTGGTCATCTAAGGGTGTGCGCTTTGTGGCAGTTTCCTTATTGTCTCTCTCGAAGCGAGCATAAAATTAATTACGCTTTTTCAGGAAGACAGCATCTGTGGCTACGGGGGTGGAATGGCTGGGTTTGTAGTCGCTGATGGCTTGGATGCCCTGCCACATGCGTCGAGGATCAGAGTTGGAAAAGTGCTCCTGTAGCTTTAGTTTGTAGCAGTGCTTGGCCTTTTTGATGCCCCTCTTCAGATTTGCCCTGGAAGTGCTGTAGGCCTGTGCGTCACCTGAGCTGAAGGCAGTGTTGCGTGACTTCAACAGGAGAAGACTTCAACTTCAATGTGACTTCAACTTCAATGTGACTTCAACATTTGACTTCTTAAATTCAAATCAGAATTTGGGTATGTAGTGATCTGCTTCTGGGTTGTAACACTGTCTATGGTGATGTTGATGTAATCTAGTACAGAGGAGGTGTAACTGTCTATGTCCGTATGAAAGCCACAGCTGGCCTGAGAAGCGAACATACTCCAGTCTGTGTCTTGAAACCTGTCCTGGAGTGTGGAGTCTGCCCCCACAGGCCACACTTTGATGGTCCTCACTGATGGCTTCACACGATTGATGAGGGGTGAATACTTGGGGGTGAAGAACAAAGAAAGGTGATCAGATTGACCCAGGTGGGGGAGGGGGGTCACGGTGTAAGCTTCAGCCATGTTTGTATAGACATGGTCCAAAGTTTTGTTTCCTCTGGTGTGACAGGAAACATGCTGGTGAAATTTGGAGAGCACTGCCTTTAAGTTTGAGTGATTAAAATCTCCCGCAACAATAAATGCAGCCTTCGGGTGAGCAGTCTGTTGTTTACTGATGGCCGCATGAAGTTCGTTCATAGCAAGCTTGGCATCAGCATCCGGGGGAATGTAAGCTGCCGTTATAATGGTGGAAGTGAACTCCCGTGGCAGATAAAACGGTCCACATTTAACCATGAGAAACTCTAGGTTAGCCGAGCAGTGTCCCCCAACAGTAACAGAGCTTTGTTAACGTAAATGCACAATCCTCTGCCTCTGGTCTTACCGGATTCATCTGCCATCGTATCTGCCCGAAGTGTGTGGTGTCCCACTAGTTCAATAACATTGTCCGGTATGCCGCTGTTTAGCCATGTTTCAGTGAAAATCATGACATTGCAGTTCAAAAGTCATCCATTTTGTTCACCAATGACCCGTATTAGTGATGATTAGTGAGGAAAATGCTGGGTAATGAGAGCCGGTGCGGTGTTAGCTTTAGCTTAGCTCTTAGCCCTCCGCGCTCCCCCCACCTTTGTTTACGATCTCGACACCGCTGGCGAGCACTTCCGCACGGCCGTGTAGGGTGCGTAGCATCGGGTGTTCTGGCAATCTCAGAGACGAGGCAAAGATTGCTGATAAAATTTCCGGGAATACGCAAACCAATATCCAATAGCTCGTGCCGGGTGTACGATGTTAAGGCACAGCTGTTCTGCACGAACAGACCTGAGATGAGCAAGAAAAACACTGCATAAATGCAAAAACTGGAGAGACCCTGAGCCTCGCGATGTGCTCGCGGCGCCATCTTGGAATATTGACACCATCTTGGAATATTTAATAAAGCTGCAAATGGATCCTCTGCCTCAGGGTGTTTCTTTACAGAAGACTTTGCCAGACCTCGATCCAGCAGCTATGGCCCAGTTCTCGTTGGCGCTTGCCGTACACCAACACCAGCTGACTCGAAACCCTGTGATAAATCAGGCACCACCCCAAGCACCACCTTCCGTCAACCATCGACTGGAACCTGGATTTACAATCTGAATTGGCTGCGACAAGGGAAAATCACTCTTGTGTGTGATGTCTGAGGGAAAAGATTGTTTTTTCAGCAAGAGTGAATGGTTTTGACTCTAGAGCTTCATTTTTACCTGAAAATAGGATGATTGGGGAATTGGGTGAGACGTTATGGATTTGTGATTACTGTTTTGAGAATACGAGGCATAGTTTCAAGAAATGTGTTAAAGCAATCGATAAAAACTGTGATAATCTGCCTTAAATAGTAGACCACGTTTTAAAAGATTAAATAGTCTTGTCAACAGATGAGTCCTGGAAGAACAAATAAACAACAGAAGCACATTTTCAAGCATGTAGTTCAAGCATCAAGTCAGTGACACAGCCAAGAATTTTCTAAAGTAATGAATTTGACAATTTTTACTCCATCCATTCATAGTCTGCAATTTTATTAAACAGTGAAAGAACCTTTGGACTGACCACCTTTTGGTTTCTTGATGTGCTCTTTTCAATTTTTGATCCCTTCTCTCGGTTTATCTTTAAAAAAGGCATCTGTTGAATAAAAAAATCTGTAAAAAATAAAGGACTTTACCATAATTCTCTTGAAGGAATAGCTCACTTTCAAATTGAAAATTCTGTATTTACTCAACCTGTTCTTCTGCAAAACACAAAAGATATTTTGAAGAGTGTTGGCTACCAAAAATATTTGTATAACAAGTTCCAAATTTTGATATTGTTGATTTTATTGTATAGACAAAACCAATGCAAATAATACCCAATGGTTTTCTGTTACCTAAATGTTCTTCTTTTGTGTTCTGCGAGAAAAAGGTCATACAGGTTTGAAATGAAAACATTACAGAATGACAGAATTTGCATTTTGAAGGTGAACTATTCCTGTCATGATCCCTGTCTGTGTTTTCCCTGGTTGTTGTGGACTTTTGTTACTTCATGTTTGTCCCATGTGTTCTGTAGTCCTTTGTAGTTTTTGTCCAGTGTTCCTTTGTTAGTCAATGTTTGAATGATTTGTTGTTACACATTACCAGACACCCTGTCTTGGATTACGTTGTTCTTGTTTATGTTATTATTTATTAAACCCTATCTGCACTTGGATCCGCTTCCTGCCTGGTTTCTGCAATGTTACATTTCCTTAACAGTTTTTCTGAATAGCTAAAACATTAAACCGCGTTCTCAAAACTAAGTGTCCAGTGGTCTAAACCCATTTGTTAAATCATACACTCTTTTGACAAAACCCTAAACAAGTTTAGGCACTCAGACTCTCTTTTGCAAAGCTCTAAACACATTTCTTCCATACAGACATGCAAAACTAACAGGACTTACAGAATACAATTTATAATTTCTGAACTAGATTCTGATAACTGTAGATTTTTAACAGCATTTGCAAAGTGTGTTTATGATATACAATAAAGATGTATTTTTCTTTAAGTAGGCCTACATGCTCTGGAGGCTGTGTTTTCTATTTTTTTATGCAGTGTGTAATGATTGCTGTGTAGTGTTTATGCATTGGCTGGGTTTGTGTGTTATTTGATGACAGTGTTTGGTTTTGTCTACAGATCATATAGTTTTTACAGTTTTTTACAATCACTTTGCTACTATTTTCAGAACCTTGATGTCATTTTTCAAAACTCAAAACGGTTATCACTTGTAACACAGGCTGTCTAATGTTCAAAACATTGCATTGTGCATTCACATCTTTAAATAAATCTTGCACTTGCACAATCATTGGTTCAAAACACAAATTTACTGTGAAATACCATTGAAACATAACTATAGATCACCCACACACAAGCAACCGATAGTTTCACTGTGTCATTGTTCGTACAATCATTAAATATTGTAGAACAAAATAGGCGATACAGGTTTCATTATAGTACTACATGTACAGTAAATACATCTCTGACAGACACAGTGGAATCATTGAACAAAATTTGTAATATATTGATGCAAAACACTACAGTACAATCACAACATAGGTTTATTTGAATCAAAGCAAAAATAATTAGCTATAAAATAGAAAAGAAAACACAGTACTGTAAAACATCAAATGTAGTGTTCCTCAACTTGCTTGCTTGTACTGTAAGAAACAAAACAGGAGTGATTACTGTACTTCTACATTGTCATCAACTCTGTGTTGTGGAATTGGCCACAGGTTCTCATCTACATCACAGTTGATGTTTTCATTAGCCAAACATCTTGGAAAAAACCTTCGGGCATGGCGAATCCAGGCCTGACACTGGTCTGCTGTGATGTCATTGCAGGCGGCATCCATGGCCTGGAGAAGAGTGACTTGTTAATGAGGGTGCCTATCATGAACCTTCCATCTCCATGCGGAGAAAGATTCCTCAATCGGGTTAAGGAAGGGAGAGTATGGGGGTAAATACAGGGTGGTAAATTGTGCATGGGCCTGAAACCATGCTTGCACCACATGAGCATGATGGAACCTGACATTGTCCCACACAATGACATAGGTCACACCTTCAGCTCTACAAACCTGATCGAGCTCATCAAGAAAGGTGACAAGGAGAGCTGCATTATATGGTCCAATATGAGGTATGCGTCCCACCACACCATCTTCTGATATAGCCGCACACATGGTAATGTTGGCCCCACATTGTCCAGGTACTTGGATGGTTGCCCGCTGGCCAATGAAATTCCGACCTCTCCTTGTCTTGGCCAGATTAAAACCTGCCTCATACAAATATATGAATTTGTGATGGTCATCATCAGCATTACTGTACAATGTAGAATACTGTACAGATTACTGTACAATGTAGAATTTTTGGGAATGTTTTTACAAAAGCCATCTTGAAACTGAACTTACCTGAACATACTCACTCCTCATTTGCTTCACTCTGTCTGCATTTCTTTCGAAAGGCACACGGATAGTTGTTTTATAGATCCCTGGTGTCTTTTCAGTATGCGTGCAATAGTCGGCAAACTTATGGATCCCACATTGTTGAACATGTCTTCATTGTCCAAGATATGCTGGAGAATTTCTGTAAGGCGAATATCATTTCTGGGCCGAACCAAATCGACCACAGCCTGCTCTTGTTGGTCAGTTAGAATTTTGCCTCTGCCTTCACTATTTGGCCTGGTCACAATTCTACAGGGAACATTAGAGTAAGAAGACACTTGGTCACATCACCTATTCTGTGATACACAATGGTATGCAGTCATTTGACAATTGAGAGTAGCATAATGTTTAGTGCATGCTGATAACTTACCGGTTCTCATTGCGGAAAGTTCTGATTATTGAGGCCACGGTTGACCTTCTGAGGTTTGGTTGTATCATTGTAGCCGCCTCAGTCATTGTCATGCCATGATTTATGTCATGGTCTACAACTATTGCCCGAATTTCATTGGACACTCTATGCTGTTGCTGCCACTGTCTTGGTCCATGGCCTTGTCCTCTACCACGTTCCCCCACACCTCTTAAACGAGGCCCACGACCACCTCTCAGAAGGGGTGCCTGTCCCCTGCCATTCCTTTGACCAACAAGTCTTTCATGATTTACAGTAAACATGGAAGATTGTTTGTCTGTTTCCATACAACTATGCATTAAGAGTAATGCAACAGTTACTTATCATTTTGAGCAGTTGTATCAATTGATAGTTAGATCATTGTAAGGAAATTAATAGACACTCATTTGAAATGTAATGTGTGAATTGTCTTTTTAAATAGTAGTACTTTGATGTTAAGTTGTGTCATATTGAACAGGTGATTTTTGTTGAATGAACAAATGATCTAAGTTTTATGTGTATTGTATCCAAGCAATTGAGAAAAGGGTTAGAGTTTTGAAAAATATGCCTTTTGATCATTGGTTGTGAGTTTTGTGTCTAGAGTTTTGAAAAATGACATCAAGGTTTTGAAAATAGTAGCAAAGTGATTGTAAAAAACTGTAATCAATTGTTAGATTTAGCAATGCAAGTCAAAGCCTTTGACAGTGTAGCTTGAATTTTTGGGTTTGTGTTTACTGTTTTGAGAAAATGAGAGTAAGTATTTGCATAGGGAATGGTTGGGTCAAAGCGAGCGTTTGTGATGATGTGTGTTTGTGAGAGCGTATGTACGAATTTTTGTTTGCAAAAGCGAATGTACGTGATGATGTGTGTTTGTGTGAGAGAGTTAGTGTACGTGATGATGTGTGTTTTGTGTGAGACAGTGTGTGTACGTGATGATGTGTGTTTTGTGCAAACATTGTGTGAACATTGAGCAAAGCAATCTGAGGTACTGATATTTTAGTGGCACAGATCGACTACACTACCTCTTTCAGCTGGACAGTGAGTTGCCAAACTGCATCCTCTGTATCTGTGATCTTCTTACCAATTATAGCTGGCAGAAGCCTCAGCAAACACCAGTTTTCTGTTGCCTGGACACCTAATTTTGTACCCTTCTCAGAAACTTCTGAGTGGTTATAATTATTGTCAGATCCTTTGTATGTAAACTGCCTAATCCTACGACTAAGTTATAAATATGTGAAGAACTTGTTTACCTTGAAAAAGTAGTTGAGGTAAATGGCAAGGTCAGAAGCCACTACACCCTCAAACACATCATGGCCAATACAGGGTATTACATCATCATTTTGCAGCTCTGCAACAGCGACATTGTAGTTTTGTACTGTGCGGATTGAAGCATGCTGCTCTAAATGGTCTCAAATCTCACTTCTTTTTACATGACAGTATCGGCAGAAATAGTGAGATGTACTAAAGTTTTATGTGAATCCACTGATATTATGTGACCCTAAATTATTGGCTGTGATGCTTAAGACTGGTGCCTTCATGTTGTTTCTATGTATGTTCAATCCATTGGTCTCCAGTTCTTTAAAATTAGATATCAGTATCAGTAGGTATCAATTTATGTGCCATTCGAGAAGGTGACCTCTGCAGGTCCCTTGGGCTGGGTGGCCATCTAAGGATCTGTCGTTAGCATCTTGCAATGACCACACAGACCTAGAACCGGGATCTGAACCACATAGAAAGAGTACGAAGCCCCTGGCGTGTAACCCTTATTTGCCTCTGGGGATTGGCCCTTGGATGAAATCCCCTGGCTCTGAGCCCCAACTGAAATGGTCTCATATGCAGGAGGCCCAATGGTATCACCGTGGATGCAGCCGCCATGAGACCTAGAACTCTTTGAAAGTGATGGTTTGTAACTTTCTGGCCTAGCCTGCCATTCCTTTGTTTTGTTTTGGATGGATTTGACACGTGGCAGGGACAGCTGTGCCCACATTGTGATCAAGTCCCATACAAACCCCACATATGTTGTCCTCTGCGCAGGAGAGAGAATGCTTTTCTTGGCGTTGAGCCCCAATCCTAGATTTGTAAGATGAGCTAGGATGACATCCCGATGTCAAAGCGCTAGTTCCCAAGACTGAGCTAAGATCAGCCAGTCGTCTATGTAATTTAAAATGCGGATGCCCTGGAATCTCAGAGGAGCCAGAGCTGCATCCATGCATTTTGTGTATGTGTGGGGTGGGCAGGCTAGGCCGAATGGAAGAACCCGATACTGGTAAGCTTCGCCCCCGAAAGCGAAACTCAGGAACCTCCTGTGTTGTGGCAAGATCTCTATGTGAAAATATGCGTCCTCGAGATCAATCGTCACAAACCAATCGTCTGAATCTGAGACACAATCATCCTGATTTTGAACATTTATGTTCTTAGGTAGTGGTTTAACCCGCAAAGATCTAAAATTGGACGCATAAAATACCGTCTGTAATAGCCTGATTCTCTCTCTGGCAGGGGAACACGTTCTATGGCCCCTTTGTCCAGCAGAGCCTGCAATTCCTGTGTCAACAAATGCACAGTGGAGACCACACTGTTAAAATGCAGAGGATGATATGCAAATGTAACCCTGTAACCTCTTATTGGAGGAGATGATTTTCCTATGGTCCTAAGGCACAGCGAACTGTGTCTCTCCGGTCATCGAGTCTCAAGGGTCTGGGGGCCTCTTGCTCCTGCTGCGAAATTTAACCTTCCGACTGCCGTGTCCTCTGCCCGATCTGAAGAAGCACCTGGGCATGCTCCAGAAAGCGTGAGAGAGAGGGTTAACCGTCTCACACACTTCGGCCATATTGACTCGCAAGCCCCAGGAAGGCAACAAGGGAGAGGCGGCTCAGTCCTGTTTAAAGAACGTGTACTCATTTCTAGATGTACGACATTCTTCCCACGCAGCACGATCTTTGAGTAGGGATGTTAATGTGTCTGTGTCTTGACAATATACTGGGCATGTCGCTCCTTCCTGTTTTCATAAATCCCCAAAAATGCATTTTTGATGCACATAGGGAAAATTTTCCTCAAAGTACTTCTTTCTTTTGTGTTCTGTGGAAAGAGAAGATCTGCATCATCCATGAATATCCATGCTATCCATGGTTTTCAAAACATCCTCAATTTCTGTCTCAGGGAGTTTAGTTTTTGCTTGTTGATACTTTATGTACTGCTGGCACACTCCACTAAGCTTATCAATCTCTTCTACAATTAACTATTCTGTGGAGGAAGGGATCAGGTACTTTGCCTGCAACTTCATGTAAAACATTGACAGATTTTCATGTATAAGCTTTTCATTTGTGCAGGGTCCAGTAAATACTCATCTGGCCCTTCATCATCTGCCCTTTCATCATCTGCCCCTTCATCATCAGCCCTTTCATCATCTGCCCCTTCATCATCTGCCCTTTCATCTGAGTGGCTTTCAGCAACAGAGAAATGAGACTCACTGGAAACTGAAGGAAGACAGTATGCACCAGAGACATGCAAAGCTGTAGAGTATTTGTGATTTGTAGATAGGTGAGATGTAAATGATGATTTCACTGAAAATGAATAACATCTCGGTTACGACTGTAATATCTGTTCCCTGATGGAGGGAACGAGACGTTGTGTCGACAGATGGGGTTGAACTTGAGAACCAATCTCATTCTAGAGCAATTTTAAAAGGCCAATGATCTTGGCGAATGGCATCCGCATGCCATCCTCCTTTTATATCCGGGGCGGGGACTGGCATGCGGATGCCATTCGCCAAGTTCATTGGCCTTTTAAAATTCACATTCATTCATCTTTTTGTGCTGAGGAACCAAGAGGCTACTCCCGATCGCTGCAGCGGGTCGGCCAAGCCTTGTGGCATGAGGGAACAGAGGTTACAGTCGTAACCGAGACGTTCCCCTCCTGTCGGTCACTCGATGTTGTGTCGACAGATGAGGTCCCTATTTGAAACGCCATGGCGCTCGGCCGTGTCACGACTGCCAGCGGAGCAACACTAACTGGCCTAGGCATGTCACAGGTGAAGCGTTGGGTCCCAAGACCACCCGGGTGACCCCGCGCCCCTCACCCGTACCACCAAAGCATTGTTTGTCCACTACCCAACTACTTTTGCCAAAGTGATCCCGGAACTTTTCCGCAAAGGCCCTCGGGGTCCAAGGGGCCCCAAACCTCACAGGCACTTGCATCACGGTCTCCCGAACGACATACCAAAAGGGCGAATGCGTGGGTCGAGAAAAAGTGTTTTGTTTCCTTTTAAATGCATCGCCCTCACAGCCCATTCATTTCAATGCGTGACACTTAGAAACAAAGCCTGATTTTAGCTGTGTACTCATGCAAAAATAAACACTTTAGGAAGGAGCTACGGTCCCCAAACTGCGGGGCCTGACTCGAGGGTCTGTGACGGTGGTCACTGCAAAGGCTCGATGCCCTCTGACATTTGGAACCTTGTTTTCTGGGCCTTTGTTTACACCCTGACCTTGAACATATAAGATGCCAGATTTTGAACATGTTACGAGTTGTTGCTGACATATGTGTGTCTAAAAGAGTGTTTTAACTAAATTATGTTGTTTTTGACACTTGGAAACACATATTTACATGCATAATATTGTAAATTAGAAATATTTCCACCAACCTAATACACGTGGCCCACACATATAATCCGCAGGTGGTCGGACAATGCAAACATACTAGAAAATGGATCGGTCCATTTTCTAGTCTGTTTGCATTGCCTGACCACCTGCGATTCATATGTATCGTCCACGTGTATTAAGTTGGTGGAAATCCATTTTTTGTTAACATGTATGAATTATAAAGTGTACTAAGGGAACAACGTTGTTTTTGAAACGTATAAATGAATATACATGTGTATAATATCGTTAATTAGTATCTTGTCCACCTACTTAATACGCGTGCCTGATAACTATAAACCGCGGGTGGACCGGTCCATTTTCTTGTCTGTTCAGTTCAGTCAGACAAGAAAATGGAACGGACCTCCTACAGCTTACACGAATGAGCCACTCGTATTAAATTGGTGGATGTGAAATCAATCGACCATATTACTCATAAATATACGTTTTAAAATTTCAAAAACCACACTATTGTATCAGCACACATTGTTAGACACACATATGTCAGCGCCAACTCGCAGAATGGTCGTTTTGGTAAAAGTAGTAGGGAAGCGGACCAAATGTGGTTTGGTGGTACGGGGGCATGGCCTCCGACTGGCCAGCAGGGTCGAAGGTCAAATTGGCAGACATAGAGTATCTGGAGACAAATAGTGGGTTGGTGGACATGGGCACAGCAGGGCAGTATCCTGCCAGGTGCCCCCATGCATATAGATGTGGAGAGGTACGCACCAAACCTATCGTGGTCACAAAAGTAGGCTGGAGACAATGGGATAAGCCTGAGGGGGATGCATATGATGTTTGTGGAAAGGGGCTTGGGGGTAACCAAGGGGTGCCATGGGACAAGGGCGCCCCTAGTAACGTCCCCACACCCCCTATCCGGGGCCAGCAAGAAAGGAATTGGTCTTACCACGGTGTTAGCCAGAAACACCCCTTTCCCCTTTAGGTATGCGGGTCAAGGTACAGATCTGGCCTTTAAAAATGCGCGTTTTTTTGTGCAGGATCCTGAAGGTGATCATGCAGTTTGCCGCAGGACTGGTCTGACCTGTTTTTTAGAATAAAAAAAACTGCTACACTTCCCAGAAGATCCACCAGGTGGCACATCGACTTGTTTTAGGCCTGTAGCGCGATGACGTACTGGATCAATCCAATACGTCATGGATGTTGTACTACGCATGCACCGTGGTGTATTTTTAAGACGCATGCGTAATAATAGCGTGGCTGAACAGATATTTGTTATTGTACGTATATTAATGCTTACGTTGTCTTAGTTTGTTTAAAATCAATAGTGTCTGAACAAACGTGCAAAACGTTCAGTATTTTGTTTATAGGTCATTATCACAGGATCTTAGCTTTAGAAGCTAAATGTAGGCTATTTGATGAATAGTATATAAATTATTATAAACGTTATATTTCAATGTTAAGTAATATGTAATTATATAACGTATATAATTATAACGTGTTTAGAGTTGCATTGCACAGCCATGAAACATCTACCATATGTCACCAATGTTATACTATACAGTCAACATTTTTATAATAAAACGATATATTAATTGCATTTGAGTCATATGTACTGTTTAGTGGAAGCAAAAATTAGGCAAGTAATAGTGAATTAAGAATTAATTAAGAAATGCAGTAGGCTTTATCATAATGTTATTTTTTTAAACATGGCAGGTGCAGCAAGTGCGCGTCTTTGTGAATGCGCAGAAATGCTTAATGATTCTTGTATCATTTGTTTCAGAAACTACTTTTTGAAAGTTAAAACCGATCATAATATTAAATCAAAGTTGTTTGACACACTTTAGGAAGTTAATATAGTTGGGAGTTGCATATGGAAACATTTTCGTATTTTAGGCATGTTTTTCGATGCATGATCTCACTGTATGGTTTTTATTTTACCATGTATGATCATTTTACACTACATTATGTTTAGCCTCATCGTCGGAGTGCTCGTCTCTCATTCCGGATCGTCGTTAGCTCTTTGGTTCGAGGCTCAGTTGGAGCGGGTCGTGTGCACTTTGTCATTTTGAAATGCTTTTACTGAAGGATCATCTGTATTTATCCAGGTAGATATGGGCGTGAACATTGGGACTTAAACAATACTGACTGGAGACCCATTAAGCTACATTTTCATAATAAAAGTCTCTCATTTTGCAACCAATTTCACATAACAAAGATATTCAAACAAACATCATAAAATACAGAAAAACCCATGTACATCAATTAAACTGCATTCAATGTCAGTTACACTGCATTTTTCCATTCATTGTAAAAAGTTTGACGTTTAAAACGGCAGATCAAGCAGAAGTTGTTTGCTGTAATGGACTGTAGTCTACAGTCTAATATTTTGTCAAAAGTATTCTACTGTATGTGTTTAAAGAAATATAATTACTCGATCCTCTGACGCAAGCAGCCGCTTCTCATTTTCACTACAGCTGCAGAAACAGTGATTGTGACACGACTGCCACCCAACGGTCTCGTCGCGCCAATGCCGCTTGGCTAAATTACGTACCGCGGCATGGTGCAATATCCTGTTCTCTTTCTCGCACATTTTTAATGGCCAGATCTGTATCCCTTTTCAGCCTACGATCCATCACAACACTATTCGTCCTGTGGCACTTTATTTTCATGGACTTTTTTCCATGAACCCACTATTTGTACTTCCTCTCGGAAGAGATTGGTTCTCAAGTTCAACCCCATCTGTCGACACAACGTCGAGTGACCGACAGAAAGGGAATCACAGTTTTTTAAGGGGCAATGCACCACCTTTCTGTTTGAAATGTGAAATTTCAAGATAAATCAACTGTTTCTGACAGTTAGTAACTTTACGTGTAAAGGGTCCCTGTAGAGACTCGCATTGTGTCACAGAGGAAGTTTGCAGATGATGGCAGTAAACATGACATTTAAATGTACTGTAATTTCTGAACTTGCAACTTGCTATGCAACATGGATAAAAAAGTGCCTCATTTCTGTTTAGCCCTAGATGTTGTACGTAGCCTTTTAAGGCCTTTACACAAACACCACAACTATTACAAGTGTATTTTGCAGACATCTTTGCATGGTGCGCCTAACCTTTTCACACTGATCTTGATTTTGGCAGCTCACACAACTTATCTGCAGGAAGAAAAACAAACATGTAAGTGTATGGGACATGTTAGGAAATCTACAAAAATCCAAAGAAATATACTGAGAAATGTCTAAAACACTAAACGTACTAAAGTAATAAACACTATCCGCTAACCAGTTAGTCCTTATCAGTATACAGCCTAGAAAAAAATAAGAGACCATTCCAACTTTTCATTTCAAATCAGCATTTCTAGATGTATTGTGGCCATTCCAGTCCAGTGTCTGTTGAATTTTAATAAAACCAAACCTCAGGAGTGACATAAAGTCATCCAACAGCAATGTGAAAGACTTACAGCATGACAACACTGTGATAAAAAACGAGGTTATCACATTAAGTAATTTTTTAACATTTTCCTAAGAGCATGTGCAAATATTACTGTTGCATTGCCTAAAAGTGAATATGAACTTTTTTCTTTGCAGTATCTGAGGTCTGAAAAAATACAGAACATCTTTTATATTTCTTTTACCTGTTTCTCCAGTTTTCATTTTCTGCAAATAAATGCAAAGAGAAACAATATTTGTATTTGAAAATTAGGAGAAATACTGTTAGTAGTTCACAGAATGAAACAAAAATTATCATTTAACATACCTATAAATAGTAAATTTGAAAGAACTGAAATGGTGCTTTGAAATGGTCTCTTAATTTTTCTGCGACTGTATATGCTCCTGTTGCTTTCTGGGTGTGCTTTAATGACGGAAGTCCTTTAATTTAGAGCAATGATTAAAGTTGGTATGAAACATAAAGTTATACGCCTTTTTCCATACTGTAATGTATATGCAAGTGAATCCTATGAAAACTGACGAAATATTATGGAGATAATGACAACGCAGAGATAATGACGACATGGTTATAATGACGAAATATGAAGATGCAAGCACACATGGCTCCGCTGATACAACAGCAGGCACGTGCCCAGAATGCTTATACAGAAACCTGTACTGTCGTCTTAAAACCTGAGAGGAGGGAAAGATATTTTTAATTGCTTTAAAAATGATAGGGGATCCCCTTCTCCAAAGCTTTACTTTTTTTTTTTTACTTTACTTTTTACCTTATTGCACAATGCCAGTAGAAATGAAGATGGAACTGGCCAATGTCGGTCAAGACAACACTTAGGGACATGAAAGCACCCCCATATAGTACACCGTCTGGACCAAATACCCTCAAAATCTTCGACTGAACGTTACAGCAGGACGCTCTGAGCATACGAACATGGCAGTTTACGCAATATCTCGTTCCCTCCTCTCAGGGAACCGAGGTTACAACAGTTACCGGAGACGTTCCCTTTCGAGAGAGGTCTCTCAACATTGCGTTAAAAGTGCTAAGGGAACCGTATAAAATCACGCCGTGAGAGCAGCAAAGAGCGGAACCCAATGCTCTCCCTGCATAATACAAGTGATGTGAGACAAACAACCCCCTCAGCCAATCAGCGTAGCCACAAGCACAAGCATTAAGCCCACTGGATGCTACGCAAGCGGGAGCGAATCAGAAACGGTTCTAATTCATGCATTCATAACGTGAAGACTAGATTACTGTAACGCACTATTAGGTGGCTGTCTTGTGAGATAATTACAAAAATTCCAGCTAGTTCAAAATGCAGTAGCTCGAGTTCTTACACAAACAAAAAATTATGAGCATATTAACCCGGTTCTGTCAGCATTGCACTGGTTACCTATCAAGCAACATATTAAATTTAAAATCTTACTGCTTACCTATAAGGCCCTACATGGTTTAGTGTCTCAGTACCTGAGTGAGCTTCTATTGCATTATAGCCCTTCTCGTTCACTACGCTCTCAGGGCTCCGGTCAGTTGGTTAATCCTAGAATTTTGAAATCAAGTGAAATAATTTAACAATTTATTTAATTAATTTAATACTCCATATAGGAATTTATATTTTAGGAGAATAAGGAGGATAAGGAGAATGATATTAAACCTTTAATTGACAATTTTGTTCGACAGGGCGTCCTCGTGCCAACACACTCGCTGTAACGCCCTAGGGCCAGCGCCTCGGGTCGCCACCTGAGGGCGCCTCGTTGTTTAGTGTTTCTGCCTTGTTTTTGTCATGGACTTCATATCCCATCATGCCTTGTGTCTCGTCATTGTTAACCTGTTTCAGCTGTGCCTCATTTCCTGTTTGTCCCTTCATCTGTGTATATATAGCCCTTGTGTTTCAGTTGTCTGGTGTCGATCGTTATTAGTGTTACTCGGTTCCTCTGTCGTGTTTTCATATGTCTTTGGTTTATTTTGGTGATTTATATTAAATGTCTAAAACTGCGTTTGGATCCGCTCCCTGTCTTCTTGTCTGCCAACCGTAACACTCGCCGTATAACACGCCTATTAATCCTGTTGTTAAAGCGGATGGGAAAACGTGGCGATTGACACAAGATTTAAGAGCAATCAAATAATTGATAATACCACTTGCTCCAATAGTACCAGACGTATCAATGGTTATTAATTCAGTACCGTGCACACATAAATACTTTACAGTTATTGATTTATGTGTCTGTCCCCCCGCATCCAGATACGCAGACATTGTTAGCTTTTACATATATAGGGCAGCAATACTCATAGAGCCGTCTTGCGCAGGGATATTCGGATTCGCCCGCTGTTTTCTCGGCGGCAGTGCACCGCACGCTGGCCAAAATGACAGATTTGCCGTCAACGGTGTGCGTACTGCAATACGCCGACGATATCATGGTTTCGGCTGAGACAAGAGAGGACTGTGAAAAAGCATCTATCCTTGTTTGCAATGTGCTCGCCAAAGCAGGGTTCAAAGCCTCGAAAGATAAACTTCAATGGGCGCGGCCTAAGGTGAACTACTTAGGACATGTGATCATGCCAGGTTTGAGAGCAATTTCAACAGACAGAGTCCAACTGATACGAAAAATGAAGTCCCCACGAACTGTGTAGCAGCTCCAGAGTTTTCTGGGCCTTGTGAACTATTGCAGATCATGGATACCTGACTGTGCCATTCATGACAGGCACCTAAGGGGCCTGATTGATCACAAAACTCCGCCGAATATGGCTATTGACTGGTCCGCTGAGGCGGAAAGACATTTTAATGCTTTGAAACAAGCAATCACCGTGGCCCCAGAGACAGAGGGCGTGGCCGTTGGTGTCCTGTTGTAACAACATGGCTCTGCGTATAGACCAGTAGCGTACCTGTCTAAGAAACTAGATAATGTAGCTTCAGGTATGCCAGCATGTCTTCGTGCTGTAGCCGTGGCAGCTCTGATTGTACAGATGGCTGAGAAAACAGTGCTATCACACCACATGACTTTGTATGCATCGCATCAGGTAGGCGCAATTTTACACAATATGCAGACACAGCATATGACAGCGCAACGACGCTCGGGTTACGAGGCAATCCTGTTAGCGTCAAAAAATCTTACCATACAATCGACAGCATCGATTAATCCTGCATTGCTTAGTGTTTTGGGCATGGTTGATATGGCTGATTTTAACATTGACCATGATTGCATCACTGAACTGACAACCTCTTGCTCTTCCAGGGTTGACCTATTGGATACACCCCTGGATGGGGGGGAACATGTATATGTTGATGGATCGTGTTCAAAGCCCTCGGATGGAGTCTATCTTTGCGGATATGCTGTGGTGGTGGGTGGTAGGGTGATGGAAGCTTTTGCATTAAACTACAATTCAGCTCAAGCTGCTGAATTAGTAGCATTGATACGGGCCTGTGAGTTGTTGGAGGGAAAACGCGCAACAATCTACACAGATTCAAAGAATGCGTGGAGTGTTCTCCATCATTATGCTAAAATGTGGGAAGCAAGGGATTTCAAGACAGCAGATAGTAGTCAAATAGCACACGCAAATTTGATAGGTAAATTAACTGAAGCAGTACAGCTCCCGCTCGAAGTGGCCATAGCAAAAGTGAAAGGTCATGCCTCGGGGGATGACGAACAGACTATAGGCAACAGGAGGGCTGATGAGGCTGCAAAGGAAGCAGCTAAGAGACATATCAGATCACCATTTCATCAGAGTGATGTACACCAGGTAGCTATGACAATGCATGTAACAAACATACCTGACATTGACATTAAAATCTTGCAAAGTCAACCAACTCAGGCAGACTTAGAGCACTGGGGTAAAAATAATTGTGCTCCAGACAAACAAGGCATCATAAGGGATGCGAAAGGGAGGATAGCGCTACCGAAACTGGGATTAATTATCCTACTTAGGCACTATCATGGTCTGTCTCACACTAGTTGTGCAAAAGTGGTACAGGTAATAAACCAGCTGTATTGCATTGTTGACGTACACAAAACGAAACTCAACTAATGTGCACATGTGCAAAAGTAAATCCGCACAGACCAATCAAACACAAAGCGTTGCCACACCCAGAATCACCATTTCAGCATGTGCAGATTGATTTCACACACAAAGATCGACTAGGACTACGAAGGGATCGTAGACCTCGATTGTACGCCCATTTCGCGCGCACTCTAATGGCGATCTACCGCCTTTTCCCTAACTCAAGTCAAGGGGCCATTTTACCGGAGAGGCATCGGACGGACACCTCTGGGGCATCGTGGCGCTGCGACGAGACCCCTCGTCCCCAAAAAAGCCTACTGCTACCCCCTTGCCACCTAATCTTCATCGCTGCGTACACGAGGAGCCTTTCGGTGCCCCCTTGCCCCCTAGCCTTTGCAAAAATGTCCAAAACACTCTCAGACGTCCCCCTTGCCCCCTAAGTCTGGGCATAACGTCCAAAACACGCCTAGACGTCCCCCTTGCCCCCTAGTCTGGGCATAACGTCCAAAACAGTCCTAAATGTCCCCCTTGACCCCCAGTCTGGGCATTGCCTCCAAAACACGCCTAAACGTCCCCCTTGCCGCCTACATTCTGTTTTCTCTCCCTTGCGCCCCCTAGGGGCACGCCGTCTTTCGTGGCGCCTCCGGGTAGGCCGTCCTGCTGAGCGACCCTCCCCTTTCGTGCGTAGGGGGCGTTTCTGTCAGAACGTCAACGGATTCCCGAACTCACTGTGTGGGGCAGTTCGCAGGCCCATAGACATCTATGTGAGGCAGGGAGATGTATGAAAAATAACTAAAAATATTTATTTTCGTATCTCGACCTAACACTCTCGGTATGTCGTCGAGGGCCACGTGACGCTACACTCTGCAAAGTTTCGGATTCCTGGGTCCTCCGTGGGCCGTACGGGAGACGCTGACAGGATTGTCCATTAGAAGCCTACGAGGCTGTAAAAAAGGTTACGAGTGGGACTTCCTGCGATTTTGCCTTGTCACAGGAAGTACCAGTCATAACTTATTCGGCAGTCAGTCGGTAGGCTTCTAATGTACACACTTCTTTTCCAGCAATTAAAAAGCACGGAACTGGCCGTTAACGGTCGCACGCACCGCGTACTGCCCCCTTGTTTACATTTCCTAGAATTCAGGGTCCAAGGGGCCTCAGAATTGTGCCTTTCACTGAAGAGAAGCTGTCAGGGGTCAAAAGGTCGCAGAGTCTCGAAACTCAACACAGCTGACCATCAGGGGGTCACGAACAGGGGTCTAAAGTTTTGTGCTTCCAGGTCACCCCAAACTCCCTTTTCCTTAAAAACAGATTGAACCCCACTTTTGTTCGGTTTGCCCATTCAAGAGCCTCTGTCTGGCTACGAGAGGAAGAAGCCTGCGAGAGAGATTTTTTACCAAACCCACTCCAATTTTTCCCTCCGCTCTAGGAAGCTGTACTCTCGGTATGTGAAACAGGGGCCCCCGGGCTACCAGAATCCATAGGTGCGGGGCGTACGGCCGGTCGCCCTCAGGTGGCATCTGCCCGAACTTCGCCTTGCCCACGATCCGCAGCCCGGGTTAGGGGGATTTTTCCCGGCGCCCCAGGGCGTCGAGCCCGCCCCCGACCCTTCCGGATCGCTCCGGCGGGCCCGACCCTTCGATTCGGCGTCGCCGTGCGACCCACGAAAAATCCGGGGGCGCCGGCGCGCAGCGTCCATTCGAGGCCTACCATTTCGCGCTTAATAAGTTACGAGTGCAACATGGTGGCCTTGGGGGGGAACTGACGGAAACCGCAATGAAGCAACTAAAGAATATGGCAACAGTCTCTAATTTTGTGGAGGGACGTGTGGCTGGTCAGAAGTAAAAGCTTACTATGGCTTACTATAAGCAAAAGGTGCAGATCCTAGATTCAGTGCAGACGGAGTAAAATTAGAACATAAGTTAAAATGGCGAAAGGACGGTTCGCTTCTAATTGCTGAGCAATGTATTTATTGCCCACCCGACAGTTTCTCCTTACTCACCGACTATACGTTTCCTTTTTCCGGAAAGGAAGAAATGCTTGTACATTATGCATGGGTACTGAATGTTACCATTACTAATGTTACGTCACAAGATGCAGGAATATACTATTGCGCATGGGCTTTAAGTGGTAAAAATGTTTATCAGGAAGTACATATTAGTGTAGTCGAAGGAAAAGAACCAATCCTCACGGTGCGGGAAGCATTAGAGGAGATGGAAACTGATCTCCCTGATTCACCTGAAGCTGCCACAAAAGATATAGAATTCATAATGGGTTCAGATCTAGGTGAGAACCTCAAAGAGGTTAGAGCAGCTAAAGCCAAGTGTGAGGGAAATTACGCATGTGCGCTTGCATTGTTTAGAAGGGAGTTGTAGAACAAGACATTAAAGGTGAATGTTGGGTGTGTATGCAGCTCCATTCAATGTGGAAAACTAAGGAAATAACCATACAAATGATACACGATGAGAAAGGTGTATGTGATATGCCAACACAAATGTCTATGATCATACAAATGACTGATAACATGCGAATGGGATGACGGTTAACTTCAATAAAAGATTATAATTGTTCTTACGCAGGTGTGCCTTTCCAAGGGCCAACATTTTATGTGCACACTCATCCAGCAGATTTATGTATCTGCTCGAAGAAAGGAGCAAGGAGTGTAGGGATGTCTGACTGCAGGAACATGATCATTTTGACCGGAAACAATAAGAATAAGCACAATTGCATGATTACTTATCAAAACAAGATGATCGAAGGGTTTAACTGTCCATTCTCTCATTTAGACAGTTCACCCGGAATGGTATGGGTCTGTGGAGAAACAGCGTATTACCATCTGAATGAGGGAGACTGGAAAGGTTGTTATTATCCTGCTTTGATGTCCACAGGAACCACGATACTGACTTAAGGAAGTAGTAACGCTGTAGCACCACGCCGAGACAAGCATAGTCTTAAGAATGCACCTGCTAATTATATGGGATATAAGACGGATAGCCCATGGACAACGCCCTGGGAAAACGTAGGGTGGTCCTTGGCAGGTTTCTTTACAGGTGTAGGGATTACAATTGCGCTAAATAAGATCAATGGCCTGGCCTGGCAAGTGTTATCTCTAGAGAACGACACTGCCAGGGCCCTTAGGTTGGTCTCGGACGAATTAAAGAAAATGAGAAGCAGTAATTCAGAACAGACTAGTATTGGATATGCTAACAGCAGAAAAGGGAGGAGTATGTAAGATGATAGGAGCGTCTTGTTGTTTTTCTATTCCAGATCATTCAGATAACATCACGGACATCCTAACCCACATGAGAGACTCTATTCCAGTACCAATGAAAATGGACAGTGTATGGTTCAAATGGTTGGATGATTTATGGGGTGGGTGGGGAAATTGGATTTTCACAACTGCCGTACCAATCGTGATAACGATATTGATCATACTACTGATTGCACCATGCGTGATAAAATGTCTTTCTTGTTTTATAATGCGCTCTCTTACAGCAGTAACAAGGCATGGGAGTTATCAGATGATGGTGGTGCAAAACCAACCGGTATCAATACAGGAAAATGATCAAAATATTCACATGTGGGAATCTGAATTTAATACTAATGCTGATGATGACGACGATGAGGAACATTATGTTCACACCTACGAATTAGAACCAGAAAGAGATGTGGATGAAGGAAATGCTGAACCTAGGGAGGACAAGGATGTCGCTGCTGATAGGTTTGAGGCATATGTGATAGAGATAGGATCAGAGAGTGAGGGGAATGAATGAAGGAAATATGAGCAAAATGTTTTTTTTATATACATGTGTATACTAAGAGGTGATTTTGCTTGCTGACACAAAAACCACTGGCTTAGGCCAGAATAAAAAAAATCCGCTCACAGGCATATAGTTTTCTTTCTTTTAAACACGGCACAGGACTATGTTGTAAGACCGTTTGTCTTAAAGTGGCCATTGTGAGATTCTAGCACATATCGTGCTAAGAAATGTCCCTTAGGATAAGCGTCAATGTGTGAACACAGGATATATGAATAAGTGTTAACTTCCCTGTATTCATGTTTGTATCCATGCTTAGCTAAACACGTTTTACGACCTACTTACCAAGTTACCATACATTCTGTCCTAAGATTTATAACACATCGCTGAGCTATGCAGTTTTGTACTAACACATGATATAATCTCCTGATGTCTGAGGTTTATGTCTGGTGTCCTGAAGGAACATTACCTCATTTCCCTATTTTATGGTATATAACCAACCACCTCTGAAAAAAGAAGAGTTCTGAGAAAAGTTCACTTTGAGTGAACTGCACTTCTGTGTCTGTGTCATTCTTGGTCCCTGGTACCAGAATCCTCTGTGTTCCATCAACTGATCAGACCATCTCATACCTAGACAAAGTTATATTTTTACACTGAGCTAGCACCAACCAGTCGGTTTCTTGGCAGCAGCTTTCCGGTTGGAGACAATAATAATTCTAAAATCGGGTTTTGCCTGGTTTTGGCTGCACTCGGGCTACTGGCCCCTGGGGGTAAGAACGGCGAGGTAACAATTTATCAAAAGCAGCTGCTTGCTGCTTCTCCTCTTAGTACCGGTTAACAACAGTGTTGACTGTGTTACCAAAGAGGCCATGAGACACAAGCGGTGCATCAAGGAGCACTGACTTGTCTTTATCCTTAATACCAGACAGGTTTAACCATAGATGTCTCTCCGTGGCTACCAGTGCTGCCATGGAGCACCCGATGGTTTGGGCTGTCTCCTTGGTAGCCCGGAGAATAAGGTCTGCTACCGTCCTGAGCTCAGATAGGAGCCCAGGATCTAGGACCTCGCCCTCCTTAATCTCCCCCAGCAAGTCAGCCTGGTATGCCTGCAAGAGACCCATAGTGGGCAGACATGAGCCAGCCCGACCTGCAGCCATGTATGCCTTGCCCACCAGACTAGAAGTAACGCGGCATGGTTTGGTGGGCAATGTCGGGGGTTTCAGGGATGATGCAGCTTCCAGTGAAACATAAGTTGCCAGTGTATCTTCCACCTTCGGCATCATCCCATAGCCCTTGTCTCTAGGCCCTAATACTGAGGAGAAGCTAGCCGATGTTGTGGCTATGCATGAGGAATATGGCCTCTTCCATGATTTGGAAACCTCCTCATGCAAATCAGTAAAGAATGGCAACCCCCTTTTTTAAAAACCTTTCATCGAATTTACTAATGGACTTAACCTCTGATTGCTCTATAGGGCTGTCAACGTGTAGTTTGGCTACCGCCCGGGTAACAACCTCTAGCAGTTCTTCATAGCCAGGGGAAAGAGGAGTCTCATGAAATTCCTCTAATTCCCCTGTATTAACACTGGCACTCTCAAATTCCTCAGAACTGGAGCAGTGCATAGGGCTCCCGGATGGGGCGGAAGAAGCCACCATGCAGGCTTCCGCATCCCTTCCAAAAGCATTGGAACTGTGGGGCTGAGAAAAGGCCAAAGCCGTCTCAGTACCCTCCGCAAACTCCATCTGCGAGCCCCATGCCATGACCATGACCTGAGACGCTGCGCTGCCATGAGGCTTATTAATTTTGCCTGACTGATCAAACAAAGCAGCACGAGAGTGGAGCATTCTAAGCGGTAATGAAAAGATTGCCGATCCTGAAGCGTGGGTGCGCGCCGACTGGGGCACAGACTACGCTTTCACGACCTCCTCGTGAACATTGGGGAAAAATGTGTGTGACAAATGGGGGCTTGTTTACTTGTTTTCTTTGTTTGTGTTTAACATTACGAAAATGAATAATTAAAATCTGATGAATGCACTGTCGTCTGTTTTGTTACCTTTAATTTCTGTATCCACTGCTGGCTTGACTTTTGAACATCTAAAGGAGTTGCTTATGATACAGATTGAGCATGAAAAGTTTAAATTGAAGGTCGATATGGATAGGGATTTGGCAGTGGAGAGAATGCGTCAGAAGAGCATGTGCATGCCCGGATGGAGTTTGAACGTGAACATGAGTCAGCCAAGAAAAGTGTTGCTGGGACAACAGGTTCACATTCAACTTCTGTGGGCGAGTCTAATTTTGTTTCGATGTGGTAGGAAATCTGTGGCTAGTGCCGAAATTTTGTGAAAAGGATCCCGATTCATTCTTTGTATTGTTTGAGCGGATTGCCGATGCACGTAACTAGCCATTAATGCTTCAGACTGTGTTAACGAATAAAGCCCAGGAAGCGTATTCGTCCTTAACCTCGAAGGACAGTCAAAATTACTTAAAAGTTAAGATTTCTGTGTTCAAAGCCTATAAGCAATCTTGGAGGAAAGCAGATAAACAGACTTATCTGGAATTTGCGCATTTTTTACAGTGGCTGAAATTAATGATTTTGAGGGGTTGTGCAATTTAACTGTACTGGAACAATTTAAGAATTCTGTTCCTAAGCGGTGCTTGCAGATGATTATGTGTTAATGCATAATGCATATATCCCACTGTATATCCTGCACTTGCTGCTATTGCACTTTTGGTTAGACCTAAACTGCATTTCGTTGCCTTGTACTTGTACATGTGTAATGACAATAAAGTTGAATCTAATCTAATCTAATATATTAAGTCAACATTGGTGCCAGCTAATTTACAGCTCCCCGGGTGGCAGTGTCGCTACTGAGGTTTTTGCTTCTCAAGGTGAAAGTTTCCAGGCTAATTGTGGTGTAAATGGCTCACGCGGCTCTGATAAATTTTGTCAGTATTGCCGTAAACACGGTCATTGGAAATCAGACTGTTATGTGCTTAAGTCAAGGTCTAAATTTATGTCTGATTCTAAAGGTAAAGGTACAGGTTTGGCAGTGCCGGTGTGTGCCTCTGACACCTCTAGTCTGCATATGAACAGTCCTGCCCTTGCGGTGTTAGAGTTTTATCAGCCTTTTGTTAGAGGGGATTCATGTCTCTTGTAGGCACTAGTACAAAAATTACACACTAGTACAAAAATCACACAGGAGACACAGAAGCATTTGATTCCTTTATTTTAGCTGGAGTGTTGCGCTAGCTGTGCATCCGGCATTGCAGATTGAAGGAGTTTCAGTTATTCTCTGTAACAAGTTGGCAGGTGATCGGATGTGGTCAGATAGTTTTTTGGACCAGGTGACTTTATCCCATCAGGGAGTGGATAAGTGCAAACAGCATTTTCCTTAAGTATTTACTGCTTGTGTGGTAACGCGCGCTATGCCGTGCAGTAAAATCGGCATGGCTCCTGTTTCGCAGTCTAGTTTGGGTAAACTGTTAGAAACATTTCCTTTGGCTGAATTTCACAGCGAGTTGATTTCGGAGCAGCAGTCAGATTCATCTCTGAGTGAGTTGTTTCAACATATTAAGCCCGCCACCGAGATGCTGGACAGCGGAAATTTTCTCTTGAACTCGTTGTTGGTGAGAAAGCGGCTGGACCATAAAGCCAATGTTCTTGGGAGCCCTGCGTTTCAGATTGTGTTGCCGTTAAAATTGTGAGGCAGTGTTGAAAGTGGCACCGTTATCCGTCGGTTTATCCTTTATGCATGATAACATCTAGAGCTGTAGTTCGGGCTCTTTCACAATTTATTTGCATTTTTGGCACCCCCAGGATAGTCCAGTCAGACCGAGGGAGTTATTTCTCATCTCATATGTTTGGTAAGGTTTTAAAACAACTCCGTATCCATCATGTTTAAGCGTCAGCTGATCATGCTCAAAGTCAAGGTGCGTTGGAACGTTTCCACCAGACGTTAAAATCTATATTACAAGCCTATTGCACTGAGCTGGGTAAGGATTGGGAGGAAGGTCTCCCGTGGTTGATGCTTGCGACTAGAGCGGTGACACAGGAAAGCTTGGGGTTTTGCCCAAATTGTCTGCTGGCAGCATTGGCCGATAGCTGGACCTATCGGAAGGATTGGAAGGATAATGAACCTCCTAAAAACCTGACTGATTTTGTTAATAGTTTTTCGACATCGCCTTTATGCTGCCGTGGAGCTGGCAAGACAAAAGTTGGCGATGTTGCAGGAAAAATGAAATCGTGGTATGACAGGAGTGTGGAGCGCCAGACATTTAGTCCAGGTGATCAGGTATTGGCCTTGTTCCCTGTGGTTTGTTCTCCTTTTCATGCCAAGTTTGCAGGTCCCTATACGGTGGAGAAACAGGTGTCTGAGCAAAATGATATAATTTCGATGCCTGAGCGTAGAAAGAGTACACAGCTCTGTCACATTAACCTGTTAAAACCTTATCATGCTTATATGTCTCAGTTTATTACAGGCAATGACCGCTCAAACACAAGTCCTGTTTGCGCGGCATGTGCTGCTGGGACTACTGCTGTAAATATACCTGATGGTGTAGGGTTGGAGGATGTGCCTGGGGTAGTTGAGCAAATGGCCATGAGTCGTTTTAACAACTCAGAGACTTTGGTTAACTTGAATGCGCTGTTGGCTCATTTGCCGCAACAGGTAATGGAGCAGATTAATCGTTTTCCCAGCTTGTTTTCTGATTCTCCCACACTCACACATCTGATCGAGCATGATATTGAGGATGGCGATGTTAACCCTATAAAAGGGTTTGCCCTATCCACACTAAAATGTGCTGAAAATATATACATCTATGTACTGCGCATTAGAAAAACATATTACGCTTTAACCTGTGTTATTTCTTTCAGGCGTTTGTTCACTTTCTGCCTCATTATGTCATGGCAATGTGAAGCAAAGGCACAGAGATATGGGGTCAGAATTGTTGCATTATTCTGAATAAATATATTATGATCCGCAAATAAATGTAGAGAGTTTCACAAACATTATTTAAATCCTCATATGCACAAAAAGCAAATCATAAATATATGTTAGACATTCCACAAAAAGGAATGGAATTCACAAATAAATACAATGAGATTTGCAAATAAAAAAATATTTACAAATATATTTTAATGGCATTCATTCGTGGATCGTGTTCTGTGCATTTGTAAATCGCTGCAGGCATTTGTGGATCGCTCTCGGTGCATTTGTGAATTTTGAAACATTTCTAATGTCAAGATGTGCACACGATCCACAAATAGGTGGACTCCGCCCACTATCTAATCAAGCCAATCGGGTAACTTCCGCCTTTGTTGACCAATGGGGCACGTTCTAGCTTCAGCCAATCATGTTTTGCTTTACATGAAGGGCACTTTCCAAACGACATTTATGCGCCCTTCAAGGGCCCTTCGTGAATTTGTAGGGACGTTCCAAATGAAAGTGAACACCTGAATACCTTCACGAAGGGCCGTTTCAGAAGATCCGTTAGCGAAGGGGACATGCCATGGACACTTCCAGGAAGTAAGTTCAGTTTGTGATCACGTGATCTTGGGAACGAGTTCTCAAAATGTATAACTGGTGTGAAAAATTGATTGATCTAATCTGACTTGTTTTGTTTATTTCCTTCTGTATTTTTATTATTTATTTTTTCCTTTTTTTCTTCTCTTTAAATTGGTTTATTAATGCTTTATGTTTTCCAATGTTTGTAATAAGGATGGTTTAATGAGCTACACGAAATTTTGTTCCTATATTATTGTTCACAAGTTATGAGAATAGGCTTGTTCGACTTCACGTGGCGCCGATGATCCAAAACACCAAAAAGTATATGTTTTCAAAATAAAACAAAATCCTTATCAATATTATTAACAATAAAATCAAAAATATTTTTCCAGAAAGGTTTCACAAATGGGCAGTACCAATGTAAATGAATCACAGTTTCTAAACTATTTTTTACAAAAAATGCAATTTGTATCTATATCGCTTTTAAATTTCAATAGGAAATGCTTTGAATGAGATTCTATAAATAAGTTTATACGATATTTCCTTAATTTAGTTTGTGACTAGATATTGATTAGGAAGTAGCCAAACCTTTTTCCACACAATACAATCCATAAACCGGTTCCAAAATAAGTGGACATAGGGCAAGGATACAATGTTTCTTTGAAATAAGGTTCTTATACATCAATTATTAGATTTAGAAAATAGACAGATCCTACCTATATAGGTATTTATAACATTAGGTAGGGACCACAGTTGAATGTTAATTCTTTGTTGGTGTCTAAATAAAATGCAAATTTTAGGAGATAAAGCGTCAAAGACTTTAGCATAATTCTTTGGTGTTACAGGGATTTTGTAAAAACTCAAAAATTCATCATAAGTGAAAAGGAAACCATTTGAATTAAATAACTGATCTACTAGAATTAAGCCATTCTTAAACCAATCATCAAGAAAAAGAGATTTACGTTTAAACAAAATGTCCCTATTATTCCATATATAATATCTATGAGGTGAGAAATTATGCTTATAGATCAAAGACCATGAGAAAAAGGCCTGGCGGTGAAACTCAGCTAGCTTTCCTGGTATTTTGTCAATATCATAATTACAGCTAAGAAAAAATTGAATGCCACCAAACTTTGAGAAAATGTGGGAGGGAATAAAGTTCCAAATGCAGTCAGGATTTTTGATCACCTGTCTAAGCCAATTAACTTTAAATGTATTGTTTAGTGTTGCAAAATACAAGAAATTGAGGCCACCCTTTTCGTAGGAGTTCATAATAACTGTTTTCTTTATATAATGTATTTTGTTTTTCCAAATAAAGTTATACAATATTTTGTCAATCTCTTTGCATGTTTTCTTATCAAGATGTAAGGCTATTGCTGCATAGGTCAGTCGAGAAATACCCTCTGCCTTAGTAATTAAAATTCGTCCCCTCAAAGAAAGATCTCTTATAAGCCAATGGTTTAAAATTCTTTTAGTTTTTTCAATTATAGTGTCAAAGTTTAACAAACATCTTCTATGTTGATCTTTATTGATTATTAATCCTAAATACGGAATTTCCTTTTTTATGGGAATACCATAGTACGAAGTCTCAATCCTTGATGGCCAAAAGCTCGCATTTACTCAAATTCAAATATACGCCAGATGCCCTCGAAAACTCATTAACCAAATCTATAGCAACAGTAATCTGGCTTTCATTTTGAACAAAGAGTGTTGTGTCATCGGCTAATTGGGTTATCTTTAATTCTCTATCAACAATATTAATGCCATTCATTGGACTTGAATTAATATGAGAGGAGAGGGGCTGACTTACTAATAGAAAAAGATATGGTGATACGAGACATCCCTGCCTAATTCCTCTAGAGACTGAAAATCTGGGGGAAGTGCCATTTGACAACTTAATGGAGCAATTACCATTTTCATACAGGGTTTTGATTGCATTAGAAAAAAAAACTCCCAAAACCAAATTTTTTAAGGGTATCATAGATGAAGTTATGTTCAACAGAGTCAAAAGCCTTATAAAAGTCTACGAATAATATAAAAGCATCATCATTAACCAATTCTGAATTATCTAAAATGTCCAACACAAGTCTAATATTGTTCGATATATGCCAATTTTCATAAAGCCAGACTGTGATTCATCAATTATAGAATTCAATATTGATTTTAATCTTTTCGCTAGAATTAATGCCAACAATTTATAATCATTATTTAATAAGCAAATAGGACGCCAATTGTCAATTAAATATTTATCTTTTTTAGGCTTGGGAATCAATGTAATAACCCCTTGTGTTAAAGTAGGTGGAAGACATTGTTTCTTAAAACTTTCAACAAAAACCTCTAAAAGAAAAGGTGCCAAATCCTCTGAAAACTGCTTATAGAATTCTGATGTCAACCCACAGTACCTGGTGACTTCGAATTTTTAAGCTGATTAATTGCATCAATTAACTCACAGAGTACAATAGGTTTGTCACAAAACTCTTTTTCCTTTTCATCAATAGATCTAGTTTGCAACGAGTTCAGAAAGGCATCGGCTGTTACCTGGGAGTAATTAGAAGTATACAATTTTTTGTAAAAATCACTACAGTATTTAGAAATTTCTATATAATCATCAGTAATAACCCCATTGATGTTTAACTTATTAATGGTGTTGCTCACAAAATTTCGTCTCTCCAAATTGAAAAAATAATGGAGTTTTGTTCCCCTTCTTAAATCCATTTTCTTCTTGAACGAATAAAGGCCCCTTTCGCTTTTGTCTTATATAAGTCATCTAATTCATTCATCAGCACTGTCATTTCTACCTTTTCACCTTCTAAAATAACATTTGGATGCTTCTGAAACAACTCTGTAATTCTTGTTGTTATTCTCATTTCTTCTGCTCTTTTACTTTTGGCCATCAAGGAACCAAACTTTCTGATAAATTTCCCAATTTCAAACTTTAAAAGTTCCCAATTCATACTAAAAGCATTTTCCACTTTTGCCTTAGTCCAAAAGCTAGATATCAAGTTTACAATCTTCTTTTGAACGTCATCATGCAATAGAAGGGAGTTATTAAGTTTCCAGTATGAAGGAGATTTTACAAAAATGTTTTTCATAAGTAGTTTAATGTTAATAGAAATGGCTTTATGATCTGATAAAGGGGTCGGTAAAATATCTACATCTATCCCATCTTCGTGCAAGTTTTTAGAGATTAGCCAATAATCTATTCTAGATTGACTAGTGCCAGATTTATTACTCCAGGTAAAGGTTATATTGTTGGGGAGTTTGGTTCTCCAAATATCAAAAAGGTCAAATTGATCCATAAAGTTTATTAAGGTATTGTCTTTTGACTTTGAACTACCTGGTGGCCATTTATCTACGGCACAATCCTGAACAATATTAAAGTCCCCCCATAACTATGTAAGCTTTTGGGTATTTTTCCAACCAACAATTAAATATATTTCCTATTGCACTCAGAAGACAATCATTTTCTGATTTCCTATTATACCCATACATATTGGCAGCAATAACAAAAAAGTCATTACAGTTAAGTAGTAAACAAATAAAATGTCCTTTTGGATCATTAACCGATTGCAAAATCTCACCATTAAATCTATTCCTAAGTGTTAGTACCCCAGCTGAGTGTTCAGTCCCGTGGGAGAACCATAGAGAATTCCCCCATTGGGCAGTCCAAAATTGAACATCTTCTTTAACACAATGAGCTTCTTGTATATAACAGAAATCAGCCCTGAACTGTCTAGCAAAAAGAAACAGTGCTTTTATTTTATTATTACAACGTAACCCCTGGCGTTGAAAGAAATAAGAGATAAATTGAACAGATTAACAAGTGAACAATAACAAATATAAAGAGAACTTTCAACAACGAAAAAATTAGATAAATTTACATCAAGATCAGCATCCATAATAACTTCAGATTAGGGTAGCTGAATTACACCTTCATATTGAATGTGTGACAGTGTTGTTGTTGTTGTTTGTTGTTGTTTTTTTACCTTGCCCTTTAAAAGGCATACTACAAAAGACGAAGCAACATAATTCCAATAATTACTTGGAGATGTGATTTCTGTACCTTCAACAAGGCTCGACCTCCAACAAAGTAAGCCGACTTGCCTTCCTCTCGTGCTTTTTTAATCAGTGGCCACTGTTTTTGCCTCGAATCTCTGTCCTCTTTCAACAAATCTTCAGTGAAACGCAAATGATGATTTTGAAGGAACGAGTTGTTCTTGGCAGCTTTCCACACTGCTTCCCTATATCTTCGAACAACAAATCGGATGATTACAGCTAGTGGTCTTGACTCGTTCACGCGCTTAATCCCCAGCCGATGCGCTACATCAATAACATCTGGCAACTTTTCTCTTTCCTGCGGCAACACTTCTTGACAGATGCAAATCACTTCCTTGCGAACGTTCTCCCTCACCGCCTCCGGGACCCCTTGAAGTTTTAGGTTCCATCGTCTGCCATAACGCTCCAAATCATATACTCGATTCATGCAGATTAGGGCAGATTGCTTACTTTTCTCTATACGCTTCTCCATGCCACCTATCTTTTCTTTCAAATCCTTAATTTCCGATCTTGTCGACTGGACCATCTCTTCTATGGCATCACATCTAGTGTTAATAAGATTCGCCAGTTTATTAACAATGTCATCCGGATTCCAACTGTTTTTGCTGTTAAGTGGGTTTTTTAGCCACTGGAGGCTTACTAGGAGTCACTGGAAGTGGAGGAAATTCTTCTTCATTTTCCAGGTAGTTAGCCATTCCATCGTAATCGTGGTCGCTGTTTGTCATCATGCTATCGCTGCTCACTCCTTTGCTCTTAACATTCGGTCGTTTCTGAGCGAATTTGGCTATTTTACATAGTAGTAACACACAGAGTTTTGTCAAATATTATACACTGCTGCGCAAAAAAGAAAAGAGAAAATAAAAAAGTTTTATAACACGCTTACCCTAGCCTAACTAAATTGATGCTGAGAGCTCAAAAGTTTTGTCTACTCACACCGCCATCTTGGTCGGCCCCCTCCTCTTGCACGATATGCTATAGCCTCAGTCGATGCGCAGTCATCAGTGCTGTAGGCACGGCGAGATTAGCGCAAGGCGGTTTGGGTTGGCGGCGTGCAGAGCTATCGGTTTGGCTTCAATAATAAATCACGGTTAAGATATATGGTAAAATCTTCCTATTTGAAAAATAGTGGATGCTTATTAGATGATTCTGCAGGAAAAACATGTATAATTGGAGGTTGGAAAAACAGAAAATTAAGGAAAAGAAGAAAGTGGTGGCGGGTAAAGCACAGCTGTGTTATGAGTGGACCAGAGTGGGGTGATTCTGATATGGTAGATAGTGATAATAGTATGAAAACAAATCAAGGAAATGAAAGGATGAAAAAAAAATAGAAAAATAATTCTGAAGGGAACAGAGCAAAGAAAAGCAGGTGTAATTGTAGCGATGAAAGTGGAGTGGAAGAAGGTAGAGAAGGTTTGAAATTTTTAATTATATTAAGGTTTTGTGAAGACAAGGGAATATCATCAGTCCAGTGAAATTGACAACTATACTGAAAAATTGGTGACATATATATGGCAAAAGTCTTGAGAGATGGAATCCAAAAGTATATAACCAAACAAGCAAAACACTAAACGATAAACTCAAAACAAAATAAAAGAAAAAACAACAAAACCACATGTATTAGAACACCAATTAGTAGCGACCAACACGTAGCCCCTTGTCACTGAATATACTCTCACCTCAAATCCGCAAGTTTATAAACGCGACGCCTCTCAATATAAGTGCCGCCACCAGCCGATAACGCCCCGCCGTTCCACTCATCAGCGTAATCATTGTTCACTGGAAGAAAATGGTCAATTGATAGAAAGTTAATGATTCATAGAAGACGGCAGCAACTGCGTCGCCCGACAAGCGACCAGAGAGGAATCGAGTCACTCAGCGCGAGGAGAAACGGGACCAGCCAATCCTTCCGAAAGACGTCCGGTTTTAGGTGTCTAATACCGCACACAATTACATTACGTTTGGGCACAAAGCCCAACAGCGCCAAAAAGCCTGCTGCAACACCTCCTGGCCCCCACGTCACTGTTGAACAAAACTGTCAATTTAAATAATGAAAAAAAGAAATTTTACCGTCTCATTAACCTATAAAATAAATAACACACCTGCAGATAATAATTTGCGTCACCCAGCGCACTCAATGCGTGCAAGTTGAAGATCACTCAAAGATCGCTCGGCCTCTATTGTTCCTCAGTCACACTGTAATCGGACGAATCTTAAAATCACCCTTTTCAACATAAAATGCGCACAATGCCTCCATCACAAATTGCTCTTACCTCCTAACCTGCAACCACAGCACACCAGCCAACACAACGCACCGGAAACCACGTCACTTCCGATGACACGTGTGTCGCACGCAGTGGGACGCCATTCTCGCCTCTCTAATACTCATGGGACATACCAGTTCGGTGTCAATGGCTAAAATGGGGTGATCGCATCACCACATATGCTAGAGGTAATGAAAGAACCTGGAAACATTGTGGCTGTGGTGAATGATAGACTACAAACTGTATATCAAGGATTTACTCCTGTATATACTGATGGATCTAAAGATCCTAATACAGGGAGAACAGGTTTTGCTTTTAGTATTCCATCTTTAAATATTTTTGTTAATAAGAGAACATCAGATAATTTATCAGTTTACACAGCAGAGATGATGGCAATAACAACAGCACTTCAGTGGATAGAGGGGACTCAAATTAAAAAGGTTATACTTTGTACAGATCCATGTGCTGCTTTAAAATCGTTGAAATCATTCATTTCTCAGAGTAGGCAAGACCTAGTAAACGAGATATATGAAAATCTGTTCAAATTCAAGAATATGGATAACATGATAATATTTATGTGGATTCCAGCTCATAGGGGGATTGAGGGTAACGAAAAGATTGATGGATTAGCAAAAAAGGTTTTAGAAAAAGAAGAGATCCTTAATATCTCATTTGGTAAATATGAAGCAAAGGCAGTAATTAAAGCATATGCCACTAAGGAGTAGCAACATAAATTGTCAGGACTCGGGTTTGATCCTCTCTCTCTGTTTGTTGTGGTTTCATTGTCACAGCCAAGTGCGCTTTCGCACAGCTGTTCTCACTCTCTCATCACGCTGGTGTGCGCACCTGTTTCCCCTCTCCTCATCATCTCCTCTTTGTTATATTCCCCTCTGTTTCTCCCCTTCATTGCTAGTGTGTTTTGCTTTTGTTGTTTTTCACTCTTGCCAGTCTAAGTTCTCTCGTTTAGCTTTCTTGTTTATTTGCGGTGTGGATTAACCCTTTGTTTCTGTTCAGAGTTATGTTGTTTGCCCTGCAAGTCATCACCGCAGAGGGTTCTGTGGATTTCTCCTTGTGGTTCGACTTCTGCCTGTTTGACTCTGCTCTTCGTCTCTCCCTTATGGTACCGCTTGCTTATCGCCTGACCCCTGCCTGTCCTGTTTTCGAGTTCGTTCTCTTCCCCCGGACCTGGTTTGTTCATCGCCTGACCTTCGCCTGCTTGACTTCGAGATCGTCCCGCCTCATCACGTTGGCTACCCTTATCAGTTATAACTTCATTTTGTTTAGTTGACTTTAATAAAGCGCTTAAAACTTCATCTGCTTTTGGATCTCTCCTTGGTGTGTGACATAAATGGGATACAGGTAAAACAGGACATGAACTATATGAAAATCAACAAGTAGTAGGGCTAGGGAGGACAACTAAAAGAAGCACTAAAGAGGAAAATATTCTTACAAGGTTAAGACATACTAAGCTGAATAAAACTTTAAAAATAATAAATAAACATCCAACAGGATTATGTGAGCACTGTAGATTAGAGGAGTCGGTAGAGCATGTTATTTGTGTTTGTGAAATTCCAATGAGCGGGAAATAATGAAAGAATGAGCTGAGAGGGGAGTAGATGAGCTAAAGCCTAAAAATTTATTCACTCCTGGGGTAGAAAGTTTATTTCTTTATCTTAAAAGTACAGAGTTAATTAAGAGAATTTAAGTAGTTTTATTTGTTTTTTTTATATACAGTGGCAAGAAAAAGTAAGTGAACCATTGTCATTTTCCTGGTTTTCTGCTTGAATTGGTCATGAAATGTGATCTTCACCAAAGTCACAAATATCAATGAACACAATATTTCTAAGATGATAAAACACAAACAGTCCTGATCTTTTATGTCTTTATTGAACACGCCCATTAAACATACAACGTGATGGCGGAAAAAGTAAGTGAACCATTGCTTTAATCAGTGGTTAAACCACCTTTGGCAGCCTAAAGCAAGCACTTCCTATAGATCTTCAGAAAGGACCTGGAGTAATTTTGGACCATTCATCTTTACAGAACTGCTTCAGCTTATCCATTTTAGGATGTCTGGTATGTTAAATGGGGGCTTTCTTGAGATTATAACACAGCATTTCTTTTGGATTGAGGTCTGGGCCCTTCAAAAAGTAGATTTTTATTTATCCGAAACCATTCTGTAGTAGAATTTGTTTCAATATTTATGGTCATTATCCTGTTGCATTACCCATCTTCTTTTGAGCTTTAGCTTGTGGACAGACACTTTGAGATTATCCTGTAGAATGTTCTTATAAACATGGGAATTACTTTTCTTCTTTACAATGGCAAGTGGTCCAGGTCCAGAGGCAGTAAAGCAGCCCCAAATCATGATGTTCCCTCCACCATACTTTACTGTTGGGTTGATGTTTTCAAGTTGGTACGCTGAATTCTTTTAACACCATACATAGCGCTGCTGGTATTCTATTTTTGTTTCATCTGTCCACAAGACATTTTCCCAGTAGTGTTTTGGAATGTCAAGGTGGTCTTTGGCAAACTTTAAGCATGCTGCAATGTTTTGTTTGGAGAGCAATGACTTCCTTCATGGTGCCCTTCCAAGGATACCATGCCTGTTCAATATTGGACATATGGTTAACTCATGAACAGAGACGAAAACCTGCCTTAATTAATCCTATAAGTTACTCTAGGGTTATTTTTCACCTCATTGGTCATTCTGCGTTGTGCTTTTGGAGCCATCTTGGCTTGGCGCCCACTTCTATGGAGAGTAGCCACAGTACCATATTGTCTCCATTTTGTCTAACTGTGGACTAATGAATATCTAACGTCTTTGAAATAACTGAAATCCAGTTACATGCATATCAACAACTTTGATTGTAGGTCTTCTGCATTTTTTTTTGCAAGGCATGGCTCACATTAACTAATGCTGCTTGTGAATAGCACACTGACACTGTTGGGATTTTTATATAGGTCAATTTAACTCTAAACAACATCTTATTATCCTTTCATTTCTCATGGTTTGCTTGGACTCATGGTTTGCTAACACCAGAAGCCTAGACTCCAACTGGCATTTAGTAACACCAGAAGCCTAGTGGTTCACTTACTTTTTCCACCATCACTTTGTATGTTTAATGGGTGTGTTCAATAAAGACATAAAAGATCAGGACTGTTTGTGTTTTATCAGCTTAGAAATATTGTGTTCATTGATATTTGTGACTTTGGTGAAGATCACATCACATTTCATGACCAATTCAAGCAGAAAAACAGGAAAATGACAATGGTTCACTTACTTTTACTTGCCACTGTATATATTAGGGAAGAGCAAACTCTGGTCCATACTGTCACGGTTCGGGTGATGCAGGCAGGCAGGTGAAGACGCCACAAGGGATCAAGTGAAGATGGTGAGTTTATTGTACATACACGGGCACACAAGGGTAACAGGTAGGTGATCCAAACACAGACAAACAGGTAAGTAATCCAGTCACAGGTATACAGGCAGGTAATCCAAACACAGGCAGGTAATCAAAACACAGGTCTATACAATCATGAAAATAACAACTAGACCGGACAAGAAACTAAGCAAACAACTGAACTTAAATAACACATGGCAAACACAAAACAGGTGCAAACAAATCAAACACAGATTACAAACAGGTGCAGAGTCCAATCAAAATGGCCCGGTGAGAGTGCAGTGCATGATGGTTAATGAAGTCCGGAAACAAACAGGGACTGACAGAACCGTTACACATACTACACAGTAGGTGGCGATAATGCACCTTTACGTTGGTGCTACCCTCCAAATAATAATAATAACAATTTATGTCAGAGGTAAATTAAATACAAAAATTAAAATTACATAATGCTTCATAGATTTTTTGTTTTTGATATTGCTTAAAGTATTTCCGTACTGTTAATTTTTTTTTATAAATTGTTCAAAATTTGGCTTCGCTTTAGCCCATTTTTTCACATGAATATGATATTTTCCAAGTAAAATAAAAAGCTGATCATACTTTTAGAATCAATAGTATCTTGTACAAAAACAAAAAAGACATCGTAGAGATCAATTCGAATCAAAGTTGTAAATAATCTAGAACAAAAATTAGAAATGTAAATCCAAAACATATTTGCAATATTTTAAAGGATACTTCTCTAATTTGATTAATTATACAATATTTGTTAGTCATTGCCCATACTTCCTTCCACCTGATGTTTTCAAATTTAGATGACCATTATATAGTTGTATTTGGGATAACATTTTTCTTTAACACACTTCTATATTTGTTTGTTACTGCATTTATCTTTAACAATATCAATATCTCCAACAAATATTATATCACTACAAGTAATTTGTTGTTGGTTTACATTAATATGGCTGAAAACAGAATTACGTAACAATGAAACTATACTTTACTAAAGTAGTTTCATTGTTACGTAATTCTGTTTTTAGACATTATTAATGGCATAATCGTTTGGTTTTACAGGAAATCCAAATTTATAAGGAATTCTGCATATGATAAAAGCAATCCTTGCTCATTGAGCAATTGACTAACAGTAATTATTCCATGGAAGATAGCCTCAGTCCGCTTGTGTGCAAGGCGGATGACGCATGTGCTTTTTGCTTTTCCCCGCAAATTATATTGCTTCTTGCCTAAAGTGCACATTTGTTGTTTGAAGAATGCGATTGACAGTAACATTCGATTGTGTTAGCTATGTTGGAAATGTATCATTTAATGTGTTATTTGAGTTGAATGATGTACATCATGATGCTAACTGATTAGCATTGTATGCTTAGTGTGTACCAGAGAGGGAGAAGCTGTCGCCCTGTTGCTCCACTGATTATTTATCCTAATTACAAGTATGTTATTCAAACAGTTCTGTTTAAAAAAATCAAAGAGATTTAGCTGACTGATAATGAACGTATATCGTACAGAGGGAGTGTTACGGGAGAAAGAATCGGATTTAATTGTTTTTTGTGACGCACGTGCCCGCCACGTTTTGCGACTTACAGTGCTGAAAATAACTTATCTTGTTTTATTCCGTTTTTGATACACAATGTGTGGAAATATGGAGTTATGCATACAAATGGTATTATAATTGTTTATTTGTTTTATTGTAGAGTGTTTAAATTGCATAAATGCTTGAATTAATGCATATGTTAGTATTGTAATATACAAATTATTTTATGTTATACACTACTGTGATATGTTTATTGTAATGTTATTAAGAATATTGATGTGATGTATAACAAAAAATTTACATTTATATTATTATTTTCCACTATTGTATGGCCTCAGTCTGCTTGTGTGCGAGGCGGATGACGCATGTGCTTTTTGCTTCTCCCCGCAAATGACACTGTGTGTACCAGAGAGGGAGAAGCTGTTGCTCCACTAATTATTTCTCTTAATTACAGAATGAGTAAAGTGCTTAATCTCATCAAGTGGTTGTGTGATCCTTGTGTGTGTGTGAGGGTGACCGGTCCAGACATGCTACAGATGCATTGTGAAAAAAGATAGCAGGAGAAAGCGACTTAACATACAAATGTAAGTAGCACTGTTTTAATTTATAGACCATTCATTTTGCCAAACATAGTGAAAGAAATACACGTGAAATAAGACACAATTACGCAACATAAAGTAATTATTTATTTAATACAGATATTTGTACCAACTGACGTTGTGCGGTTGTCAAGGAAACGTGTGGACAGACAGGTCCCTTCACTAAGGGAGTTCCAAATGCATACACGAGAGGCAGTAATGCCCTACACCCTTCAACGAGTTTACTTTTGGGGCTCAGCCCTTTGAAGGGAGTAGGGCATAGGGACGCTCACTTCCATTTGGAAAATGCCTTAAGATTCAGGAGACAAACATGGCGGTGTAAAATGCGTGATGTACCCTAGAAATGAGAATGGCCTCTTCTTTTTACTACTCAGTAATGATTGATTCTGTTTATATGCATTCTTCGTATGTTAGTAACAAATGACTGAAACATGTATGACTTAATTTTGTCTGCTGCTAGTTACCCGTTTTTGTCTTTATGTAGCTACAAAAGTGATAAATTCTGATTTTGGGATTGGATAAAAAATTAAGGAAACGCTTTAGATTACGGCCCACAATGCACCGCATAATTAACAGAATATACAGCGTAACTAATTGTAACAATGATGTACCTAAACAGTACATATATGTAGGTAAAGAGAAACCAGATGCACAATTTGGGAATAAAGAGGTAAGTGAGGAAAATGTTTAAACTTGTACAATTTAACAACAATTTAATAAAGGTTTACATGCAACCCAATGAGTCGCTTTTTCTTTTAATCATGAGGCTGTGCCCAACTTGTTTTACCTCATGCAGAACAGGAAAACGCGCTAATAAAGTGGACAGCTCATAGTAACTTTAAGAACACTTGAGTTGGTATATGGTTTAAATTGAGTTATAACATATCTACACGATAAGGTGAAAGTCGGTCCCAGTCTGTTTACAAGAACACAGTCTGCTGAGAAACGCGTGTCATCTTTCCTCTTAGCATTTTGCGCATTTCTTTAATTATAATTAATAAAACCATGGCAAAGAACCAGGGTCGTCAGACTGGGGGTAAAACCAGTACTGATTACCAGGGCCCCAAAGGAAGAGAGGGCCCTTGAAAAGTCTGAAATATTTTATTTTACCTGGATATTTTCAATTCCTAATTAAATTTCATAATGAAT